>OU898277.1:58863680-59463680 GCA_918026665.1 Diabrotica balteata
CAGCTTCTTGTATCAATAATTTTATTATGTTTATTAATAATAATAGAAAATTTTTTATTATTATTTATTAGGTCGATTGTTTTTAATATTAAAAATAAAACAAAAGCAAAAGATAAGTACGTGGATTTAAAAGTGTTAAAACTATTGATCAAATCAAGCTGTAATATTATCGTTTTCCCTATTCATGCCATGTTAATATAATATAGGTACCTTTGTTTCATTCTCACCAAAATTCACGAACTAAAGCGTTCTCAATAACAAACATAATAAACGTTTACACACTACAGCTGATTCCACAAAAATCAATCGACGAAACACCATTGTCAACCTCCAAATTTAAATTCGCAAAAAACTTCGTAATTAATGTCACAGTTTGCTTATGAAAAGCGACAAATACGGTCACTTAACCTTCCTTCTCAGTGCATAACCCGACCTAAAAATAACAATCCATGATTCGATCCGACTTATATATCATATATATCGTGAGTAATTGGTACTCTCCGCATCTGAGAAATAGCTGACGGCGGTATTAAGACTTAAGGCGTGTGTGTAGGGGGAGCCACTACGCGTTTGCTGCAATTAAGAGTGTGGGCAAAGATCAGTTTTTGCTCCCTTCTTCAAAATCCTCTGCCCAACCCGAGAAGTTTCCTATTCAGCCCTGGACACATCAATATTTTCGATATTAATCCTAATTTTTTTCAGTCCATAGCTTCTGATCTTTTGGGTACTTATATCTACTTTATTATTTGATCATGACAAAATCTAGTCATATGAAAATACAGTCGTAATTTGTTAAGGTCATCTTTCATATTGTTAAATGTTTCTACAATGTAACATTTTTCTACAATGTCTTATTTTTCAAAGTGGAATTTATAAATAATTGTACCTAATATTTTAAACTCGATTTTATTGTATATACTCCGATCACATGTTCCCTTAATTATTATTACACGCAATATTTTAAACGGTTTGACATTTAATAGCGTTTAAACACGAATATCTTTTTACCACTTTGCCCATAAAAAGATCATTAGCAACTGAAAGTAGGTACCTAATCAATTACAGTACGACAAAAATCCTATGGGCGTTAAATTAGAGTCACGTTTTATACGATAATGTATTTAAATGATTTGAAACCGTCGTTAAAATTGAAGTTCCTAGTTTATAAATAGACTAAGAGCTGTTTTTTAGTTGACTAAAGTTATTAATAGAAAGTAAACATAATCGATATGCAAGATCCGTATAGAACAAACAGCCTAATTAGAATCTAGAAGGTTTTTGAATCCGATTTATTTCCATCTGTATTATAATAAAATCTGTAAATGAAAAGAACACAATTAGCAAATGGTCTAGTAAACTTTAGTAGAAGATTTTGCCCAGTACCGGTTGTCACTTATGATCATACAATGAATTGGACTTTATCATTAGAATCTTCTTTACAAAACAGATTTAGATCTATTATTTTTCTCTTTTATGAATCGTTCTTCGATTATATTCTCTTAAAACTCATACTCTGGTCAAACGCTATCTTAAATAGAAAAAAATGCAGGCGATAGCAATTGTTTCATATAAAGAAGTCTTGCACGTCATTCAAGATTTACGTCGCCAAGAACCCCACAGCGTTGCCACAGACATCAGAATTAGTAAGTAAGAGGAATTTTTAAAAGTCAATCTATTGTCCAAACTATTATATACAGTAAAATACACTTAGTTTTAAACTACGCAACAACATTAAAATACATAAGAAAACATTTTAAATACAAAATTATTTTTCTAAATTTAAACTTACCTCTTTTAGGGCTATAATAGTAAAAACGTCCCGCCATTATTTCTTGTTCAAAATAATCTATCTTATATGAAAAGCTTATCAGCTTCCTACAGACTATTTATTTGTTTTGTCATATCACAATCACAATACACAACAATAATTAGTTTTTAAAGATTTAATCATAAATTATATATATGTATATATCAATATATTATAGGATTCTATAATATATATTATATTATGATCAAATTGTGTAAGAAAATCAAAACATAACAAAATTCCTACTCTAAAAAAGCGGCAACACTTTATACACTTTGCCACACGCTAACTGTCATAAAATTTGAAGTATTCCGTATCAGTTGCGTACAATTGTCTAATATATTTAATTAAAATTATTATTTTGTGGAATATTAGACTTAAAGAGTTATTTCATAAAATTTATTATTAATAATAACAAATGTTTTTGGTTATTTAATCAATATAATTTCTAAAATTTCCAATATAATGATTGATTACATTTTTCTGATTATTACATCATGTTGACGCCTATGAAAGATCGAGCAGTTCCGTATGGGTTCGTATTATTACTGTGTTAGAAAATTTTGAACAACTACTATAGGTTGATGTCTGAAATTTAAATACAATGACGTCACTTTTGTATAATTCGTGACGTGCAAGTTGGGGTGGGGGTTTTACTTAGATAAATGGTATATATATATATATATATATATACTATAAAAAAATATATTAAGTATTTTATAAAGCGTTGTACTTTATGATGCAAAACCTGGCAACGCACTAAGAGTTTTCACAACAATATCCACTTTAGAAATCGTTCTCAAAATAAACAATTTAGTCAATTATATGAAATCAATATACTGGTGAACATATGATGTTGAACTGAATAAACTTAAGTGTATACTTTTTATCAATCTTTTATCACTAAATTGTGACATATAAATGAACAAAAATAATAAATTTTTCTTTTTCTAACACAATTTTACAAAATACTAGGTAACTGCTCTAACAAGTGTCGCAAACGTAGCCCCAATAACAGGTGTCCAAAAACTCTCCTGACAGACGAGACGGGAGATTCCTCAGATAACTATAAAGACAATTAAGGCCCAATTCACCCTTGTCCGAAAATGCTTTCAAGAGCTTAGAGGCTCTTTGAAGATGGTTGTTTAAATTAGTTTTTTAATACATCCAGAACACTTCTATTTAGAAAAATGAAAATACAGTACGCTTATTATCTTCTAGAGTTGAATGGATACCATCAATTGCTAATTTTCTAGTACACGGTCATAAAATGTACCTACTAATTTAACTTTTCTGGCGAAAAATGAAAAATTTTTAAGTCGATTTTTCTAGAAAACTGTGTATCCTACAGACTTAAAATAAGAGTTTACCATTTACTACTAGAATACCTAAATCTTTAATAAACTAGTATCACAAATGCTTAAAATGTAAAGACAAAAAATTATAGTTAAAATATCCGTTGGCCTACTCAACACAGACGCCTATAAAACATTCCTAGAAAGTCGCAATTAATGGCAACGATTCAACTCTAAAGGAAAAATAATCGTACCAGTTTTCGTTTTTCTAAATAGAAGCGTTCTTGAGCTATTAAAAAAACTACCTTACAAGGAGCTATCTTCAAAAGAGCTATAGGCACCCTTAGGAAGGCAATTTCGACTTAGGTGAATTGGGTAAATCGATTTAAAATTAAACTAGGAATCCTCTAGTTTTCTTGTCAGGAAGAGTTTCCTGGACACCCTGTATATATTACGATAAATCTATAAAGATGTATATTTTTGTTACAAATATGCCTAGAACACTTAAAAGAGTACTAATATCACGGCGCTATGCTGATTATACTCAAAAAACAAAAAGGAACCTTTCTTAAATAAATATGAAAGGGAGGCTGATTTATATTGGAGAGTATGGATTCCCTATTAACGCAAGGGAACTAAGAAAAACCTTATTTAAACCGTTGTGGAAGAGATGTCAAAATTTTCAAGAATAATCTCCCTGGAGAAGATTGGATCAAACACTTTATGGTCAGACATCCTGAAATTTGCATTACGTTTTGCATAACATGTTAAACTTTCGAAAATGTGGCATTTAGTTAGACGGGATTCCTCCAACAAAACTCTAGAATTGGAGATATGGAGAGGATGCAAATATCCAAAACTAATTAGAAATGCCTTTAAGACATCTGTGTTCATCGTGCTTTGTGGAAACGATGAGTAATAACCTTTCTTTTCCTAAAAGGGTGCCGTTACAATAAGAGATTGCATGGCTAATCCGCACAGAATATCTTTGCGGATTAGCCGTGAATTCCAATTGGAATCTAGGTTTAGGAAGCTAAATGGAAAAAGATACTACTATGTACCTACTACTACAGTCCCTACACTTCAACCCCTAGACCTGACGCAACACCTAGACGTGGCTTTCTTTCGCCTCTAAGAATAGCCCGGCGAAAAATTTTGTTAGATTGGAAAAGTACTAAAGATGACATCCGCAACACTAATATCAAAAGCAATACTTTCCTCCATTGCTATTAAAGGTAATGAATTTCGTTTGGGGATCCACAAGTCAAAAATAAAAGTAAGAGGCGGGGTTTCGAAAATACCGAATATTTCTCCAGTTGTTGTGCAATCGTTTACTAAGTGCTACGTATGGTCAGTGCTGCTATATGGCGTTAGAGGGCGGGACACTCAAAACGAGGGATAATAATTAGAAGCTTCGAAATGTGGCTTATCGCCGTATCCTAAAAATACCATGGACAGCGATAATCACAAATATAGATGTCCTTAAAAGATAAACCAAGAACGCCCAACTTTTCGAAACCATCAAGAAAAGGAAAACGGCGTATCTAGGTCACATTCAATGCGAAATGAAAAATACCAGTTCCTACCAACTTATAATCGAGGGTAAAATTGAAGGCAAGAGAGGAATGGGACGCAAGAAAATGTCCTGGCTCCGAAACATAAGGCAATGGACAGGGATATAACGACATACAATCTCTGACACATATTGCAAGAACTAGAGAATTAATGGAAAATGTGATCGCTAACATCCATTAGTGGATTTGCATCTGAAGAAGAAGAAGTTGTGCAATCGGAGTTAAAGATAAAAAGTCCTTAAAGCAAAAAAATCAGATTTAACACTTGGTTCTAAACCACCGCAGAAAGAAATTAATTTTCCAACTGGAAAAAGTGTTTACGCCGTTAAAGATACAGATAGTGTGGAACTAAATCTCCCTGATGAGGAAGCAAATATTGTTCGCTTTAGAGCTAGGTAATTTCTTATTATGGTATGACGTTATGATGGTACTTGATGACAATTCCTTGGACGATATAAACTTTAAAGAGGTTGCCAAAGAGTTAAGTTAAGTTAAGTGAAAAATGAATTTGAATATTTTTTAGAAGACAAAGAAAACAAACTGATTTGTAATTTTGAAAAAGTGAAGTTTCGAGTAGTTGGATATTGTTTGGTGTTTTTTATATGTAAGCAACTTATACTCCAGACGTATTATGGCTTTTGATGAAAAAATGGTAACTATTAACGCAATGGAAAAACTCTTTTAAACCTGTGAAGTGCTTTCAAAAAGGTATGAACTGACTTCTATGGACTGTGTACTAGCCTATAATACTCCAAACAATTTTTATAAAAAGTGAACTTTTGCGATTCCTGAATTAGCATCACTTTTTAAATAAATAACGCCCCCTTTTTTGCAAAAAGAATATCTTTGGCCATGGCTAGTAAATGTCCCATCAAACTTTGCCCAACTATCTGTTACCACTTTTAAATTTCATGCTTTGATAAGGGGAGCAGTTACCCCACTCTATATGTAACTTAGCTCCCCTTTTTAATAAAAAAAAGTCATTAATTATTTTTAGAATAAAAATACTATAAATTATTTACATTAGATGCTTTCTACAATACTCATAAAAAACATAATACTATAACTCTTAAAAGTGGAGTAAAGTTATCCCAGTTTACGGTATGTATATATTATTTCGGACGAAGTCAGAATGTAACAAAAAATGTGAGACTGAAAGGTGTAGGACGCCAATGTAATAAAAGTGTATATATGTAATGTAACACAAGTAAATTGGAGTAATGTAACTAAAACAAATAAATTGACAATCAGGCTAAAAGAAGACTGTGCCGGAGTTTGACACTTGACACTCAAAAGAGGGTTTTGATTCGTCCAATTGTGCATGCCCTACAGAAGGACCGTACAATGAGAAAATGGAATGACAAAGGTAATGCAAAAAAATAGAACTAAATAATAGACAATGAAAGTGGTAAGGCATATGAGAAGTTGCTCTAAAATGTGATTGGGCGGTAGGAAAGTATTAACAAATACCTTTCCCAAGGTATCTTGTATAGCTTTTGCTAAACAAAAAAAAAAAAAAAAAGGAGAAGCATGTATGAATTGAATTATTTAGTTCTCACCACCATTTAATCCATATCAAATAATATAAAGTATAATTTAATATATGCTCAGCCGATCACCATTGTCGTAACAGTTGTTACCTAATTACTAATTTATTATATACCTAACTAAAAAATTCCCTGGTTTCTACAAAATTGATCCTGGAATGATCTGGATATTTACAAATAATAAATATAAGAAAAATTTAATGAATATACCTAAAAGAGGTAAATTTCCTTGTCCGCTACTAGAGATGGTAACTCTGTATACTAAATACAGTACGGAGCCCGACGAAGGCCCAACTAATATCAAACTCCCAATTGTATATGGCAATTTGTAGACTGTGCATTGCAGTACTATCGAAAAAAAGCATTCGTCGATAAGGTGGAGCATTGGGCAGTAAAGAACGTCTTTTAACAAAATGGAAGAAAAGACTATCAGGATATATGTGGATTTTAAGTATCCAATATTATATATGATCAAGCAACAACAGTCCATTACATATGAGTTGAACACGAAACGGAGCCTATTAAGATACGGCAAGGAGTCAAGACATGTGACACTATATCACCCAAACTATTCAATCAACCTTTAGAAGACGTTACGAGGAATATTAACAATGGGAATTCCGGGGTATTAACATAAATGGCCAATACTTGAATCACTTGAGATATGTAGACGACATTGTATTAATAACAGATAAAAAGGGAGAATTACAAAATATGATGGATGAATTAACTAGCGAATAAACAAAAATAGGTGTACAAATGAATTAAAATAAAAACGAAAATTATGACCAATCAACTAGACGAATTAATAATTACAATTGCACAAACAACTATAGAGCAAGTAAAAGAATATGTATATTTGGGACAACTAGTAAAATTAAATAAAGAAAATCAGACCGGAGAAATAAAGAAAAGGATACGGTTGGCTTGGGTACCTATCCTTCGGAAAACTTTGCTATATACTAAAAAATAGAAATTACCCAAAATACTTAAAAACAAGATTCTTTAATCAATGTATACTTCTTGTTCTCACCTACAGTTCTCAAACTTGGACGTTTACAAAGAAAAACATGGAAAAAATAGCAAAGACCCAAAAGCCATGGAAAGGCAAATGCTGAACATTCAGGCTATCAGACAAGAAAAGAAATACTATGGATACGCAACAAAACAAAGTGACCGATGTATTAATGCAGACAGCAAAACTTAAGTAGAAGTTCGCTGGATATACCATAAGACAGAAAGACGACAGATGGAATAAGGTGATTATACACTGGAGACCCTATAGTTACAAACGAAAAAGAGGAAGGTCACAAATGAGATGGTCAGATGACTTGAAGAATAGGAATAGAGAGACGTGGAAGAAGGAAGAGGAGGCCTATGTCCAACATTGGACAGCAAGGGCTGTATAGATAGATAGAATATATTATTTCGTGGAATTAACTAAGATCCCCTAATTTTTATTGTAGGGTCTACTCTAATTAGGTTTTTTTATAATTGCATATAATTAACAAAATTTTATATAATTTTTACAGATTGACACAGTTCTGAAAGAAATGATAAATTAAAAGCATTAATAATAAAAATTAGGTATTATTTGTATTTATTTAAATGATATAGATAAAGCCATATTGCCATTGTAATGCCAAAGTGTTGTTATGTTGTACGTTTCTGCACTGGTAATACAATATCTTTTAATATCATTTAAAACAAGGTTTGTACATATGTTTTCTATCTTGTTTGTCTTCTACTTATGTCTTGCTGAGATGTGCTTACAATTGTTAGGCTTTTTTCGATGTAATTAAAATACTACAGTAGTTGTACACATATCACTAATTTTCTCATGGTTACTGAAGTCACAGAGACATTCGCTGTAATAATTACGTACTTTGATTAATTAAAGAAGTTGTAACGAGATAATTACTTCCCAATACAACATTAAGCTTTTTATTTGGGTTTTTGTTGCTTTCGAAAACTCTTAAGCACTAAACTGTGAGAACGTGACTTTATGTTTACGCCCAGTGTATTAAATTTGTCTCTCGTTGATTGATTACTTACAAATTGCTAATGACTTTTTATAACCGCAAATTATGGATGTTTGCAAATCACGTCTAAACGGTACTAAATGTCAAATCAACTTAAACGTTAAATTGGAAACTATGAAGTAATATAAATGTTTTATATAGGAAGTTAAAATTTTATAGTTATATTTTAAAATATTACCCTTTGTGTGAAATGAAAATATCATTACTATGCCTAGTTAAAACATGTGTTATGATTCTTCTTCTTCTTCTGCTACTGCCTATCCTCTATGGATGTTGGCTACCACAATATGATGTTGTCTCAAATTCTTAAGCCAGGATATTCGGCAGCGTCCTGGTCCTCTATTTCCTTATATTTTTCCTTCTAATATCAATAGTAGCATTCTGCATTTATTTTTATTTCTCACTTTATATGTCCAAAGTATGCTAACTTTCTTTCTTTAATGGATTTCAAGGCTTCAGGTTCTTTTTGTAAACGTTGCATTACTGCGTCGTTAGTTATACATATGATATTCTGAGCATGCGACGATAGCACCGTATCTCAAAAGACTTCAACTATCTGCAAGACGCATCAATGAGTGTCCATGCCTCTGCTCCATACATAAGAACGGAAAAACACATAACAATTAAGGATTTTGAGTCGGAGATGTAAGTTTAGGTTAAATTTGCAGAGAACTTTCTTCATCTGTTGGAAGACACTTCTTGCTTTTTCGATCCTACGTTTAATCTCGTATGAGTGATCCCAGCTGTCTGAGATGATGTTGCATCCTAGGTATGTTATTTTTTTCTGTTCTATCCAATACCTTATTGTCTGCCATAAACTTTGCATCTATATCTTGGTTTTTGCTTATGATCATAATTTTTGTCTTCTTATTATTAAGTTTCATTCCATATTTTCTACCTATGTTAACTACTTGATCTATCATTTCTGTGTAATCCTTCAGCACTATCCGCAACAAGGAAAGTGTCGTCACATATCTTAGATTATTTATTACTTCACCGTTAACAATCACGCCATCAATCGTTTCTCCCAAAGCTTCTCGAAATAGATGTTCAGAGTACGCATTAAATAGCAAGGCGAGAGTATGCAACCTTGTCATACTCCTCTTTGTATTGGGACTTCTTCGAATAATTGATTGTCTACTCGAATCTTGGCTACTAGTTTTCTATAAAGATTGGCTATTATTAAGTTTCAATAAGCCTCTTATGCTGTACTTTGTCAAACGCCTTTTTGAAGCCAATGAATGCGAAATCCAAATTGTACATCAGCAATACCTCCTCCAATTTCTTGTATATGCGAGCATGGATGATGTTTAAGAATATTTTGATGTGAGTAGTTCATTATTTCTGTCATAATGTCAAGTTGTTTGTCTTCTATCAATTTCAATACCTCAGCATTATATTTTATCAGATCCTGGCGCTTTCTTGTTTTTTAGACGACTTATAGCAGATCTTAGTTCTGATTTTGTTATTGTTGGTCCATTCTCGACGTTGTCATATACTTTAATGTGTTGGTTGTCACTGAACAGTTCTGCTATATATTCCTGCATTTTTCTAGTTTTTCTTGTGTATTGAATAGTATGTTTCCATCTTTATCAAACAGTGTAGTGAGCATTGTTGCTCGATATATTCTTGCCATTTCTTTGATCTTCCTGTGCATATTGAATACATCATGTTTTTTCTGTAGGATCTCTATTTCTAAGCATTTCGCTAACAACTAGAATTATTTTGCTAATTTTATTTATTTAAGTACCTTTTTGTGTGTGTTCCTTGTACTTTTCTGCGTCTTTATTCTTAAACTCTCTTCTTTGCTCCATAAGCTCTAAAATCTGATTGTGTCATCCATGGTTGTTTTATTTGTCTTTCCTGTTTGATGTTGTTTATTGTTGTTGTTACTAATACATCTTTGATCTAGTTCTACATTGTATCAATATCTTTCCTATTATATGTTGCAACTGTCGTTAAATTTTTTGTTTATATCTTTATTAATTATATTATTAGAAAATATGATTATTATAAAATAATCTATTTGATTTCTATTTATTTGTTGCGGGCTATCGGCGAAAGACCTCCAGGTATATAGATTAATTGCTGGTAGTTTGAATTGGTGTTTCATGATCGTGTTACGATTACAATTTATCATTAATTTCTGCTCCCTCAAAGACTGTTTTCTCCCTCAATTTTTTTTGATTGATGTCAGTATATAAACCCTTCTTCCGCCAGAAGCTTCTCCTGAAACATCGTTTCTTTGCTTTGTATTGTTATATCTCAAGTATATAACTTGGAGTTTCATCAATTCATTCTTTTTTTTTACTCACTCTCCTTTATAACTCCTAGGCTTATTGTACAGTCTAGGGACTAAGGGGTGTTTCGTGGCAGATTGTGGTCAATGAGATGTTACAACTGATTTTTATGGACGTTTACCCGCTGAATTGAAATCTTCAACATGATAATCAGAATTTTTGGACAGGAATTTGTTATTACCAATTTAGTTGTTTAAATGCTTATAACTAATAAACTAATAAAGATATACCCTTTTTACATCGTGCATTGTTAAAAAAAAACACAACCAAAAACTAAAATTAAAATCGGTCCATTAGCAGCCGAGATATTGCAAATTTATTATTAAAAATATAACAAATTATCGACTATAGCAGACATTTTCACTTATAACTTTGCTTTCTCTCAACGTAAAAAAAATTAAAAACACCTACTTTTAAAGCCATGATTGTATGCTTTAAAATTGATTTTGAAAAATTAAAATTTATCAATTTTTGATGAAGTTATTACTAAGTTTAAAGTATATAATTTAGGTGTAAAAAAACAACCGAATTTGTTTATACCGTTTTTACGATATGTATGAGATCAAAAAATTCAGTATCATGTTAATGAGGACTATAGTACAATGTAAAACGAACATTTTTAACTTTACTAAATTTATCTTGATGCAGTTTCAGTTAAAATACAGTAGGTACTTAGAAATTTACCCAGCTGATGCGCGTAACTTGCACCTGGTGCGTCGCTCGGGCGCAACTGTACTCGTACTTTGTAATATTAATATCTCTACAAAAAATAACTTCTGCGTATCTCGTAAAACTTAAATTGGTCATTAATTGTTTCTTGAGTAATAATTCACATTAATAATAATTTCAATTGTTTTTTATACATGAATTAGCACTTCTTTCAAAATATTACAGCAAATGAAATATATTTATTACACTATTAATTTTTGATTTATTTTTTTACCAATATTATTTTTTGTGCATGTGACATCTATGGTCATAAGCAAGAGTTAATGTTCACATGGTAATTTAATATAAATAATTACAAAGAATATACTTATTATTTAACATAATATAAAAACATTTATATTTTGTTTAACAGTCGACTTGTGTCAAGGAATTTGATCACCTTGTTGATTTGGTCCGTGCTGTTTAGGATCTCTTTGAAGATATGACTGATACCAAGCTGTTGGCGTATTTTGGCATAAAAAGGACATTCATAAGTATATGCTTGATTGGATAAGGAGATTATAATAGTAATATAATATAATAGATAGAAACAAAATACTCTGCACTTCAATGTGAATCAGAAAAATTCTTGATAAATATTTTTCGTGAAGGTATTTTTCACTCTTATGTTTTATAACAAATAAAACAAATGTCTCTCTACCATTTTTTCATAGTCTTATTTATTACACAAGTACCAAGATACCACTTCTCTGCTATTTATACTACTTCCATAATTCTATTAAACAACCGAGCTGGCTAACTTGCTTTAGCAAGTAATGGTAAGTGCGAGAAGGAAGATGGAACTATATTTATCTCATGAAACAGAGAAAATGTAAATCATACACATGAAGGCATCGGTTTCTTTGTCCATAAAAACCACGCGAACAAGATAATAAACAAATGAAACAAAAATAAATCCAAAGCATATCATCTAGAGTGGCATATCTTATTCTGAAGCTGAACAGTAAATATCAACTCCAAATTATCCAAGTATACGCTCCAACAACAGACTATACAGACGAAGAAATCGAAAAATGTTTTATGACGACATATTTACATTTTATGTGGCGATTTCAACGCAAAAATAGGTGTAAAAGAAATAGAAATAAAAACATCCTTGGGAAAAATTTGGTTCCCCAGGAAGAAATGACCGAGAGAAACGCTACTAGGATTTCTACTCCAGAATAATTTATTCAACATGAACAGCTTCTTTTACAAAAAATGCACAGAAGATGTACCTGGAAAAGTCCAAATGGTAGAATAAGGAAAGAAATCGACTACACCAGTGAGTGGGCAAAAACAAACCATTAAGTCAGTTGTAACATACGTATAACAAGTACACACCACAAGCCAGTGACCTTACATGATACGGCACGCTAAAGGGTCCCTAATCAACGTAACAAGAGGAAGAACATAATGATTAAAATAAAATCCACAAAGAAATAATTCCTTTAGCTGGCTGTATACCCACTATCACGGACAAATAAAGAGGTTAGTCTTCATAAGTGGGTATATATATATTTAAAAAACCCTAAAAGAGCTACATTAAAAAAAAAACGTTTTCGAGGACTAAACAGTCCATCATCAGGTTTAAAATTTAAAAATTGCCTAAAATAAGTATAAACCATTTTAGTTAAAACAAACATGGTTATTGAAATTTTGACTATTGTTAAAAAGCAAAAATGGCTATGACTTACTATGTTAAGTATCCCCCAAAATACATGGGATTAAAAATAAATCTTTATCTATGGGGGTATCTGGACACCTCCATTAGATATCAGACAATATCAGGTACATGATCAATAATAAGCTACTGCTGTATGAAACCTCCAAAAACGATCTTAACGATTTAAATAATTGCATCATAAACACCTTACGAGTTCATATACTGAAACGCTGCTGGATCAAAGAAGACATATGAGAAGCGATAAGAATGCAGATAGCCAGACTCTAAGAGAAATGAATACAAATATTTAATGGATGTTTACAAATGATTTAAGGAAATTTAAAACCGGTAATATTTCACTATGTATGTAGGAAAATAACAGCATAAAAGTTCTACGTAGAAAGCTAACGAATGGGACATGAGAAATTCATAAATTAAGAAACAAGCAAAATGAAATAATATTACGTAGAGACAAGTTATTACAGGTCGTCGAAGAGTTTTACAAGGAATTGTATGAAAGTAGACAAGAAGATCAAACAGGAATACAAACAGCCATTTCAAAGAAGATCATGGATCAGGGTTCCGAACTAATGACAGATATGAAGGTAAATTGGATTCGACAAGTATTAAAAAAAAAATAAAAAATAATCAAGAAAAGAAAAGGTGTCCAAAGAATGGAACAATGCTATAACCATTATTTTTCATAAAAAAAAAAGAGATAGAACGGTTCTATAAAATTACAGACCTATTAGCCTGTTAAACCACATATACAAGCTCTTCACTAGGTTAGTGACATCACGATTAGAGAAAAAATTAGATTTCTATAGACCAAGAGAGCAGGCAGGGAGAATCAGTGAATCAGGGAACAGTGAACTAATTAACAATATTTACAAAAATGCTACTAGGACTGTTACGATACACGATAAAACCAGACCAATAATAATAAACGTGGGATAAGGCAAGGATATACATTGTCACCGAATTATTCATAATGACATTAGAGTATGCCTTTAAGATGGTCAATTGGGACTACAGAGGAGTAACAATAGACAGCGAAAAGCTTAACCATCTCCGTTTGGCAGATGACATTGTCCTTATCACAGATAATTTAGGAGAAGCCACAGATATGTTAAATGAATTGGACTTCACATCTTCGAAAGTGGGCCTCAGACGGAACTTGACCAAAACTAAGTTTATGACAAATATGGCAAAGTGGTAGATCTGGTAGATAAATATACATATTTGGGTCATAAGAACCAGCAGGGATAATAAAACATGCGAAATCCAAAGACGAATTATTTTAGTGTGGGTAGCCTTTGGAACACTGCGAGACACATATAGACCCAACATACCAATTATCCTCAAAAGAAAAATATTTGACCAATGCGTACTACCGGTCATGACCTATGGGACGGAAACTATGACTTTAACCAAGGACTACGGCTTCGAAATTGAAAGTGGCACAAAGACTAATGGATGTTTCTATGTAAGGGAGTGACATTGCGAGACCAAATAAGAAACGAACATCTGCGAAGAAGGATGAGTATTGCTGATGTTGTTGAATGCATAGCGGAGCTTAAATGGAGCATGTAGCGAGAATGCACGACTCACGATGGGCGAGCAAAATTACAAATTGGAAACCAAGAGCAGACAAACGTAGTAGAGGAGGACCATCTACACGTTGGGCTGACGAAATCGGCGTATCACCAAAAATTGGCAACAAAGAGCACAGAAATCGTAAAGAATGGAGGAGTTTAAGGGAAGCGTATATCCTGGCCTATATCCAGCAGTGGACGTGATAAATGAAGACTGGATGATGAAAGACATCTTGGAACACCCTGTACATGCAGATTATTTACTGGAAAATTACATAATCGATAGCGTTCTATTTCCACCATAGATATGGTCTAATCAGAATCCGCCGAAATTGCGAGGAAACACGAATGCCTGTGAATCCTTTCATTCGCTTTGATTCTTCTTTTTATTCAACGTACTCCTATATTTTTTATTTTTATTTTAAGTTAAAAAAATCTTTAGGTCAAAATAAATAATTTACAAATATCAGCAAAAATAATAGATACTACCGTTAAGGTTAACTTGGCATTTTTTAGAAAAAAACAGTGGATAACTACGATCCCAACAAATACGTAGGTTAGATTTTATAAAAGCTATATCGTATTATTCCTATATTAGTAAATAAGTCATTGTATACAATGTACATTAACTGTAAAATGTACAAAATTACTAGTTGTATTATATTCAGATAATATTACCATTCTAAAGAAATAAAATGTATATTATTTTTATTAAAATAAATAAATTACACAACTACACAAGAAGCCTGAAATAAGTATTTTCACTACCAAAGAAAAAACCAGTACCTTCTGCTAGATTACATATTCGGGCAAAAATATCAATAGAAACACATAAAAAAGAAAGGAATAATACCAGTTTTTAGAACAAACAACAACTTAGGCAAATATAATAAAAAACAACAAGAGCCAAAACAAAAGGCACTTACACGGTGTTGTAAGTATAAGTACAAAAACTTACATCGGTCAAACTATAAAACTTTTAACAAACGTATAGTAGACACATAAAAGGGCTTTCAATAATAAAAAAACAGATTCTACATACGCACTTTACCTTCTAGATCGTATTCTTTTAATGAAGAATTTCAAATTCTTCACATCCAAAATAAAGGCCTTACGCTATCTTTATTAGAATCTATGGAAATTAACAAAGTAAAAGACACAGACATAATTCTGAATGACCAACTTGAGATAAACAGTTCTCCCCTCCTCAACATATTTCGTTTAAAGACTATAAAGTGTAAACACATACTAAAAATCGATCACTTGAGAAAGGCACTCTGCCCAAAACAGCTGTAGTGATAAGATATTTTAATAATAATGTTGTGGAAGTTTAAAAAACAAAGTTTTCAGTGTTTTATTGTTATATAGAATAAATTCTATATTCCATCAAGTAACGGTCGAATTCATCATCTAGCTTTAATGTTTATGTTTATTTAATGAATAAAACGAAACAAGATCAATTCAATTAAAAGTAATTTTTAGTATAACAGAGGTATAAATTTTATTACATTATCTTTAAATTCCAAACATGTTGTATTTAGGTAGTTACTATACAGAGGTAAGTCTTAGCTTTTTCTAGACTTCATTATAATGCGCTCCCTAACTTTCGCGTGATTGGTTGGTGGGTGGGTCCCAATTTAAAAATTGGCGGGTTTCATGTTTATTAAAATGACAATAAAATTGAGGTATTGTGGCACAGTATATCGCTAAACAATTTATTAGCAATATATTGTGGTATTTGTACAAAGCGGATGATATTCACATTTTAGGATTAAGCTGACTAGTACAGTTTTATTAGAAATTAAAATTTATTTTTCTTTTGACATTATGTAGGTAAAATTAAATTCAGACATTGTGTTTATTTAATTTTGATATGCTAGTGATGCTTTTTTTTATTAGATATATAGATATTGTTTTAATTTTTTTGTTTAGGTAATTTTTTATTAAGATTCTTTTATTAAGATTATTAAGATAGAGGTTCCTCTTATTATTTTTATTTCTAGAACATTCATTACCATTATTATTCTCATTAGCTTTCTCTATGTGGAATCGGCTTCTCTAAATATTTTCCTCTAAACTTTTCTGTTCTCTTCCAGGGACTAAGTACCTCTCCGCTTTTTGTATGAGATTATGGTTTTTCAGAAACATGTAATTTCTGTTCATCCCTTTTTTACTGCCCTACATTCAGTACCATACATCATAGCTGGTCTAAAGGCAGTCCTATACAATTTACCTTTTAGTTTTCTTGGTACCTTTTTTATCATACATCACTCAATTTGCCTCTTTCCTTTACCTTTAATTGAAATATTAGAGATAAAACGGTAATACCAATCCTAAAAGCCGAACATTATCATCTTCTATGATTTCTTGTCTATCCAAGCCAACTACTCTATCTGGTCTTGAAATTTCATCTTTAAAAGAATATTCTAAATATTTTGTTTGTATCCAACTTAATTTTAATCATTTTTCTTCAAGGACCTGTCTCCGCTACTCTTTTCTACTAATACCCAGGAGGTTCAGTTGTTATCTAATCCAGCACAAATGAGAATAAATATGGGCGAAACCCTGATTTTCACCCATTTTTACACAAAATTTGCCAGTTTCACCTGTAATCGTTCTAACACTATAATAGTTGTTTTAACACTATTATAGTTGTTACTTGCTCATACTCCACTCACATATTCAGCCGGCACTCCTTTCCTACTTAATCTCTGCCACAGTAGGTTTCTGATATCTTCATCATGTGCTTTCTCAAGTTTAATAATACAATGTAAATTCACTCTAAATTGTTAAATTAGCTCTTTTAATAAAAATTGCTTGTTGTAGACCTGCCTTGCCTAAATCCAAATTGACATTTATCCATTTTCATTTTTTAGAACCTTACACTGAATTCTGTTAGATTTTACCACAAATGTAGGATAATAAAAAGATATATTGTGAATTGAGTGCTATGAAAAATTGTCATTGTCAACAAAATGAAGCAGAGGTTTACTGGAAATAACGATTGCAAACCAAATAAAACACTAAATAGCTATATCTAAAATATCTTTATTCTTTATTAAAAATCTGGGAAATCAAAGGAGGGGGGCTGTTATTGGTGCAATGGCGAAGGAAAACCCCTCTAAAGCTCTCCTAAATTGTATAGGACTGCCTTTAGACCAGCTATGATGTATGGTACTGAATGTAGGGCAGTAAAAAAGGGGATGAACAGAAATTACATGTTTCTGAAAAACCATAATCTCATACAAAAAGCGGAGAGGTACTTACTTAGTCCTGGAAGAGAACCGAAAAGTTTAGAGGAAAATACTTAGAGAAGCCGATTCCACATAGAGAAAGCTAATGAGAATAATAATGGTAACGAATGTTCTAGAAATCAAAATAATAAGAGGAACCTCTAAATCTTAATAAAAAATTACCTAAACAAAAAAATTAAAACAATATCTATATATCTAATAAAAAAAGCATCACTAGCATATCAAAATTAAATATACACAATGTCAGAATTTAATTTTACCTACATAATGTCAAAAGAAAAATAAATTTTAATTTCTAATAAAACTGTACTAGTCAGCTTAATCCTAAAATGTGAATATCATCCGCTTTGTACCAATACCACAAATAAATTGTTTAGCGATATACTGTGCCACATTACCTCAATTTTATTGTCATTTTAATAAACATGAAACCCGCCAATTTTTAAATTGGGACCCACCCACCAACCAATCACGCGAAAGTTAGGGAGCGCATTATAATGTAGTCTGCTTTTTCTTATATTGGGGAGAGGGGCCTCTTCGGTTATTTTTGCCCCGGGCCTCCTGAATTGTACTTAAACCACTGGCTGTTGCCGAAAGTGCCATTAAATTTTAATGTTGCTTAATGTCGAAATTTCTTACGCCCAAATAGAGGAACAATACCTTTCTTATATTCGCCACATCACCTCCAGACAATAAACAAAGTACATATAAAAAGTTAAAAAATTTAAAATACCGTACATAAAACATTTAAAATCAATTATTACTTAAAATTAGAAAGCGCAAGGAATACTTATTGGTTAATAACTCTTTGCAATTTTTAAAAAGAATATACAGTTAATTACCTACAATCTAAGAAAATTTAACTAGTAAAGCTTTTATTTATGTATAGACCTCTAATTATATTTACCTCCCTAAATATTTATATTCACACCTATTAAATAAACGTTAACAAAAAGAATAAAAATGTTAAGTTTCTCCGCGGCACGATGATGATTTGCAAGTTGTTTTTTAATCTACTCGGCCAACCATTAGGCTTTAATGGTAACAGAAAATAGCAAAGAATAAAAGAAAAAGAAAAAAATTTCCTCGTCGGCCAGCTGTTAGTTACTTCTGTTCTATTTAAGCTGGCTCTTGAATCATTAGGCGTACCTACCAAGCAATGTAATTCGCCGTCATCAATGCAACTCAATAGGTTTTGTGTTTATTATTAAATACCAATGGGATTAACACGAACAAAAAAGTTAAATGTTGCGTGAAGAAAAACACATTTTTGATAGGAGGCATTGACCTTAATCATCTAAAGGATTCTTTATAAAGGAAGAATCATGGATGTTAATTATATTTAGTATAGGAACGGCAAAATTTGTTATTTGTCTTTTTGGTTAGAGTAGGGTAGGTTATAAACCCTGTTAATTTCAAGGATACGGTTTTCTGGTACACTCGATTTTTTGCCGTAAAAAAAACGAAATAGCGAAGGTTTAAACAAAATGTTTAAGAAAGAATGCATATACACAGAAATTCATTTTTTCAAGTTTAAGGAATGTTTAACAGACCATTACAGAGCAAAAAAATATTACACCTTAGCTTAGGCAGTATCTAAAATACATAAAGCAAATGAACCACATATATTTAGTACTACGATTTCTGCTCGTAGTAAAAAGTCAGAATAGCAACGAATAATATAATGAATCACAATGAGAATCCGACAAGATGAAATAGAACAAGTTCAGGATTATATATATAAATATATATATCTATATATATATATATTATTATATACTATATGCTTGGTCAAACTATAAAACTTAACAAAGAGAACCAAACAGCAGAGATAAAGAGACGAGTTAGACTGGCATGGGCGGCATTTGGCAAACTCAGCTACATTCTTAAAAACAAAAGATATCCACAGCATCTTATGGTCTGTTTTTTAACCAGGAGGAGTAATTCAAATTTTCCGCGCCGTAATGCTTGTTTGCAATTGGTCCAACCGCAGGCAAGTTTACTCCACTAAATTATGACATATTGACACTAATGACATTTGTGAAATTTATTTATTATTATTATTTTCCTCTAATATATAAATCGATTTCTGACTCTTTAAGTTGTTTGTAATAACTTGGACTTGGTGATATGCGAATAGTATTTAATGTGATATTTTTCTAGATAATATTTATACTAAATATAGTTTAAAGTGTTTATAAATTTATAAATGTATGTTATTTATATCTAATTATCATAAGAAAAACGGCAACTATCCTTTAAATTTAGTGTATACTTGTTAAGAAGCATTTCCATTTTGTTTTCATCACAATAAAAGAACATTAGTAAAGTAATGTTGTGTTTTAGTTTGATTGTATTGATACAGTTGGTTTTGTTCTTCCTGGTTGTAGATCATCACAAGAAAACTGCAAAATTATGCAATAATGCAACATAATAGATTGGATTTGTTGATTATCTCACAGAAATCCAGTATTTTTTAGTAAATTTTATTTGTTGATAACAAATGGGACAAACTCACTGTCAAAATTAAACAAGAATCCAGCATTAAAGAAATTGTAAGTACACACTTATTTATACAAAGTATCTGGTAAGAAAAAAAAACTAGATTCAAGAAATTGATCATACCAGAATAAGAATATGGTCTACTATTAAAAGACAAATTTCTGAGAAAAACCATACTTAGATCTGTAACATTATTGACTCTCCCGATCAAAATATTCTCTAAATTATAATTAAATACCATAGACTCAAGAGATCTATAAAACTGGATCACCCGATATTCAAATATATATACATGGGACCAAATGTGAAAAAAGTCCTTTTTTTATTGTAATAATTGTAATATATATTGGAAGTGAATTGAAAAAAATTATTTTATTATTCAAACATAAATAAAATTAGGTTAAAATTGACGTGTGAGGTTGTCCGATATTGATTACTCGATTACCGCAAGGCCGAGATAATCAACAAAAAAAGAAGATGTATTTGGTGACTTTTCTAGTAACTTTCTTGGGTGTGAATCTGTCTTTTTGGTTTACTCCTCCTGGTTAAAAAACAGAGTATAGTACCAAAGTATACAATCAATGCGTACTCCCTGTTCTTACTTTATGGTTCCCAAACGTGGACATTTACAAAAGCAAACATGGGACAAAATCATTAAAAACCCAAAGAGCAATGGAAAGACAAATGTTGCACATAAGACTAATGGATAAAAAGAGAAACGAATGGATCAGAGTAGAAAACAAAGTGAGGGATGTTAGACAAGAAGTTGCAAAATTGAAATGGAGATTTGCCGGACACAATATAAGACATAAAAGAAGACCGATGGAACAAAATTCTTATAAGTTGGAGACCGTGGGAATATAAACAAAGCAGAGGAAGGCCCAAATGAGATGGGCAGATGATATCAAGAAGCACGTGGGCTCTAGGTGGATGACTGTAGCGACAGACAGAGAAGAATGGAAAAGGATTGGGGATGCCTATGTGCAAAGATCGACCGAAGAAGGCTAATTAGATAGATAGATAGATAGAATATAATGAATGATATAACAAATAATAGAACGAATAACGGAACTAAAGGACTATTTATAAAATACTTTATGAATGCGAAACACATATATTTTAGACCAGGCAACTAACGATTTTTCCATGACACTCGTTGACACAGGTATCTAACAAATTGTTTTGATAAATTGATAAATTTAAGATTTTGCATTTGCTATAAGTCCACATAAGATTACTTCGTTTGTTAGGCGTAATAAGGAGGGGCACACAACCTTCAAGGATAAACGAAGAGATGTTTAAAAATTTAAGTACACTATTCATGACAGACAATTGGTAAAAGATCACATCAAGAGCTTCCCGAGGGACGAGAGTGACTACAGTCGATAAAAAAGTGAAAAAGAATATCTCAGTTCGGACCTCAATGTTAATAAGCTATTTAACGCTTTTAAAATAAAACATCCCGACTGTACCACATTATACAAATTTTATAGGAGAGTTTTATGAAAGATTTTTCGAATATTCTTTTTAGAAGACATAGAGTTGACAGACTTTTTTTAAGAAGCAAGGACAATGTCCTTAGTGTATCCAGAAAAGCTAAAACTGAGTTGGAATTACATCATGGAAAAACAGATAAAGCTCTTAGTGTTATTCAAGAAGATAGTACGAGCAGTACTCTTTTAGATAGCGATACTTGTAACCTTACCAAGGATCTGCAAAAAGTATTTTCGCTTTAATCATTGACGCATAGTAGTATGTACTACAGCCACCAATTGTCATGCTACAATTTTGGAATACACGTACAAGATACATCAGATGGGGTAATGTGCATCCGACATGACGGACAGTCGGGTCGTGGTGGAAACCAAATGGCATCATGTCTTCTACAAGCCTTGAATACAGGACAGCTTTTAACTTATAAACGAAAAGTATGTATATGGAGTGACAACTGTCCAGGTCAATTGAAAAAGCGAATGTTTATTTTCTTACACATTTTCTTGGTAGCCAATGGACATTTTGACACCATCAATCATAAATTTTTAATTTCCGGACATAGCTTTTCATCTTCAGATAGAGATTTTGCTCTTATCGAGAAATGTGCAAAAACATTCCAAGCTTCAATGTAAAGGATGTAAAAGCCGTAATTGCTGATGCTAGACCATCCAGCCTTACAAAGTGTTAGACATGGAAGAATGTACTTTTTTTGATTTCGATAAACTATCCTCAAAATGTATAGATCTAAACTTGCATTACTCAAGCATCGTGTGACGAAAGAAGATCCAGGAACAGTATTGTACAAGAAAAGTTTTAGTGACTTAATGGGATGGGAGGAGTGTCGTGTATTGAAAAAAGGTGTAAATGTCCAGAAGGTAAAGTCTACGGAGTTCTTAGTTTTTTCTGGTATTCAGCAAATAACGAAAGTAAGAATAAAAGACCTTCGCGTCATGCTAGAATTCATTAAACAGGAAAATAGATCATTTCCATTTTTCTTCATTTATTGTGAATTACTAAGTGTCTTCAGTGTATTAACACCAAAAATTTGTGATATATATATATTTCCGTACTTTGTGAATAAAGTAATAATTTCGATAAACAATTATATATTTGTTTTATATTTTTGGATGTTTAGTTTTTTTTTTGATTACTGGCAAATTTTAATTTTGGCACGGAGGTCACTTACCACGACCACTCTTCATGTAATAAACAAAATATGCAAAAGATGAAACTTACTTAAAAAAAATCGATTTACCGAGAATCTGTAAGCCGTAGAAAAAACTGTTTTATCCAAAACATTTTGGTTAATTTTGAACCAAAATATTTATTAACACATTTTGTGTAGAATAAACCGTTCTTCCAGAAATTGGCGATTGTGAATATCGTTACGCATGCGAAATCAATTTTAAATAAAGTTTGTATCGACTCAACGGCAAAAATTCGATATTATTTGATCAGAGTGCCCTATCGACAAAAATCAAAATGCATCTTAAAGGTGAAGAGAGCAAATTCCGTACACAATGTTTGTGTTTTGTCGCAAAAGTTGTAAGTGTTTAATAAAGGTAATAAATAAATGTTGTGCGATTTTTGCAGTTTTTACGATTATCATGAGATCAATAAACTTGACCATAGCTCTAAACATGACTGTGTAAGTCGAAAGCGCTCAGCTAGGAATTAAATGTTTACGCACTTCTAAAATACTTTTCTTTTCCATTTTTTGATTTGCTATAAGTATGTAAAAAACATATTAGTCTTTTCATTTAATAAAATTTATTACTTTCACTGTCCAGTCGTAGCAGAATTCCTATTATTCTTCTAAACTTCATTTTCTAAACCTACAATACGAAATTTCAATTTTGAAATTTAGCAACAAATATAAGTCATTTGAAATATGCATAAAAAAGCAAAATTTAAACTTTTATATTACAAAAGATCGATTGTCACGGAAATGTCTCCACGAAGACGGTATTGTGAGGAATTTATAGCTGAAAATGTATTTTAAAAAATGTATGTACTTGTTAATTAAAAAGAAGTATTAAACATTTTAGATCGTTTGTAATTTGAAAGTTTAAATTTAGCTACACTAGGAAACTAAGTTCCTGTAGCTGGCTGTATACCATATATCACAAAAAATTTATTTCAAATCCTTTATAAAAGGTATATAATAAAATGCTTAAACGGGCTATCACAATTACATTACAGAACGTTTTCGGATTGTTAAATCCATCATCAGTGTAAACGGGGTATACATGCTATGAGCCACCAAAATATATGGGGTAAAACCCTTTAAATGTTATAAATTTACAGTTGTTTTACATTATATATAGTTACAAATTAATATGTTTAAGTTACCGTTGGAATTGGTAACATGGCGACGTATGACCCTACATAGGTAAAATGGTCCTGAGACGAAGTGTCTTCGAGGACCTGTTGATAACAACTGACAATAACATCAGTTAACGTTCTGTAATGTAATTGTGATAGCCCGTTTGGGCATTTTATTATATACCTTTTATAAACGATTTGAAATAAATTTTTAAATTCAGCGTTTTTTTAAGCATAATTCAAATGGTTCCTATTTGCTTCCAAAACTCAAAACCGAAATTTCATGCTATAAATTTTAAAGATTGAGCTTTAACAATGGAAATTCCATGGTGAACGGTCAATGAAAGTGATACATTTTATTGATCTCAAAAAAATCATAAAGAATGGCAAAAATCGCGCAACGTCTATTTATTTAACATCTTTATAAAAACTCTCTACATTTTCGGCAAAATGCAAAATTTTCATACGAAAACTGCACTTATCTCCTTTACCACGTATTTTAGTTTTTGTCGATAGGACATTCTCATCGAAAGATATCGAATTTTACTATGGAGTTAATACAAATCTTATTTAAAATTTATTTCGCCCAACTAACTGACATTTTAAAGCCGGTCGCTTCAAGCGTGTTTTCCGAGATAACGGTCAATTCTATGTACATAACAAGTGCTTATAAACATTTTTGTTCAAAATTATCTGTTACATTCTTTATTTCAAACATGTTTTTCTACAGCGGACAGATTCTTGGTATATAATTTTTTCTGTTTTCCTCCCTTAAGAGGCGGTTTAAGGGGAAAGCCTGGAGGTAGAAGTGATAAACTTTTTTGTATACTTTTTGGGATCCCAAAATTGACATTTTCAGCAAAATTCAGCTAATTCTAATGATTTTTAGAGGTTTAGTGTCATTTTTGTCAATACATGTTGAATTTGAATATTAAATGTAAAGACCGGTAAATTATATGGAAAAGAGACAGAATTTTACTGAAAACGCAAAAAAATCCTTTAAATGGGGGTTTTAAAAGGTATTATTAATTAATTTTAGTTAATTTGTTGCTTAATTATTGCAAAAATAACTTAAAAAGTAGATTTCAAAAAGTTCACAGGGGCTTTGTTTAAAGACAATAATCAATTTAAAAAGAACCATTTAAAAGATTACGAGTTCAAGTTTAGATAAAAAAAATTAAAACGATTCCTCCAAAAATGAACCGTCCATGATGCGACAAAGGATTTAAAAGCGAAGCATTTTGCTATTTCAAAAACTGAGTTTATAAATTTAAATTTATAAAAGTTGCAATATCTCTGATTCTAATCAACGAAAATAAATTTTTTTTTGTGGTACCTCGTGGCATAATATACATTATAAAATGGATTTGAATAATTTGTGAATTTGTTTAAATAGTTTAAAGTAAATATTTATTGTGCAAAATTGTACTTTTTTACTTTTCTCTCATTATCATTAGTAACATAAGGTTATGAAATATGTATTAATAACTTTATGTAAAAAAACCTGTGTACTGTATCAGGCATAACCTTTAATTTAAGAGTGTCCGTCAATATATTAAAAACATTTAAAACAATACCATATATTGTAAAATAAAATATTGCGTATACCAATCTAAATTCTTAGGTAGACTTTTTAAACGTTGAAAAAACAAAATGCAATTTTAAGCTTTTTACAGTTTTAAATATATTAATGTCTTCTTTTTATTCTTATATTATTTTCACGGTGTGATTATATTTATAGTAAATTAATATACCATCACTTCAATAATTTCATTTGACAGAACGTCTCTGGCGTGCAATTAGCCGTATACAGTTTTCAAACAACTTTAATTTACTGTACCGTAAAGCACCAGCAGACACACCAGAATGTACGGCTGATAGAAAAACCACAATTTTTAAAAGCATTCTGGACGTTTCATTTGCTTCTTGGTTACAGCTGTTACGAAACATTAATAAAAACTATTAAAATTAAATGAAAAGATAAAAGCATTTTAGTGCGTGAGCTGATTTATAAGACGACCAGAGAATAGGAATCCAAGATTAATCATGAGAAATATTATAAAAGTTTACCAAAAGCATCATTAAACTATTTAATAGTTTAATAATACAACTAAAAACATAATGTACCACCAGTTTTTTCAACTGTTCATTTTACTCGTTTAATCGTGATGTGTAAGAGACAAACAACTGAATTTCGTTAAACTATTTTTCCTGATTGTTCCTTCTTTTATAAGTTAGTTTATTTTTATGAACGAGAGAGTAATTAGCATAATTTTAACTGGTACCTCCGACCACTCCATGGGCGTGCTCAAGATTAATTGAAAAATTACTTTGAATAATTGTAAAAAATAAATGAATTATTTCAGTGTTATAAAGTGTTATGTGTATGTAAACAAAAGTGACCTCTTTTATCACACACTATATTAGAACTGACTGGCCTACATTAAAAAGGGTTTTAAAAAATTCACATTTTTTTTAATTTTTAAAAATTACAAAAGAGAAAAAGAGTTTTTAAAACCGTCTAAGGTATGTTAAATAGATGAATAAAAATATTAATATAAAACTTACAGCTACTTGTTACAAATCCAAATCAGATTCAGAAGATGAACTTTCAGAACCAAGATTTATAATAACTGGCTCGATCATTTTATCAGTAATATTGTCCAGCTTCCACATTTTTTCCTCTTCTTTAATAGTGTGATTTACTGCCTTTTCCCAGTTTTCAGGTTTTACATTATTTACGGCCTCCAAAAACAACTGTTTAACATCATGAATTTTAAAAGTGGTATTTTTTCTTGAAACTTCACTCTTTATCTGTGCCCATACCAGTTCAATCGGGTTTAATTCACAATGATATGGTGGGGATCTAAGTACTGTCATTCCACGATTTTTGGCAATTTCATCAATTTCGTATTTTTTAAATTTTTCTTTATGAAGGGCACACAACGAATAAAGTTCCTTTCTTATAGATCCGGGATGGTACGTAATATTTTTTGAACTCAGCCAATTCTGCAAGTCTTTTTTTAACCACTTGGTTGTGGGCAGTCCTTCTATAAGTCTGGAGTGATAACTTGCATTATCCATTACTATTACACAGTTCTTAGGAAGAAGATCTATCATTTGTTCGAACCATTCTTGAAAGACATCAGCGTTCATGTCTTCATGGTAGTCACCGGTACGAGTTGATTCAAAAGTTAATAAACCACCTTCAACAAAACCGTCTGAACTGCCAATGTGTACTATTATCAGCCTGCGTCCCTTTCCTGATGGTGGGTTTAAACCAGTAGATAAGTTATTTACAAAAGCGTGCCTTTGACTTGTAACAGTTTCATCCTGCCAAAATTTATTTGGTGTATGACCCTCGTTGATCCATGTTTCATCAAGATAAAATATTTTTCTTTTTTGGTTTCTCATTTCCTTTATGGTTCTTAGAAAATGTCTTCTCCATATGACAATATCGCTTCTTTCTAATAAAATAGACTTTCTGGGATTCTTTTTCCAGCGGAAGCCTATTTCTTTTAAAAGTTTCCATAACGTACTTCGACTCATTTCTGGGTAATCCTTATCATCTCGAACTGAGACAAGAACTTTATCCAATGTTGGAAATTCTTGTCTAAAGAAGAATTCATGCACTTTCCGTCGAAGTCCTTCTTTAAAATGATATTCTATTTGAAATTTTGGTTTCCCTGGAGCATTACGTGGCATTTGAAAACTACCACATTTCTCTTCTTTAATAACTCTGTAAATCGTAGATTTCCCAACACCAAGTGTACTGCTAACTAACTCAACGGTCTCATCAACACTTTCACATAAACGTTTGTCTGTAAATGATTTAAAACAATTAAATATTAATGTTTTTTCATTAACTGTTAAAGGACCAATTTTTCGGCGTTTACACGGCACTTCCAAATTTTCCATAACACTAGTATACACAATAAACTGCACCTTGCAACTGAAGTACCTACTTTTAGTGAACTGTTAAGAATTTTGAATACGCCACTTGGACCTTCCTACAAAATGGAAAAACCCACTATCACATTTTCTGTGGAATAAGTTTAGAAGGTAATTATCTAGTCAATTTCTGTCGTAGATTCCTGGAATTAAAGAATTAAATGTTTGATTGTTGAAACCCTTACTTCGTGGAATGCACTCATTTCAGATAAAATAAAACGTTTTATTTTATCTAAAGAATTAAACTTTATTTTGCAAATAGGTAGGTACTTATTAAACTTTTATTGGTTATATATAACCAATAAAATAAACATCTTACATTTCTTGCAAATTCATTAGTACCTGTTAACCTCCATCACTCCGACACTGGCAACCTTATTTAGGGATTAGTAACCCTCACAACTATTGTATTCTATTCTGCTCCAACCTTTATACCTGGTGGTCATACTCAATTTAAAATTGTTTTCCTAGATACTTCTGTAAACTTGTTGACAAATATCTGTTTTTCATTGAGTCACCTGTATCAACAGTTTAGGGATTTGCATACATAATTTATTGTTTTATTACTCTCTCATACATAAAAATACACTATAGGTATTTTCCATTAGTTGAAACGAAGGCTCTGATTTTGGACCACTTCTTATTTTTAGTAAGACTATATATAAATTTAATATTATACTGAAAATAGATAATGATATGTTTCTTTCTATTTGTAAAGATACTGTTTGGGAAAGAATTTAGTATTTATTTACATTTTTTAATTACTTACTTACTTTAAAAGGCTACAGTATATTCTTTTAAATTCTAATTTAAATTAAATTTAAAACCAGCTAACACATTGGTCATCTGTTTTTAAGTTCAAATAAATACACTTCTATGTTAATTGTCTCGGACACAGAAATCCCTCCGCAATGATTGGAATATTGGAATACTTTGCACCATACACAAAAAGGAGATATCTTTTAATGCTCTAACCACTGCGCTTCCAAATGCAACGTATAAAATATTTTTCACAGTACTATGTCACCGTATAGCACCATATGCAGAACATATAGTAGGAAGATACTAGGCGGCTTAAAAGGTGGTAAATCGACAATTCATCAGATTGCAACCCTAAAACAAATTTTGGAAAAAACACTGGAATATGGCATTGATACTCATCACATATTTATAGACTACAAGGCAGCCTATGACTCAGTAAATAGAAGAGAAATGTTTAAAATAATGAAAGAGCTAGGAATACCAAATCAGTTGGTACATTTAACAAAACTAACTCTTGAAAAAGTTGAATATAGAGCAAGAAATTGGGGAAACTGTCTGACCCTTTTAAAACAAATAACAGGCTGCACCACGGTGACCCTCTCCTCTGTACTGTTCAATCTGGCTCTGGAAAAAGTAATACGTATGTCACAGATCACAACCAATGGTTCAATATAAATAAATCAGTGCAAATCTTGGCATATGCTGATGATATCAATATTATTGGGAGAAAGGAAAACGCTATACGATTGGCGTATGTAGCATTAAAAAAATCAGCTACAAAAATGGGTTTAATAATAAACACTAACAAACCGAAGTATATGAAAATAAGCACGCAACCACAAATTCTATAACCCCTTGTTGAACAAAACGACGTCATCTAAGCAGTGAACGAATTTGTATAAGTGGGAGCGCTCCTTAACATTGAAAATAATACTACCGCAGAGATAAACCACACGGGTAACAGATGCTGTTTTGACCTTAATCTCTTCCTTAAATCCACAATTATTTCGAGAGCTACAAAACTAAAACTAAGGCAAATCTATGAAGCAGTGAATGACAATGGAGTGTGGAGAAGACGATACAACTTCGAACTTTATAGAATCTACCAGGAACCTGATATAGTAAAACAGATTACGATAGCATGTCTGACGTGGATAGGGCATGTAATGCAGCTGGAACAAAATGACCAATTGGTCAGTGACCCACTCTGACCCATTGGTCAGAGAAGAAAAGGAAGACCCAAAACAAGGTTTCTTGATAACATCGATGAAGACATGAGAAATATGGGAATATTGCTTGGCGGAGAAAGGCGAAGGGTAGGGACGACTGGAGAGCAATTCTTGACGAGGCTAGGATCCACGCATGGTTGTAAAGCCAGAATGATGATGTTAATTGCCTCGAAAGCACAGAAAACGCATTAAAATATCTAATTTCTTAAACCACCCATTCAAATAATCGCATTTCAAAAGGGCGGTGTACACGCAATACAATTAATTTGATTAATGACGATGCATCTGTTCCACCAACCCCATGGCCTCAAGAAGATTTGTCAGTTTACTGATTTGAGGGTTTTGACCATATCGAGTGACGCAGATAAGACCAGACATCGTAATGTGCACATCGCAAGGTTAACGTGAACGCATCTTTCTCTCGCGTCGCGACAAGCAGACACCGATTTTCTGCCCACCAATAGGTTTAGGCGCTTTTCTACCATACCAATCAACACATTTCAATAACTGGTAAGTGATTTTTTGTACAGATAAACATTTAATGAGTTGCGACAGGTATTTTCCAATCAAAGAAATGCTAATGTCGTAGCTAATTTTATCTACAGCACATATTGTATTTTTCGTTATAATTCTAATTCATTAAACCAGCGATACCAACAAGTTTTACATAAACAGATACATTACTCTGTAATCTTAGTATTGGTATTTTTTATACAGCCTGGGAACGTGAATGACTGAGCATTTAAGGGTTATATTTCAATGGTATTGTACGTGATATTCAATGTAACACTTTTAAGTAGCATAAACAATTAATATCGGCAACATTCCTAAGTTAAGAAGCATTCAGGACACAACAAATTGCCATGTATGCCGAGTTTGTTTTCGTTTGCCTGTTTACCTGAATTATGTTGTTCAATTCAGAAGAACAAAATATATTTTTGATTACCAATAATATTATCTGTTGAGAAAGTAGTATTTATCGTTAAAAATTGTTCTTCAGGTTTGCCAGTAGCCAACTGAAAACAACCTGAAAAATTCGGTTGTGTTAATCCTTATGTAATAAATTAACCTTATTAGTAGTCAAATAGTAGAGAAAGTGAACCTTACGTCAAAAACGGTGCAAGAGATGTTAGGAAACAGAAAATACGAGAAGGACATGGTGTTTTTTGGAAATACATAAAAAAGAGAATTAATCGCCATCATCCGAATTATAGTTAATTTTCTAATACGTATAATATCACTACACCTACATAACGAAAGGCATATCTGTAGTATATAGACAGCTGACGATCCTGACAAAACACAGACCGTCATGTACCAAAAAAAAAAGCAGACCAAATGGGGTTCTATCCCTATTCGATACGCAAATCGAATAGTCAAATCAAGCCAAATCCCTAGGCGTAACGTTGGACAAAAAGCTCACCTTCACAGAACACGTGAAACAAACGGTCCAGAAAGGTAAATTAAGTAGGAGTCAACTCTCATCATTAATAGGTCGAAAGAGTAAACTAAGATTTAAAACAAAGATATGAATGACAAACTGTATAATTTTACCAACACTAATATATGCCTCGGCCGCATGAGGACACACTTCTAAATCTAACAGAACAAAATCTAACAGAAACAAAATACAAATAGTCCAGAACCACATGATCAGAGAAGCTCTCAATATACTTAAGTACGTTTCATTAAGGTACGTATTTAGGAACTTACAATAAAATAGGATCCTGAGAACAATGGACGAAAAATCACAAATGCCTTTCAATGATTTCAGGAACCATCCCAGCAGACTATTAAAAGAGTTGACAGGCTATGACAAAAACCAAAGGACAGTACATAGGCGGCGCAGACAGCAGCTAGCTGGATATATAGAAGACTGAAGAACAATAAAAAATGATTTTTACCTATGAAGCATTTCTTAGGCTTTTGGCTTCAATACAAATCGGAAAGCTATATGAGAGAATGTTACGTTCGCGTATCGAGGAGGTGATTGTGATGTCTGGAGGCCTGTCTCCGAGACAATATGGTTTCTGCAAGGGTAAAAGTACAGTGGATGCGGTAACCGATGTGCTCCGGGCGGCACGGGGAATTGGGGGTGATCATCGATGGGTCATCCTAGTTCTCTTTGACGTCCGAAATGCTTTTAATACATTGCAGTGGGGTCACGTAATGAGCTCTTTGGAAGCAAGGAACTGTCCTGGGTATCTGAGGAATGTGGTCGCTGATTATTTTTCCGAGAGGAAGATTGTAGTGGAAAATGGTGTGATGGTGGATGTAACGGCTGGGGTCCCGCAGGGCTCCGTCCTGGGTCCGACGCTGTGGAACCTGGCATATGACGGGGTCTTAAATTGCGAATATGGGGAGGTGTGACCCTCTTTGCATTCGCGGACGACCTTGCTATGCTGGTGGTTGCACGGGACAGGGAGGAACTCTTGCTTCGGATTACGCGTGCGTGTGTTCTAGTTGAGGATTGGATGAGTGAGCATGATCTTTCTCTCGCGAAGGATAAGACGGAGGCTGTAGTACTCAGAGGCTACAGAAAGAGAGATGGGGTGGAATTTGAGTGCGCGGGAGCGAGAGTGACGCCCAAGAAGTACGTTAAGTATTTGGGAGTTACTCTCCACCAGAGTGGGAGCTGGGGGGAACATTTAAGTGGGGTGACCCGCAGAGCTGTTCAGAGAATGGCTGCGCTGGGGAGGATAATGCCTAATATCGGTGGTCCCAAATCCGAAAGGGGAAGGGTGCTCCACGGTGTTGTGCAGTCTGTCGTCTTCTACGCGGCCCCAGTCTGGAGTGACGCGGTAGAAATACCAACTTACAAGAGGCTCATGGTACGCGTGGATAGAACTAGTCTGCTGCGGGTAGCATGTGCCTACAGGACTGTGTCAGCTGCCGCTCTGTGTGTTATCACCGGCTGTGTTCCTTTACATTTGCTGGCAGGTGAAAGGGCAAAGATTTACAGTCGTAGGGGCGGAACATTGGAGAGCGAGAAATGAATGAGATAAGACTGGCTGAGAGATTAGTTTCAATCGGACAGGGGCAACAAGAGTGGGAGGCAACACGTGATGTGGCGGAGTGAACGAAGTCACTAATCCCGAACCTTCGAAGCTGGGTGGACTGTGGGCATAGACAGCTGGATTACTATCTAACGCAAATGCTCACAGGTCATGGCTGCTTCCGCAGCTACCTTTTCAGGTTTAGGAGGGCTCAGTCCGATCAGTGCCTTTACTGTGGTTTCTCGGACACTGTGACACACACGATGTTGGAGTGTGAGCGTTGGGCGGATGAAAGAGAGAAGTTTGTAAGAGAGTGTAACTGCAGAATGTTTGATTCCGTGAGAGAAATGGTGGAGAAAATGATGTGGGATAAGTGGTGGTGGACACGGATCTACAAATTTGTCAGGGAGCTGCTCTCCTCAAAAGAACGAGAAGAGAGGGTACTCGCAACAGAATTTTAAGACAAGCGAGTAGCACCTTGGTAGGGTTCGGACTGTCGCAGGCCGAACTAAGAGTGAGTAAGAGACAGACGACGCGAGAGAGATGGCAGCCTCGCTAAGGCAGGGGGTTGAATGTGTCGGAGAAAGAATGGGAATCGGGTGATAGCAGGGCATCGGGAGAGATGTATACCTTAACTGGCCCTTCCATCCTAATGTCTGGTGTGACAGAGGAGAGGTTTTTAGTTGGCTTCAATACAAGGTATTTAACTAAAAAATTTAAACTACTGGTTTGGTTTTTAAAACTTTTACATACTTTGTTACTGATATAATAAATTAAAACCTACAAAATAATTAATCAAAATGGAATAAATGTGCCTAAATACAACATCGAAGTATGCTAGGCGATTCATAAATCACAATATGGCTGACATTCTTAGGAAAATTGTTCAGAGCTTCTACCAACGTCTGCTTCAATTTAGCAGGCAATTTCTAAAAGTTGTAGTCGTCTGGGCTTGCTGACGGCCAATGTTCACTACTAATAAATTCGGGTACACGTTATTCAAGCCACTGTTGAATAGTTTTGGCCTTTCGTGCAGGTGGAGTCCTGGAACTTACACATCCATGGAGGATCTACAGCTACACTAACTTGAGGAAAGCAATGCCAAACGTTTAAAACAAAAAGAAAAAACGTTTATTCCTTGCAGTTATTGCTCTAAAAAAACAATCTCTTCCAACATTATTGTCACAAAATGGTCGCATTGCGATCATTTTCGAACTTGGCTGAACGTTACTGAAGACGACCAATAGTCAAAAATACGCATTTACGGTTACCTTTCATCTTTTATATCTATTTTGTTCTTTTCCTTGTTGCGGGATATGCCAATTCGTTTTACCTTTAGTTATACTATTATCTCGCATTTGTATATATTTATGTGTACTACTTATAATAGTTTGTAAAAAACAAGTGTAACAACGCAATACTGGAAAATATCAAATATGGGGAGAATGTTGGTAATCTGATTAAAAAAATATATCCATTGTAGCTGAAAAGACAACAAGATTGAAAAGGAATAAGAAAACAAAGTATTTATTTCATGGTATTCAAACAATCACATTACATAATTACAAGTTACATGTCGGATTTGCACCTTTTGTAGCTCAGCTTCTTAACTAATAAGGAAAGCAAAGCAATTTACGCGAATTAAATAATCATAAAATATCTAAGAATTTATTTCTAACGGGATTTTTGATGTAGATATATGCCTGTATGCTACGATGCGATATCATTGTTAGTGTCGTGTAAAAAAAATTGTTAATTTTAACAATATTAAATCGTTAAGATTGATTTCTTCTAGATTAAGATTTTACGCCTGTTCAGAATTATACGTTTAAGTGATTGACATAGAAACATTTTTGCCTTTTACTATTATGTATAGTAGAATGCTTCTTATCTTAAGAACGCATATTTTTCTTTTTAATACTTTAAAAAACAATTTTATGCAATACACACAATATGCCGAATACACAGCTTACGAAGGAAGATTATATAAGACCATCTACATATGAATAAATTTAATCAAAATCAATGTGCAACACAATTTTATTTGTCTGAATTGGAATTTATTTAATTATTATAAATCAAACGATAACATTAAGCTTATTTGAAACTATGTGGTTTTGACAATTAATCAACAACACCTATATCAAGTACAACAATTATAAAATAAACAAAAAGAAGAAATAATGTCTGGCGTAAATTAATTGGACCACATAGCGTTAGATTTAGTTAGCGTTAGTATGAAGTAACATTACGTTTTAAAAATAAATGAATTCTCTTTGGCATAGTGCCTACTACTGTTTGGCAGTAATTAATTTGAAAATTATTCCATATTAATTGTACTTTACAACGCAGTTCAAAGTGCTTCTTTCATCTGATGCCTAAGATAGGGGTATCGATAGGATATAGATCAGAACTGTTTAATGGCCGTTTTAAAATAGGAATATTCATTTTCTGAAATCGTGATATCACGATTTTGCTGTATGACAGGCTTCGCTATCTTGTTGACACATAAATCCCTCATCTGGCAGTTGATTTTAATTAATGGTATGAAATAATTCTTCTGGCAAAAGACTTTTGTACCTCGCAGCATTGATAAAACTTGATGAACTTCGCAGCATTGATAGAAGATGTCCAACTCCTTGAGATAACACACAGCCCCAGACGATTACTAGGAGAGTTGGTACTATATAATTTTAATTAGATAACTGTAAAAAATTGATTTGGTGAAAGGATTAACGTACACTATAATACATTTATTGTATTGGTAGTACCCAGTCTGATAGAAAGTGTACAATTGTGTACGCATTTAATTGTTACAGTGTATGTATCTTCAATTTGAACTCATATGTAACAAGTTAAACTAATTAAACAAAAAATGAAAAAAAAAAACGGGTAGCAGAAAGAGAAAAAGAATTAGGTATATAGGTATATGGTGCATCGTTTGCAGTATATAAACATTTGACCTCTAATAGGAGTATAGTAAATGAAGGATTGAATCAATATTTTAATGAAAATATATATTTTTTATTTTTATTTGTCGGTCAGATAGCTCAGCGGGCTGTGCGGCTGCCTCTCATTCGCTTCACTGTCGAATGATTTAGTGGATGTGGGTCGAGCATCAGCTCGGTGTACAGAAAACAAAAAGTCTAACGCAGCAGTTTAAAATTCTAGATGAATCTGCGGCTTAGACTAGGATATGCTGGGTTCTGATCGGCCTATGGTGGAGCAGTACGGCAAGAGATAAGGGCTTGCGGCTCGGTGATACTCCTCCATAGATCCCTACCGAACGGGCGTAACGCCTAAAAAACCGGATATATATATATATATATATATATATATATATATATATATATATATATATATATTATATATATTTATTTTCATATATGTACAAAAGGAGTTGAATGCAAAAACTTTTTTACACATACTCTGCAGTAAATTTATTGTTTTATTTTGTTATTAATATAAAAATACAATACAATACACTGCAACATAGTTCAATATAATAATACAATAATAATAAATTAAAATGCAATATTCATAAGTATTTAAAACTGACAATATACAGAACTTACTTACGCATAATATTTAATTTTAATTTACCATGATAATAATATTAATAAAAAAATAATAATATTAATAAATATTAAATATATTTACAAAAGGAACATTTTAATTCTCGAGAGAGAAAGAGAAAGAAAATATATCTTCTGTCTCTCTCTCTCTCTATCTCTTACCTATATCTTATATATGTAATGATTTTGCCGATTCACTTCCGTACAAATTTCCAACGTCGAACGCTCGTATAGAAGTATAACTTCAAAAAATGTTTGTGGAAGATAAAAATAAAAAACCAACAGCTTGGATTATGTTGTAAATTTTCATTTTATTTTAAAATTTAGCATGTTTGCGTATATTACATATATTTAATAAGATTACCGTGGGGTTTTTAAATATTTCAAAAATAAAAAAGGAAATTCATATTGGGATTCGAACTCACATACACCAGCGTATGAACAAAACACGTAGAAAAATTTCCAATTAGACATGACACTAATGTATTTCAAAATTGATAGTTTTCGGTCATACTTTTGCATAAAAACAAAAACATTGAATAACTATGTGCAGAAATAGACAGTATCATAAATAGTTTGAATATCACAAACACTGTAAAAACCAACACAAAAATGTCATGTCTTTTTTCACTAAGCTAGTTTTATCATAAAACAATAAAGTTATGTCAACTTTTCATTTACAATTAAAACTTATTAAATCTATTTCGAATAAAATTAAAACTCGTAAACTTATAATAACAAAAGCTGACAAAGAAAATTGTCTTCTTATCATGTACAATACAGATTATGTTAATAAAGTAGAATCTTTTCTATCCAACATTTATTTCACTTAACAAAAATACACTAAACAAACTTATAAGTGACCTTTTCTTATTGGCTTAGACCAGCTAGACACAAAAAAAGGAATAAGACATTATCTGGTGGATGGATGGATGATGGACAAAAGGATTATCCATCATTATAATTTACCTAAATGCCCTATCAAAATTAAAGATTACATCGATATTAGGAGAACAGGGACATACTCTTCTCGCCTAGGGACCTATCAAGGCATTGATTTATATAAGATACAACACTAGGTCACGGAGAGAAGGAAGTTATATAAATGGTTTTAAAAAACTTGGTTAATCTTGTAACAAAGGTTACAAGATTAACTAACAATTTTTAGAGAATTATAATGATAATTTGCTGTCTTTTAAATTTAATCAAAGAGTTGTAAACATCTACAGAGCCATATTTTAATTAATCAGTTCTAAGTTTCGATGAGTAGACTGTATTTTTAGAACAACCAAAAAATATATGATCCAAATCACTTTACTCTCCACAATGCTTACATTTATCATCATCCAAAACCTTTATTTTAAATAAGTGTTTTGAATAACATGCTTGCTCGAATCGTATTCTAATAATGGAAGTTGTGTGCCTCCTGGAAGCTCTACAAGACTTGCACCAATGAAATTTGGGAATATCTGGCTGAATTAACGAGTATCTATTTTGATTCATAAAAGAGTATTCTTTCCACTGGTAACTCCACTCTTGAGGCAATGTTGACTTGCAAGAAATAAAAATCTCAGAAAGCGTTACTTTATGTAGAATACCAGTATCGGTTCAAATGCTTTCTTTGTTTAATAGTTCGACATATTATTCATCATGTTTAAATCCTGCATGTGCTTTAATCCAGAGAAAATGTACATGGATTCCTTTGGTTAAAGGAGTTTGAATAATATGTTTAATTCTATAATTGTATGGACAGTCTTGTAAGTTTGGTGGTCCATATTTACCAATAGATTTTAACACTGCTAAGGAGTCGGACAAAATTATAATATGGGCAAAATCAACTTAAGCTACATAATATGTAGCTGAATGTAGCTATTCTTTGTTTCAAGTTAAGAAAATAACATTACGCTTATGGAGATCAGTGTTGCCAAAACTCTCAGACACTCTCTTTTGCACGGATGTCCAAGATATTCCCTTTGCTTAATTTTTGAATTTTCATTTCCAATTAACATTTAACTGTAAAGTCAGAATAACTACTAAATAAAAGCCTTATTATCATTATGTAGTCAGAGAACAACATAAAATAGCTGACATACGCACATCGTATTATTTTAAGTTGCAATTAGTAATTAGATATACGCATTCCAAGCGGTCAATATTTTCTACTGATTTCTATGATTCATGGCATATCGTATTCTCACCGAAAAACAAATAAACTGTCGTTACTATAATTAAAATAATATAAAATAAAATTATCTTTTGTAAATACTATTTATCTAATTAAAATCATTTTCCCTACTTTTCATCTCTTGTTTCGAATGGGCACTTTTGGTCAATTACGTTAAAAAACATTAATTTAATTCATGTTTGTGGAAACAAAAATACAAATTATACAACACTAAATTGTGCTCGTGAGTGTCGTGGCAACGCCGCGTTGCTATCGTCCATAAGAAATACATGGCCCTATCTCCGCAATGTTATATTCTAAACGTGGAACGTAGTATATGTACCTTATTATATTATAATAAAGTATTATATATTGCAATAGCCTGTGCTGTATAAATCTAAATCTAATCCAGGTTCAGTTTTAATTTCTTTTCTATATGAGATTGCCCTCGAATAGTCTGCGTTATCCCGATGGCAAGCGTTGCTAGCGCCATAATAACGCATACGCGCTTACGGCAGTTAGGTCGACGCTAACGCGGTACTGCTAACGCGACAACATTAGCCCTTATAGAACAGGGTCCTTAGATGCATAGCACCATAGTATTATTTTACCTTAAAATAAACAAAAAACAACAAATTACGCCGCGGACTGTTTTTCTGTATCTGTTACAGTTTTAGCTGCACTAATTCACAGGGACAGACGGAGAGTAAAAAACTAAATCATCGAAAGTTTTTTAAAATCTCTATTTCACACCAAAATTACGCACTTAAATGATAAATGCCATACTAAGGCCGTGTCGTAATGAGAGATGGCCCGGCCTTGTTTCAATTTAATAATATTAAATTAATAAAATTATTAATACATTTTTTTGGTAAATGATAAAAAATAAATTAATTTTACATAAATATGTATAAATACAGGAAATATACCTATATGGTTTTGTATTTAAATTTGCGTGTATCTTTCTATATTAGGTAATAAACAACTGTAATAAAAATCCAAAGCTTATCTCGACTACTAAATCAAAATAACATTGGGACAACTGTTTGCTTTCACCCAGATTGTAAAATGATTAGATAGTGACATGTTGTTAGCAATGATATTTTTTTTACACATTTACATCTTTTTTATATTCTTTATTACATGGTTTTTAGGTATTTGTTGACTTTTTTCGTAATAAACTTCGATTTATCTCTTCGTTTTTTCGCTGAAGTGATTTTTTTATTGCAATGTATTGACAAATACTCCACATACAAGGTATCTTTCTCTTTCGATTTTATTGACGACGTCTACAGACCTAATATCTGGCCCAAAGAAACTGCAGTTAGGAGATTTAATTTCAAAAGAAATTTTCAGCGCTTAAACAAGACGAAGGAAGAAACCTAGAAGCTTCTACAAACTTTTATCAAAATGAACTAATTCGACAAAGTACGGTAAGCATGATTCATGTTTACTTGCAGTGTATTTCAAATAAAGTCGATATGATCAACGCTTTTCTTGCGGATCAAAATTTATATGACGTCAGATGTTTTTCGGAGCACTGGCAAAGTAAAGAAAATTTAAAATTAATTAGCATCTCCGTCTTTTTATGCATTCTTTTAATCTAAATAAATATAATGTACGGCAAAGATCAGAATTTTGAGCAATTTATGTACCTTCAATAAAAACCAACTTGAGCAAGTTGATAAAATGGTTTACCTTGGACAGCAATTAAATTGTAACGCAAAAAGTCACGGCGAAATTAGATCTAGGATAGAGCAGCTTTTAGAACGAGGTCAAAGGTGTTATGTAACAGAGACCTAATATTGGCATTGAGGATCCGCCTAGGACGTTTCGGCAAGGTCTCACTTGCTATTCTCAAGCCTGGTGGATCTACTTCTCGTCGTTACTCGATTAGTACTGGTCGACTGGGCATTTCGGCGCTCGTTTAAATCCTCTCTCGGCGGCGCGCGGGCTCTTGTGATTGGTCCTGCCTGTGTGCGAGTGGGCGGGGTCTTGTCTGGCGGTCTCGCTGTTTGTTTTTTCTGTGCGTTAACTGAAGTTGAATTTTTTTTGGACGGTTCTTTGCAGAGCTGGTTTCCATGTTGTTGGAAATCTTTGGGCATCATCTCGAGTGTTTAGGTTATTTGGATATTTTTCTATTTCTATGGCTTCCCTGATTATTCGCTTGGTTTTGTGTTCGATGTTCGCTAGCATTGTTGTCTGTTCTAGATCGATTGTGTGTCCTGTTGTTAGGGCATGTTGTGCAAGGAAAGATGTCTTTTCTTGCTTTGCAATAGCGTTTCGATGTTCTTCTCGTCTTACTTGAATTCTTCGATTAGTCTGTCCGATGTAGGATTTGTCGCAGTCTCCACAGGGAATCTTGTACACTCCTTGGTTTTCTAGTGGGATTTTGGTTTTTACGGAGTTAAGCATATTAGAAATTTTCTTATCCGTGTTGAATATTGTCTCTATTTTATGTTTTCTTAGGACTCTACTGATTTTTTCCGTAGTGCCCTTCACGTACGGTAAAATCGTCTTAGCAATAGGTTTTTCTTTTTCTTCTGTTGATTCTTTGCTTTTTCCTCCTTGTGATTTTTGTGCCTTTTCAATTGTGTACGTGGTGAAGCCATTTTTTCTTAATGCTGTTTTGACCGTTTTCATTTCTTTGTTCCTGTGTTCTTCATCTGTTAATCTTTCTGATCTTATAGTCAGGGTTTTGATGACTGACTGCAGTTGTGCAGGATGATGGTGTGAGTCAGCGTGTAGATATCTGTCGGTGTGTGTTGGTTTTCTGTATACCGTGTATCCTAAATTTCCATCTGTTTCTTGAAAACAATGGTTTTCAAGAAAACCAGCATTTTACAACGCGGAGTCAAACCCGGAAAAATAGTGACAGCACATATAGCTCCCGCGGAAACCTCAAAACAAACATATATATATATATATATATATATATATATATATATATATATATATATATATATATATGCATTGTTTCTGCATTTGGGAAAGTGATTAAAAAACTTATCAAATATTCGATATCAGGAATAATTTTATTCCTATTTTGAGTCAAATAATTTACTTTAGCAACTAACAATATGGATTCAAAAATGCTTGTTCTTTAATGTTGTGAGCGAGGTGATTGATGGGCTTGAACGCAGCAATTGTATAGCAAATTATCTTTGCGACTTGTCGAACGCTTTTGACTTTGCTACACAAATTAAATTACCATGGAATTAGAGGTATCCCTCTTAGGCTTATAACTTTTTATCTATGTGGCAAAGACTAGGCAGTAGTGTATGTAGGTCATCTCTCTGATCTTCTATTCGTTAAACATGGAGTACCACAAGATTCAGTCTTAGCACCTCGTTTGTTTATTATTTATATCAACGATTTGCCTAAATTTGTATCCGTACAAATCCATACAATTCGCAGATAATACGACATAGGTTATACAAGGAAAAAATAATGATGATTTAATAATGTCTTATGAGACAGTTTCTAATAAATCTAGTACATGATATGCTGCAAACAAACTAAAACTTAACTCTAATAAAACTCAAAATTTGGTTATATCTGCAAATAATTTACATAAAGTAGGATCTACATTGACCAATAAAATTGAAATCAAGAAAGGGGTACGACAGGGCTGTATCTTGTCTCCAATTCTCTTTAATACATACTCAGAAGAAGTATTTAAGACAGCGCTGGAGGAAAACACAAAAGGCATAAAAATAAATGGAGAAATAATTAATAATATAAGGTATGCTGATGACACTGTGATTCTAGCAAGTAGCATGGAGGAACTGAGTTGCCTAATGAGTAAGATACAAAAAACAAGTGCACAATACGGACTCAGACTAAATATCACAAAAATCAAATGGATGTTAGTAAGCAAAATCCAACAACCACCACAGCAACTGATATTAGACAATGAAAGAATTGAACACGTGGATTCGTACATCTAGTTGGGAACAACAGTTAACTCAAATTGGGATCAAGCGAAGGAAATACGTATAAGAGTAGAAACGACAAGAGCATCGTTCACTAGCATGAAGCAAATTGTCACCTCTAAAAGCCTCATCCTACCCCTCAAAATTCGACTTCTGAAATGTTATGTATTCCCGGTTTTGTTATATAGAATGGAGGCGTGGACAATGACCGCAACATTGATGAAAAAAGTAGAGGCCTTCGAAATGTGGGCTTACCGACGTATATTACGTATATCCTGGACTGAGCACGTGACTAACGAAGAAGTACTACGCCGGATAGGTAAAGAGAGAGAGGTAGGAATATGTATAAAGAAAAGAAAGTTGGAATACTTGGGTCACGTTATGAGACATAATAAATATAGAGTACTACAGCTGATCGTTGAAGGGAAAATAGACAGCAGAAGGGGTCCAGGGAGGAGAAGACACTCGTGGCTCCAAAACTTGCGGTAATGGTTCGGATTGTCATCTGCTGAACTATTCAGATCTGCCGTAAACAAAGTCAGAATAGCCATGTTGATTGTCAACGTTCGGAACGGAAAAGGCACATGAAGAAGAAGAAGAAGAATTTACATAATAATCCAGATAACAAAGAGACTGTTAAACTATTGGGAATAACCATAGATAACCGACTGAACTGGTCGGCACATATCTCACAACTAAAGAAAAAGCCATTAAGTTCATTATTTGTTATTTGCCAACTAGCAAGGGTTGTCAATTTTGAAACATTAAAAATAACATATTTTTCTTTATTCCACTCTCTCCTAAACTATTGATTAATCATATGTCCTTTAAATTTTTAGAATCCAAAAGAAAGCCATCAGGATTTTAGCAGGGGTTAGTTATCTAGAACACTGCCGAGCTTCTTTTATCAAATTTAAAATGATGCTGCTACCTTGTTAATATTTCACGTTCTAACTGAAATTCACAGAAAACGGGCCCATTTAATAAAGCAGCCTGATGTTCACTTTCACAATACGCGAAACTGTCTCTACTTACGAACAAATCGCTGTAGATTACGTCTTTCAGCTTAAAAGTGCCTTAATTATACCTATTACAATATTTTACCAAAAAGTATTAAACATCTAAGCTGTAATAGTGTCGAAAAAGATATACAAAAATATCTTCTGAAACATTGCTTTTACTGCTCAGAAGAATATATGACTCATTGCAGAACATTCATTGAACTGCTTACTGTTGAATTGAACCGTGATAAACCGTTATTAGCCTCACTTCCTTCCACTTTCTGACCTCAGATCGCCCGTCAATTATTTTCCTTTTATTTTTGTTACATTTTTTTCCTTTTTAATGGATTCCATCCTGCTACTACGTTTTTGGACTTAAAAATGATCGGCTGGCCTAATTCTATGGTTTGTTTTTTAACCAGGAGAAGTAATTCAAATTTACTGCGCCGTATTGCTTGTTTGTAATTGATCCAACCGTAGGCAAGTTTACTCCATTAAATTATGACATTTTGACACTATTGACATGTATCCATTATAATTATGTACAAACAAATAAAAATTGATAATCCTGGAATGAAAAGAACAGCCATGGTAGCAAAAATAAAACAGGCAACAGGTTGTTAGTTAGCAGAAGAGTTATTGTTAAAATCAAGCTTACTAAAGTAATGTACTAATTTTAGGTGTTGCGAATTCAAATATTAACACAACAATTAAGGAATATAAGTCGACTGGAACAGTAAGATGTAGTAAAAATATTGGCGGTCGACCTTCTATCCTTGCAACAAACGATGAAAGAGTTAAAACATATGTACGACAGATAGTACACAGCTTCTTTTTCAAGAAGGAAATGCCCACGTTTATTATTATATAAATTCTTGAAGCAAATCAATTTTAAGTAGGTAAATATGGGTTAGCCACATTTAGGTATATAGTGAATAAAACGTGCAACCCAAAAAATATATTATGTCTGAGTTATGGAATCAATGAGAAGATAAAGAGCTTTATTATAATTAGACCAGGGTGGATCTGTTTTGAGGTGAATGTGAAAATTGGCATTCGGATTTGTAGGGCCTGAATAATCAACATAAATCTATACCTATACATTTGAAACATCGGCAATCTCATAAACACTAGTTATATTCCTATAAAGTAGCATACCAATATTTGTTGTTTAAGTTAATGCGCTAATGAAATATTGTAAACTTCCATTGGATTTTAGATATAATTTTATTACGAATATGTCGCTTTCGTATACGTTCCGGAGGATTTTCTTCTACAATGTAATAAATAAACATTCTTCATAACAATTCAACAATTTTTATTTTAATTAGAAAAATAAAAAAATATATTGGAAGTGGTTGGAAAAAATATTCAAACAGAAACAAACAAAGTTAGGTTAGAATCGGCAGGTTGTCCGATACTGACTACTGGATTACCGCAAGGCCTAGATAATCAACCAAAAAAAGATGTATTTTGTGACTTTTCTAGTAACTTTGTTGGGTGTGAATCTGTCTTTTTAGTTTACTCTTCCTGGTTAAAAAATAAACCATATGTACGCACCAAACCCTCTTTAATATAGTAGGTACATAGACTCCGCCAATGGTCAAACTGTAGCTTCAGGCACCAGAGATCTACAATATTTATTTTAACGTGAATCAAACTATTTAAACAATTTTAATATCGTGAAAAAGTTTTAACTTTTTCGTGAGGAAAATTACCATAATCTAGATAATGTTGTGAACACGTATTTACAGTAATACTACGAGAAAGCCAAAAAACTGTTCGGATGTTTCAGTTGATGTGTTTTTAAACATTAGAAAAAAAAAGAAACATCTTAATGACACCATAATGTAACCGTTATTACTAAAAATTGCTTTTAAAAAGATTATTACCACGGTACATTAGAGGAAATTGCTTAAAAAGTAGAGGCTCATATTTATATAGTGTGTTAAAAAAGATATTTTGCTATTGCGTTAGAATTAGAGAAGTAACTTAATCAAATAGTAATATTATTGATTTATATTTTGTTTGATTAATTTATTTAGTGTTTACGTTATTCGCACTACATTATTATTTAATAAGAAAAATACCATTTTTTTTACATTTTTAACATTCGGCAAATCAATTGACATACCAAAAGGACTAAAGCAAGAATTCTGTCTATAACTTCTTTAAAACATACCTGGAATAAGCACTAGTAATTTGAACTCCTGATTATTCAAGTATACGCTCCTATAACGGACGCCCCAGAAGAAATTATAGAAGAATTTTACAATGACCTTACTAATACTGTCAAAAGGATTCGGAAAAACGAAATAATACTAATAATGGGAGACTTTAATGCCAAAGTTAGCAAAGGACAAGGTGGAAATTTAGTGGGATCCTTTGGTCTAGGGGAAACACCTTTTATGATCTTCCTCCAAGACGACTATATACGTGGGAATCTCCCCAGGATACTCCAGATCACACAGTATGAAATCAAATAGACTATATTCTTGTTAACAAACGATTTAGAAACTCTATAACATCTGTTAAAGCGTACCCGGGATCCGACATAAATTCGGACCACAATCCACTTATCGCCAAAATGAAACTTAGTTTAAAGAAAGTTCAAAGACCAAAAACTACGAAGTACGATATTAACTAACTGAAAAATAAAACAGTAAAGGAAAAGGTACAAAACGCCTAAAAGAAAAAACGTGGGCTCGTACAGAAAAACCGTGGGCTCATACAGAAATAGATAACACAGATGTAGAACTAGAAAATTTACACAAAGTAAGTCAAGAAATAACAGAGAAATACTTAAAACCTGAAAGAACAAAGAAAAAGGAATGGATCATGGAGGAGATTCTATGTATGATGGAAGACAGAAGAAACGCTAAAGATAATAAGAATTACTACAACAACATAAATAACGAAATAAAAAGGGCTATTAAAATAGCAAAAGAAAATTGGTTTAGCTCGAAGTATACAGAGATAGAGTCATTACAACGAAAACATGATTCATTTAACCTCCATAAAAAGATTAAAGAAGTGACAGGCTTATATAAACACAAGAACACTGGATTCCTGACAGATAATCAGGGAAACGTAGTACTGGAAATGGAGCATAAAAGGGATATTTGGATTAAATGCGTGGAAAATTTTTTTTGAAGATGTACGAAGTAACACCGGTATCACAACAAACACCAATTGTGAATTTGGACCACCATTTACAGTCGAAGAAGTAAAATATGCCATCAAAAGCACCAAATATGGTAAAGCAGTAGGCCCTGATAATTTTCACTCAGAATTCTTAAAACTTATGGACTATGACGGCATAAAATGGTTGACAAATATATTTAACAATATATATATATATATATATATATTATATATATATATATATATATATATATAATGATCCATACTTCATGATCGATCGACATCTGATGACGTCGTACAGGTGAAGTATGGATCATTACCTTACATTGAAGGTTTAACGCAATCTCTAACTAGACTTTTTAGACAATTCAACATCAAAATAGCCAATTATAATAACAAAAAACTCAACTTGTTCTACTCTAAATTAAAAGATCCTATTCCACCAGATAAAAACTGCAACGTAATCTATGGTATACCCTGTGAATGTGGCAAAATATACATAGGCCACACAAGTCAACGACTTAGTAAGCGCCTAGCCCTTCACAAAAGTGATTGTAAACACAAACCCCTAGCAACAAGTTTGAGTATCCATGTCAACGATAATGACCATCGGGTCTTATACAATGAAACTATAATTCTAGATAGAGCTGAAAAAGAAGCTCATCGAAAAATCCTAGAAATGTGTTACATCAATAATTGTTCTAATTCATTAAACCACAAAAAAGATGTTGATAACTTGAGTTCCATCTATACTTATGTTTTACAACAGAAATTCACTAAAAATAAAAAACTACCACCTTATTACACAAGAATTACATAACATTGCTGATCCACACTTCACTGAATCGTACGTTTGATGTATTTCGACCTCTTATGACTTAGTTGATTGCCTGCACTAAATTTATACTTTTATTCAATTTAACTTACAAGTCAATATGTTAATAATTTTAAATAAAAACAAAAAAATTTTACAACTTAACGTCATATACAAAGAATGTTTTTCCTTTTGTATATTTTTATGTCAGTCAACTAGACTATATTGTCTATTGTTAAATCTTAGCATATCTGTAAATGTCCGACCCTTCTTTGGACATATTGTGTTTATACTACTAACATAAATGAATGTAAAAAAAACAACGAAATACCTGTGATATACACTAACATCTATCCGGATGTATTACTTCCCTTTTGAGAACAAGTTCTAACTTTTATTTTTATTTTTACATCCATCAGCATCATGATACACTTAGTTCTCTAACAGAAGGTATGTAATACATACATCTTACCGGAGTGTTGACCACTATATACAACACTAAATACAAACCGAAAGAATTTTAAACATGATATGCTCATATAGAACGGGAACTATATACACGCGTATGTGTGTGTGCATATGTATATATGTGTATATGGATATATATATGTATATATGTGTGTATACATATATTCAATTTTAATTGTGATTTTAAACGAAATTCATTATTCAGTCACAATAATGTGACTGAAGAAAGGTAGTGTCTTATACCCAACAAAAAGAAGAATTAATTGAGACAGGTGCCGTATCGATAAGTGACAGTCGATATGACACATAACTTAATTAATCATTGTCTTGTCAAAAATAATACCGGCCACATGGTGATTAAAATATAACAAATTTAATAATTATTTAATTTAAGCTTTGTTTGCCGTCTTCCTCTAAGTAGGAGATGCGTTTTGGTTTGTATTTGAAAAACAATGTGTAGTTCCACATCTGCAATAATTTACACTAAGAAATAGTGTCAACGTTAAGGTAATATTAAAAATAACATCTTTAATTACGATGATTGTAAAGAATGTTTTTCCATTACAGCAAGTTCTGATGAAGCCCAAAATTATGTGGCGAAAGCTTGACTACTAATAAAAGACACTCACTTTGAAGCACCTGTTTTTTATTGCTTCCTTAGTATTGGGTCGTTCCCGGTTACCTTCAATTGTCTATATATATATATATATATATATATATATATATATATATATATATATATATATATAAATTATATAAATTACAAACAACAGTAAATACAAACTAATCTAGATTATAAATATATTCGACATTGACTCTTTTTTTGACATTCCTCTACCATGTGTTTTACCATGTGTTTTACTGTTTGCCTTTCGGCGCCGCAGTCGCAATTTGGTGATTGTATTTTTCTCCATCTAAAAAGTGAGTCGGAACATCTGCCACAGTTCGTCCTTATTTTATTGAGTGTGGTCCAAATTCGTCTCGGTTGGTTGACGCCCTCAGGTTTGCTTGTAATACATGGCATGTTCCAGTTAGCTGGTGCAGCGTTATTCTCCCATTGTTCTCTCCACCGTTCAGTTACATAAAAGTTTTGATCTACTAGCTTTTTTGCTGTTTTTAGAGGCGGGTGTCTTGAACGGAGCCTATTTATATCTCTGGCGGAAGTTCCGACATGGGAGCGGAGCTCAGGATCAGTATTGAGTTTTGTATATTCTCTGACAAGGGCATGTTCCCGGCGGATGGGTGGTGGAGCTATATGACTCAAAGCTGGTAATGAGTAAGTGGACGTGGCCTTGATTGTGCCCAATATAGTTCGCATGGCTTGGTTGAGTTGGACATCAACCCGGTGAGTATGTGAACTGTTTATCCATACTGGTGCACACTATTCCGCTACGGGGTATACCAGTCCTAATGCTGTCGATCGAAGTGTGGGTGCTGAGAATCCCCATGTACTGCCGCAGAGCTTTTGCAGGATGTTGTTACGAGTTCGGAGTTTTGCAGCAGTCTTAGTAAGATGCTCTTTAAACTTTAGCGTTCTGTCAAGTGTAACACCTAAGTAGTTTGGGTGTTTATTATAGTTAAGGAGTCTATCCCCAAAATGAATTTGAGATTGATAGTTGGCCATCTTGTTGTACAAATGGAAGCAGGACACTTCTGTCTTGGTTGGATTAGGTTGCAATCTCCATGTGCGGAAATAATTCCCTAGGGTATTTAAATCGTTTGTTAGAATACGTTCAGTGACCTCGAATTCTTTATGACTTGCGGCAAGCGTCCAGTCGTCTGCGTATCCAAACTTTTTTGATGTGGTTTCTGGCATGTCTGCTATGTAGAGGCTGAAATGCAGGGGAGCCAGCACGGATCCTTGTGGAAGTCCATTATTCAGTTTTCTTTGGGTACTAGTCTCGTCTCCCAATATAACTTTAAAGCATCTGTTAGATAGCATGGCGTTAATAACCTCAGTAGTCTTTCTGCATGGGATTATTCGCATTAATTTATATATTGCCCCTTGTCGCAACACAGTGTCGTAAGCAGCAGATAGATCGATGAAGACAGCGGTTGTTTTTAATTGCTTTTGAAAGTTTGATTCCACATAATTGGTCAGGGCGAGTACCTGGTCTGTGCAGCTGCGGTTTGGCCGAAATCCTGCCTGTTACACTGGTAAGTGTTGGAATATGGTTTTGCTGATTCTATTATACAACTGTATTTCGAACAATTTGTACACCATACTTAAGAGTGCGATGGGGCGGTAGTTTTTCGGTGAATTATTACTTCTCCCTGGTTTTAAAATGGCGACGATTTTTGCATTTTTCAGTTGGTGGGGGACGTTTCCCGTTTGAAGGATGTCAGAAAAGAATTCTGCGAGCCATTGCCTAGTGAATCTGCCACTATGTTTGAGGAACTCAGCGTGAATGGCGTCGAAACGCGGCGCTTTTCCTGTTTTCATTTCATTTATTGCTTGCGATATTTCTTCATGCGTAAATGGGTTGGAATATTCTGTTGAGTGTGCAAGACTAGATTTTATGGTTTTGAGGTCTTTTTTAACTTTAATTGTATGTAAACAATTTTGAGGTGGCCTAGAGGTTAACACTATGTGCGTAGCTATTTGGTCTGGTGTTACTAGATTGGTTTGGCGAACGGGTGGGTTGCTACTTCCGAGCTTCCGCAGTAGGGACCAAGCTTGTCGACTCGACTTCTGGAAGTCTAGGTTTTCTACTGTCTCTGTCCATTTTTCACGCCTGACAGCATCCATGCTGTGGAGTAGTTCGTCTGCAATCTCCTGCTTTCCATCTTCCAATATTCTCTATACAGTTTTTCGCTCTAATCTGTCCAACCAGGGATATATTCTTTGCGGTATCCTCTAGGGATTGTCGCTTTTGCTGAGGTGATTATTGCTCCTGTTAGTCTCCCGTAGCTCTGGCTCTTTGGTGGAATCCATCCTAGGCATTTGTCAAGGTTACTGGTGAAAGCAGACCAGTTAGCTTTCTTGAAGTTCCATCTGGGGCGTGAGAACGATCTTATAATCGGCATGCTGATACCGATCTTGATTAGGACGGGGCGATGTTGACTATGTGGAAAGTCAGGCATAACCCTTCGTGATGCTACTAGCGGTTGGCCTTTGTTGTCAATGGTAACAAAACAGAGATCAGGGTTATATTCTCTCCTCCAGGCCGCTGATCTGAAAGTGTCTCTATCTTTGGCATCGAATAGAAGGTGGGCACCATGTTCCTCTGCCCTTTCCACAAGGGATGTGCCATTTCTGTCAGTGTCTGAGTATTTCCACATCTCATGGTGGCTGTTGTGCTGTTGGTGGGTGTTCATAGGGATTAAGAACTAGGACAGGCCAGGTAATAGCAGGAGGTTTGTATATGTTAGCTATTATGACATTTCCTATTTTCACAGTTACCTCGTGGTTGTTGTTCTCGGTAGAAGTGGCAATTAATGCTGCATTTTCTATGTTTGAACAAACATATGTTGCCACTACAAAGTTGTAATTATTGTACTGCATAATCCATGTTTAGTTACGCACCATATTATCAGGAGTTTACTTTTTCCTGTATTAGAGTTTAAATAATATCATTTCCTTAACAAATATATAATATTTTTTCCTGGAATGGTGTTTACTAATTTATTTCACTTTATTTCTAATAACAAATACCTGCTGTTACAAAAAAAATGTAGGGATAATTTTAACCTACCCTAAGGGATTATTTTGCCTCACCCTGTTACGTAAAATGATCCTTTTGCAAACAGTAAATATTTGAAATATAGTAAAATACATGTATCATACATTTTTAACTATTATGTAATTGTATATACCATATTGGGAGCAGATAGTTGCTGAGCCTTAAAAGGATTTGTCGAATTTTTTGGCCTGTAATTAAGCATTATTTAGATTTTTTTATCTTCCGTGGATCATTCTGGGCTACTCTCCTGTAAAATAAAAAATAATCAAGAATGTAATACTCAGGTAAATATAAAAACTAACATGAACAAAATACCCAAAGGTTTAGCCACAATAGGCTGTTTTTTAATTTTCCTAAACTTATTCCACCACTGTCTTATTAATCTTAACCACTTAGTGCGTACAGAATAGTAGGTATTTTATACCAGGAAATTAAAGTAGAGGTCCAACTTTATTGCTCAATTATACCCATTTTTCTAACAGATGGTAATATATAACAGCAAATTATAGTAATAGTAAATTGGTATAAGTAGATTAACTAAAGTGAACAGATGCAAAATTGTAATCATCAATTTTATTCTTGACAGCAGGATGCAAGTGTGAGATGTGTAAGTAACTAATTTCATCGTATTGTCTGTACCTTATTTTTAAAATGCCGCAACAAAATCAAAAATTCGTTTGTTCATTCATTCCGCATGAGCCATTTATCTGTGATGTGAGTCCGATTTCAAGTATTTTTATTATATACAATATTTTAAATTCATACTTATACACTTGAGTGCAAAACAATCGACTCAAAAGCGATATTTGAGATTACACCTTATGTTTTAATGTAAGAAGTATGAAAATAACAAGATATAATGTGCAAACAGTAACTTTATTATTGAACTTACAAAAACTGCTATTTCATTATTTGGAAGACGCATTATAAAAACAATATGCAATACGAACAGAGTTTCTCAAATATTCATCATTAGAACTATTCTACTATAATGGAACTATATGGAAAGATGTAATGAACAGAGAAATCATGAATTATAAAACGAATTTTTTTGTTTTTCAGTATCTGATATTACCACCCCTATTCCTAATTACACCTTCCAATCGATTTCAAGTGGATCGGATGACTTTTCTAATAAATTCTTGAGGCATTGCTTCCCATTCATCATTAAGCGCAGCTCTTAATTCCATTATGCTCCTTGGTGCATGATTTCTGCTCCGGACCCTTCGTTTAAGCTCATCCCAAACATGCTCTATTGGATTTATGTCCGGACTCAACGCAGGTCAATTTATTATAGTTATACCGATATCAGTCAGGTAGGTGGTGGTGACTCGTGCGGTATGACACCGTGCAGTATCAATGCAATAAAATAAAGGCATTACCAATAAATCCCGCGTATGGAACCACATGTTCCTCCAAAATATCTCTGATGTAACGATCCGCCGTTAAACCTCCTCCACGTCCTCCACCAGGCACGAAAACCAGCTCGGTTTTCCCATCCATGCAAATGCCTGCCTACAACATACAAGAACCCTCGGTATGACACAATTTCTCGTATACAACATTGAGCAAATCATTTCCCTGGCCTTCTATAGACTTGAGGTCTCTTGTCGTTGCCATGTAGGCAGATCCTACTTTCGTCGGAGAATAATACCTGACTCCATTGATAGTCATCGCAATCCAGATGTTCGCAAGCAAATTCTAGTCGTCTTTGCTTCTAAGCTGCCGTTAGCTTGGGACCAGTATCTGCCCTATTTGGTGCCAGGTTGGCTGCTTTCAGTTTCCTTCTGACTGTCCAAACGCTGGTAACCACACCTCGGACCTCTCTAAGCTCTTCTTTGAGATTAGCACCAGTCAAATGTCGATTTCTCAGAGATTTAGATACAAGAAATCGATCATCTCTCTCGGTTGTTATTCGTTTACGACCTCCTCCTTGTCGGCGGACATAATGGCCAGTATCTTGGTACCGACGATACACTCAAGATACAGCAGATTGGCTTAAATTTAGTCGATTTGCCATGGCTCTCTGGCTCAGGTCTTCTCTCAATAATGCTACTGCTTGAGCTGCTTTGACGGACGTGGTATCCATTTGTTATTAAGTTGCGAACTTAATTGACTGATGTATTAGTGGGTTGCTAGCAAAATTGATGGTTACGATGTTAACCAAATGTTTTAAGTGGGTGCGTGTCGATTTCAATGGATCAAATTATGAGCCCCTCTCTACGTGTTGCATTATTTATGGTAATACGTCACTCGATTTACCAAAAATCAAAACTTTTTCAAACTTAATAATGAAGTTAATAATTTTGCACTAAATATTTTTAAATTTACACCTTTTTTGATTGAAACAGGAGAAGTACTTTCGCAAAATAATTTTGAGTCGATTTTTTTGCACTCAAGTGTAGTTCCATAAAATATTAATTCAGTTGTTTTCAGTAACTAACTGTGTTAAAAAGTATATAAAAATATAGGACACTTATTACGAACATTCCATCAAAGATTTTCGTATTTATGTAAACGATATAGAGGAGTGCAAATTATATTTTTTTCATATCGAGTTTATTAGAAAAAGAAACTTATAGTAATGAGTGCGGCCGCTGGGGGTTTCTGTACATTCATTACTTTTTGAGGCATACTTGAAATTAAACTTTGTATGGAGTCCTGGAGGATTTAATTTCAGGCATATTTAATTTGGCGATGAAGGCAATTAGGTTATTTGGTATTGTACCAATTTTATTTCTCACGAATACGGTTGATAACTGGAGAACATGGAAGTTAGTCAGGAGCAAAGCAAACTCACAATATTTGCGGAGTATCTCTGTTGGGTTAATTTTTTTTGTTACGTTGGTACAATCTTCATATGAACATATGCGAAGTTTTATTTTAATCTGTCACTTCATTCTTTGTTTACCAGCTATTTAGTATCGTCATCTCACAGTATTTTTTCAGTGGAAAAAATCAAGTTTTATGCAGTGATTAAATTTTTTTTTGGTAGGTTTGAAAGCAAAAGAAATTTATAAATAAATACTGAATGTATATACATATATATATATATATATATATATATATATATATATATATATATATATATATATATATATATATATATATATATACAATAAATACTGGATATTAGTGACTGTCGATTTAAACAAACAACAAAGTTTATTAGGGCTGCAGTCAGAAGTTTGGCCGGGATGTTATAGAAACACGTTTGACTTTTGGTCTAGCTTTAGGAATTGTTTAATTACTTTTTCAAGACACAGTAATTAGAAAAATGTGTGAATATTTATAATATATAAATATATAAATAACGTAAGAGTTTGACAAAACAAAACAAGAAACATCGATACAGCTAATATGCATAACAAAATGGGCACCTTAGTTTTAACCTGAAACTTATGAAGCAACTATAAATAAAACTAAACATTAAATCGACATTTCGAATGTATTAGAAAAACACGTCAGAAAACATATCAAAGAATTATCAAAGAAAATTAGAAAAATCGACTTATTTAACCATAAGCTGAAAGAGATACTTCAATGTCATCTTTAAAAAATCATTATTTAAATAAAATAAGAAACTTAATACGCAAATTAATTTAATTAAAATATCTCAACTATGAATATTAGAAAGAAATTACGTGGATTTTGTTTAACTAAACCATATAACGTAATACATTCCAAAGATTAAAAATAGTCTCGTAAAAAACTCTCTATAGGTAATGATTTTGATTGTAAAATTTATTTTCTTAATAACGCAAAAAAAGATAGTCAATAAAAATTAACACTTTCAGCACAGTTCAACGACATTAAAAAAAAAACATCTGATACGGGCAATAACAGGTTCAGTTGGGTGTGGAACTTTTTCATTTATCAAATAAATTAAGAATAGATTGTCAAATCTTACCACTTAAAATACAGGTTCCATCAAAACTAAATATATATACTATTTTCCGTCCATTATCACATCAAAGGCCAAATCAGTCATAAGTAGAGAAATGCATTTTTTGCATATCTGACATATTTTGCATACATTTGCAAGAAATTGCATATAAAAAAAATATAATGCCTATAGTATCTAAATGTGACGACCTTTTTTCGAAATTATTCATTCAAATTCCCCGAGTAATAACACCCATCTTTCTTTGAATCATTTTGGAAGAACCTGCTATTATAATAAAAGGTTTTAGATAAACTGTTAAACAACCCTAATATACAAACAAAATAAAACACGCATAAACACTTTTAGTAGGACGAGTTTTACCGAAATCATGGCTCATTTGACTCTATCTGCAGCCGTTCTGAAAAGTTCTATTGAGGTTTTCCCACTCCATTGTCTCAGATTCTTCAACTAGGACGTGCGTCTTCTCCCCGGTCCTCTTTTGCGTTCTACCTTCCCTTGTATGACCAGCCGCATCATTCGTATTTCTCGTATTAGCCGTTTCTTAGTAGGTGATTAAAGTAGTTCATTTTCTTTTCTTTATAGTGTTGAGTATTTCTTTATCTTTTTTCATTCTTCGTAGCGTTTCCGCATTTGTTATGTATTGTGTCCAAGATATTGTTACAAAATGAGTCATATTAAAATAAAACCTGTAATTGTGTTGTTTACTTAATATTATGTTCTAGATTTGACGATCGAAATCTACCTGACGCATCAATGGGTCACCCTTCATTCTCCGACGAGTCGAACTTTCGAGGCTGCTATAAAAAACCCAGTCTGACCGCACGGCGATCTGGTTTATTCCGGAAGGTGACTACCCGCTTCTAGATAACCGGTATTTGGATATAAATACATAGAAATTTTATGTAAGGGTTAGTCAATGAAGAAAAGAAGATCGCGATATATCGGGTTTTTAAATTGTATCGAACGTAACATAAATAGTTGTAAAGTTAATTAATAAATTAGTAATTAGCTATCGTGAGTTTTAATAAATTAGAATATAGACAATAAATTAGAATAAAGAACTATAAATTAGAACTATATAAATATACTACGATATTTTCCACATTCTTCGACAACACCACATTTCAAAGTTAATGAGTCTTTTCTCTGTAATTGTCCAGGTCTCAACTCCATACAACAGGATAGAGAACACGTAGCATCTCAATACTTTAACTCTAATTTTAATGTTGAGTTTTCCGTTGCATAATATTGCTTTCATCTTATTAAAACCACTTCTAGCTGCGTCAACAGCATCTCAATACGTCGTTTTATTTCTGTACTTCTATCCCATTCTTCATTTAGTTCGCAACCTAAGTAATGATATCTGTGCACCCTGCGTAAAAGTTTTCCTTTAGCATAAACACTGTCGTCCTCAATCTTGTTCTTGCTTACCACGATGATTTTTGTTTTATTTGTATTTATTTAGTGCCATTCATACCTTTCGCAGTATTGGGTAAAGCGATCAACCAAGATCTGTAGTCCTTCTCTGCTGTCCGCAAGGAGTATTGTGTCATCTGCGTATCTAAGATTATTCAGAAGTTCTCCGATAATAAATATACGTTCATTTACGTCTTCTTATGCTTCTTTAAACAATTCTTCTGAATACATATTAAAAAGTAAAGGGGAAAGCAGACATCCTTGTCGTACTCCACGATTTATATGTATTTCTTTCGATTTTTGTTAGTCTATTCGTATGCGCCTTATCTAAGTCTATACCATAATTTTCGGCCAAAAACTAGTTTTTTCTAAAATACTGTTTATATTTTTATGATAAGATAATAATTGATGATATCTCACATTAAACTAGATGAAAAACAGCGAGATAAATATTTATTGTACATTGTAAATAATATTTGAAATTGTTCTGAAGCTATTTTCTTGTGGCATTGTAAATTAATTACTATTTAACTGGGAATAAGCCACAATTAAAGATAAAAATACGTTTATTGACGTTTCAATTTCCACTTCGGAAATCGTTCTCAAAATACAAACAGTAAATTAAACAAATTTTGTTTTTTGTTGCATAGTGAAAAATTCTTCTAATAATTTAATTTTATCTGACTCATTTATATTGACAATTCAGACATACATTATGCATTTTAAAGTAGACGAGTTTAAAATGATATTGCCAATATTGTTGAGTTGCGCTCCTGGGATAACTTTACTTATAAGATAGTTCATTCGATTACATGAAATCAACTTTAACTTGAGAATATCCGTCAGAAAAAATTATAGCATGTAATTCGTCTTTAAAAAGACAAACACATGACATATTTTGATCAAATTATTTTTAGGTTACATATAGTATATGAAAATTCATATAGAAAACAAAGAAATATACATTTAAATAAATTTAATATTCTTTTAGAACAAAACAGTATACACACTTTAGATAACCTCAATAGAAATGACATATTAGCGACAGTTGTCAATCTATCAAATAGACATTTAAATGCAACGGAGAATTTAATACTGTCAAAGGGTCTAAACTTTGCTATTACTCAGCCATCCGTTCCAAAATTAGACATAATAAGGTCAGTGGAGAAAATATCTCAATGCTTACCAACCCACGAAAAGGAAGAATACAGAGTGTTATGTAAACTTGAATTGGAAAAATCTACTAAAATTGAACAAAACATAAGCAAAGAGGAACTAAAGGCTATAAGAACTTTAAAAAATGACGACTCCATAATCATCCTACCAGCAGACAAGGAGAATGCAACTGTGATAATGGATAAAATTCAATACGAAAATAAAATTAAAGATCTATTAATAAACGGACCTTATACAAAATTATCAAAAGATCTAACAAAGCCTTTGGAAAACAAAATATATAGAACTTTATTCAAGTTTAAAGATGTTTTAACAAGTTATCAGAGAGGATTAATTACACCTCATTACAGTAAGACTCCTCATTTTTATGGAGTACCGAAAATTCATAAAACGAATATACCACTTAGACCCATTTGTAGTACCATGAATTCTCCTTGTAGTGAACTATCAAAAATTTTATTAAATATTTTAAAACCATTTACAAATAAAAATGACACATTCATAAAAAATACACAACATTTTTTAAGTAAATTATCAAATATTGAATTTAATTCAAATAATACTTTGGTAAGTTTTGACATAAATAGTTTATTTACGAATGTGCCATTAAATAAGACTTTAAGTATAGTCAAGACAAAATTAGAGAGTGATGATTCATTGGCAACTAGAACAAGACTAAACATATCGGCTATAATGGAGTTATTAACATTATGTACTGATAATACATATTTTCAACTAAATAATGAATTCTATAAACAAAATTTTGGTCTAGCAATGGGCTCTAGTTTATCTCCATTCTTAGCCGATATATTTATGGAAGATTTTGAAACAAATATCATTTCTAAACAAAATTTCAAACCCACAGTATGGTGGAGGTATGTAGATGATGTATTCTTAATATGGCCTCATGGATCAGAGTTGTTGGACACATTCCTAAATGATATAAACGATAAAGAAGAGACAATAACATTTACCATGGAAAAGGAATATAATAACACGCTACCTTTCCTGGATGTTTTAATCTCTAAGAACGATACTGGATATGAGACTCAGGTGTATAGAAAACCAACACACACCAATAGGTATTTAAATTTCAAATCAAATCACAATATTAATGTAAAAAAGGGAATAATTAATTCCTTATACGATAGAGCCAAAATTACTTGTTCTAACGAAAATTAGTTCTTGGAGGAGAAACATTTGTTTCTCCTCCAAGGAGAACATCACTGATACTATCACAAAAAATGATTATCCTTTATCGTTTATAAATAAGGAATTTTCAACAATCGATCTAATAGAACAGAACAACTTAGAACGAGATCCTACAGCATACACAAGGAATAATATGAGGAAAATAACAATACCGTACATAAAAGGATTATCAGAAAAACTTAAAAGGATAGGAAATAAATTCAACATTTCAACAACATTCAAAACAACAAACACGTTGAGATCTATTTCGTCCAAAACCAAACCTAACAATGAACAAGAAAGGACAAAGAATTGCATTTATAAAATACCTTGTGAATGCGATCAGTTTTATTTAGGTGTATCATCAAGGCCATTAAATGTTTGAATAAGTGAACATCAATCTTATATTAAAAATAGAGAATTTGACAGATCTCAAATATATCCCACGCATGGGATAACGAACATAGGGTTCAATGGAATAATTCAAATGTAGTCCTAAAAGAAACGGATGGTAAAAAAAGAAAAATCAAAGAAGCGGCTCTAATGATGCTAAATGAGGCCAATTGTGTCGCAAATTCCTCGGCAGAATGTAGTAGGATCTGGTTACCAATATTGAAAGAGGAAGTTATTAGTAAGAAAATACCAGTATTAGTAAGTCAGTAACATATAGAGGATACATCATTTATGTTTTTTAAATAACGTAACATATAAAATCAGAATTTTGATGTTTGTTGAAGGTAAACTAAATTCACGAACAAATACTTACAATGTCGGGATAGTATTACGAGGTTTTTTTCTTGTTTTTTCCCTCATAATTAACTATTGAATCACTAATAGGAGAATTTTACTGTCATCATGTCATGTGTTGGTCTTTTTAAAGACGAATTACATGCTATGATTTTTTCTGACGGATATTCTCAAGTTAAAGTTGATTTCATGTAATCGAATGAACTATCTTATAAGTAAAGTCGTCCCAGGAGCGCAACTCAACAATATTGGCAATATCATTTTAAAGTCGTCTACTTTAAAATGCATAATGTATGTCTGAATTGTCAATATAAATGAGTCAGATAAAATTAAATTATTAGAAGAATTTTTCACTATGTAACAAAAAACAGAATTTGTTTAATTTACTGTTTGTATTTTGAGAACGATTTCCGAAGTGGAAATTGAAACGTCAATAAACGTATTTTTATCTTTAATTGTGGCTTATTCCCAGTTAAATAGTAATTAATACTTGAAATGTCTATTTAGTTTTACACAGCTTTTATTTTAAACATATCTTGACTATATAACTTTTCTAAGGTACTGCTGATATAATTATACCAGCCAATCAAGCCTAATGAGTCATTCAATCTTTAAAATTTAAAATTTTTCTTATGCTAAATTTAAAAAACAGTCATTCGTCTATTCGTCAACATTTAATCTACGGAATATCTTTTATTAAAATTATTATTTAAGTTTTTTGTGGCTTCAGTAATTTGATAATTATACGTTTAATTTAATCATAATTATCAACTCTACCAATATTCTCCCTTTTAGTAATAGTCAATGCATTTCTGAACGCTTTTTGTTGTTTGGACTATATCTAAATTATTAAGTTAAAAATCTAGACCACAATAAATATTTGATTTTATTGTTATAAAATTCTTAAAATTATTTTCCCACGGTAATCAAGCATTAATTGAAAAATTCAAATTGCAAGAAATAAAATCAACTAATAAATGCCAAAGTTCGACTTATATGCACCATAAAAAAGTAATTAGGCAAATCATCAATCACTAATTTTTCCTCTATTCATCTCACGTTCATTTCTCACTCAGCTGATCATCCATCAAGTATTGTCGCTATTAGCGAGGTTACACATGCAATCGAGTTAACCATGCCAAATGGTCGCATGTAATTCGATATGACATATATCTTTTGGATCGACCATGTCGGAATCATTCAGAAAACATGCACTTTTTGTACACGGTGTCACTGTTAAAGAAAATTCTTCTTGAAAATTATTTCTTTGTGCTCTAAACATTGATTAAAATTGATTAAAATAAAACTATAATTAGAAATATTAAAGTTTATGTTTAGAAAACTATATTTTTTCTCAAATGGCATATAAGATTTAAAGTAAAACCTGGCACAAGAATTTAATAAAAGAGACTAGGATATTGTTACATATGGAGCGCCTTCATACAAAATCACTTGTTCTGAAAACTCATATTTTTAAAATCTTTTACCTCGCTCTACCTCGAAAAATATTGGGTTTAGCAAAAAATTACTTTCTATAAACATTATAGACCAAAAATCAGAGAACACGTGGGTTTTTTTAGAATTTCGATTGGATAATTAGTTTAAGAAAAAATTAAATAAATCGAACGGCATGTCACGACTGACAGTGCTGAACGCAGAGATGCGAGGAAGGGCGAGATTCCTGTGCCAAAGTCAACCGCAAATCGACTCTATTGATGACGATGTTGTTATGGTCGATTTTTCATTGTGATGCTGATTATAAGGAAAGGAGAATGAATACTGCTAAGCGTAAATAGTGACTTCTTTGGCTCGTTTTGTTGTCAGAACACTTTTAGAATACTGTATGTGTTAAGTGATAAAATATATATTAGTATTTATGTTATCATAATAGGTATTGTCATATACCTTTATGGTTGGATACTTATTATTACTATTATTAAATTATTAATATTATCCAGATTTAGCCATACTGCTTGCACTCCCTCAAAGGGGAAAATTCACTGATCTCAGATACTTACGATATCAAAAGGATTGAGCTCTGGTGGGACTCTTTCTGTGTTATCGAGCCCTAGGTGACTTAGTATGTAGAGGTATCCCGTATCCCCAAAAATTTTCGTACAGATTATTGTTATTATTATAAAGCTTACTAAGGACTTAGTAAAGTGGTTAAAGTTCAAAAGCTTGGAATATACTCATCTAAAATGGCATCGGTTTTCCTTGGCAATACATTTCTGATTCAAGAACAAAGGATAGTTATAAAAACAATTAAATCTATGTATTTACCTATTTCTTACTCACTAGATATCTTATGTTAGTTATCTTATTCTAATTCAGACTCTTCAGTATTCTCAGAAGAACTAACATCTTCTACGGTTAAAATTGTTTCACGTATATTACCTTTATTGCCACATTTCGCCTGGGCCACACATTTACAAGAACCAATGCATTTGATCCGTTTGCTTTTACACGAGCATTGGTGCTCTGTACAGTCTGAAAATTATAAAAAAAAGCTAATATAATTATTCTTCACATAAAAAGGCAAAAGTTGACTCACCTTTTTTACATTTACAACTATTCAGAATATATGTATCTTTCGTCAACATGGGTTCCGTGCTTAAAACTGGTACCAGCTCTCCATTTTGTTTACTCCAGCCACTTAGCAACGGATTTGGCAGACATGGTCTTGGTGTCGCACTACATAGCAATATTTTCGTCTGGAAGTGTATACGAAGGCAGTGTTGCCTCAGAATGTCTAAAGTAGGAGGCAGTTTATGAATAGGTTTCGTAGTGGCCAAAATACCTCTTAGAGTATTAATACACTTAATATTGTCGTTAGGTGTATAAAGAAGAATAACAGATTTAACAATATCATATCATCGAAAACATCTTTGCTCAAATATTCTTCACTTCCCACTCTAGATAGAAGACTATAATTTAATAGAAATACCTTTCAATATGAAAGGCTGGTCAACATTTCCTTAGGGAGTAATCCATAGAGAGTTCGTGGATACCTATAAATCTTTCGTTGTCCTTTGTTCCAACCCTCATCTAAATCTGTAATATTAATTGTGTGTGTAATATTATTCTAGTATCGGCCTCTTTATGTGATGAGACTAATATTTCAGAATTCAAACCAAAATTTGTTTTGTAATGTAAAACGTCGCAAAATCCTCTGATGGATACAAAGTGAGCGGTACAATTTGTTAAGGAATATGTAACTAGCTGATTGCTTACGAAGTGTGTAAGCTGGTTTTTATTAAAAACTCAATTAATAAATGAATTCCATTTTTGAGGTAATACTGTATCCGGACCTTCAATTATCCGTTGTATTGATTCAATTTTGGCGCCTCTCTTTTGTCTCGTGCAGTTTTTTATGGAAGATTCCTTGTAGTGATCCAAAACAAAATCGATTATTTTAACGCTGTAGGGGTTCTTGAACACTATTGATTTCAAAATTCTTGCATAGTCGTCAAATGTTTTGGCATTTGATGGTTTGCCAACGGCTTGAATCAATCCCATACCATCAAAAATGTGACACGTTTTGTGATATTGTAACAACTGTAAACTGTTCTATTATAGAACCTAAGGCAGATTTATTTTATGGTATCGATAAAACTCCTGCTGGTACAAGTGACATTTTATATGCTGTCAATTCCTATTTAAAAATATCCTCATAATATGTATGTCTCTTTCAATTGCCTTGGTTGCTAGTATTTTTTGTAAAAATTCTTGCTCAGCTTGAATAATTTTCTTCTTTTCAAAGACAGTTTTATAGGTATCTGCGCGACGAAGTGTTGGAAGATTATTCTCTTTTCTATGCTGATAAAAATTGGTAACAAGTTCTACCAGTAACAATAAATTTTGCTAGGCTCTCTTTTTCATTTTTTTTTTTGTATATTTAGTAAGGATGTTTGAACATTTGGCGATGCAATCTCATTAGCTGAAATTACGAGCAGACGATCTACGCTTTTTAAAAATACATTAAATCGTAAAAATGATCATGTAGTTTTTGTACAGAATATTCATCAATTTTCATCCGTTTTTTTTTTCTACTTTCTACGTTTTGACTTGAGTGGTTGCTTAGGTCTCATGATGCACGAAATTCATCTACCATCATGCCAATCATATTGTAGCTTAAAAACCATTCGTCTAGTTTTGTGCTGGTTTTAGTGAATCCCACGATTCCTCCTGCATCTTTGGAGTTTGTATTTATGTGTTTAAAGCTATATCTACAAATAGTTGGTAAAAGTTTCTGTTCAAACTTTTCACAACAAAATTTCCTCTAATAAAGTCTTCATGAAATTCTGGTTACTTATCAGCAAATTTGTACATGTCCAACAAATATAATGTTCCCAAAAAGAATAGCTCACATGGCCAAATGCAAAGAAGTAAGGATGCATTTTTCGAAAACTAGAACAAAAATGTATTCTCCAGTTTCCGCGTCCTTCAACAAACTGAAAAGGAAATGGACTTTATGGAAAAAAACATGCCTTAATCTGATTTTTGACTCAAGTTCACTGTCAGACCTGCTGCTTTTCGTTAAATCCGTTTCTAGATGAAAAAAATATTTACTTTAATATTAAGTAGATATTTAATATTTTTATTATAGCAATAAGCTAATTAATAACTTTTAATAATTTAAAACTTTTAATATTAAAAATCTCAGTTCAGTGGATTTCGCGCTATTAGTAAAAAATAATGCACAATGATGCACTTTCGCAATAGAATATACAACACAACAGCGTTTCAATGTAAAATCGACCCTAACAACATCGCCATCACTAGAGTCGATTTGCTTTGACTTCAGATTAGAAATCTCGCCCTTCCTCGCATCTCTGCGTTCAGCACTGTCCCTCGTGACATGCCGTTCTTTTTATTTAATTCTTTCCTAAACTAAGTATCCAATCGAAATTCTAAAAAAACCCACGTGTTCTCTGATTTTTGGTCTATAATGTTTATAAAAAGTAATTTTTTGCTAAACCCAATATTTTGGAGGTAGAGCGAGGTAAAAGATTTTAAAAATATGGGTTTTCAGAACAAGTGATTTTGTATGAAGGCGCTCCGTATACAACAATGGTTTGACGTATTTTAATAAATAAAATAAAAATATTTCTAATGTCCAGATCAACATGAAAATTTGAGGAATGAATTTTCGGTTATCATAGATCCGAAAAATGGCGAAAAAAATTAGCACTTTTTTTTGTAAGGCTCCCCACCACTCCCTCCCGCCACGATTTTTGGACGACCAAGTGATTTTGCATTAGAAAGATATTAGAAACGAAAAAAAATAGGTTTTACATTTTAGCAACAAAGTGCCCACCAAAATCTATTCTAGAAGCCTTTTGCCAGTCTATTTACTCTACTATTAACGTTTTTTATATTTTTTGGTGCGTAGATTAGATTTTTCGAAAGTTCCAGCGTGAAAATTCGTCAGATAATTTGTTATTAACAATTTAGTTATTTAAATGATAGTATCTCCTAAATTATAATAGATATTTAATTTTACCAAAATCCAAATTGTTCCTTTTAAAAAAATTAACACAACGGCATTTGGTAAACTTTAATCCAATTGTTAGAACCGGAGTTCGTGAAAAATTGCAAAATAGGTATTCGATGGGGTTTCTCCCTGGCTCCTAGAGGGATGTTTCCTTACTTGTGAGATTTGTCTTTGAAAACAATAGTCAGCGGGGCGTTCCTTGCTAGATCTCACCAGTGTAACATTCACACATCGATTATTAAAATATATCGGTACGAATAAATGTTGCCGACAAACGTACAAGTAAAGTTTATTCTGAAAGAACTTAGTGTTGGAACACACCGACTTCTTAATAATATATGGTTTCCTAGTCGACATCCTAGTCAAAGTCGTCTTATAAACTTATAACTAAGAGAGGTTGCAATATTTCTTCTTCTTCTTAAGGTGCCGTGCATTTCTGCATAGGCGTCCACCGTACATCGTCTTGTCAGGTTGTAGCATTTGCAATTCATTAATTTTTTGGTGTATATTGAAATCCCCTTGTATATGTGATATATTGAGGTCCCCTCATATATGTGTGAAAAATCGTAGAATATTTTTAATGTATGTTTGTTCCTATCGCGCGTATAAAAACTCAAATATGCTTTCAATTCTTTCTTAGGTCGGCCAAGTTAATATAAACCATTTTATAGTTTGTTATTTTACGGCTATTAGTTCCCAAAGTACTGCGTTTTCAGATCAATAATTTGCGTCATAGAAATAGGATATCTACGTTGTTTCGTTGTGTTTTGTTATTTCAGCGTTTGTTTGTTTTCAAGTTATATGAACGAATTTTTAACTTCGTCATTCTTACTTGGGTCGCTGTTGGTGCAAGTGTAGATGAATTCTTACTTGGTTCGCTGTGTGGTCCGCAAGTATGGATCCGCAAGTTCACTGTCGAATTTGTTGTTTTCTGTTTTTGGCCCCTTCTGTAAAAGTATGTAGCGGTGGAAGATGATTTGTGCAGTATACTGATGAAATTTTGAAGCAGTTTATAGGATGTCCCACCAGCTTTGTTGTCGTTTTCCTGTTTGATCCAGCCCATCCACGTCAGATCTTCATTCCAGATTATGGAAATGGTTTCCTTTTGTTCCAGTAAGCTTCTGTTTACTTTTTAGAAGTTTGAGTGCAAAATTACTAGGGAAAAACCAAGGTAACATTTAATGTTTTAAATTTCAAAGTAAAGACACATTTTTTTGCTAAAGTGATAATTGCTTTCATTATTTAAAAAGATAATTTTTTTATTTGTAATAGTTTTTATATTCGCCACAGTTAATACGTCAGTAACATTAGTAAGTTTTTGTAGCATCTCCTGAATTTGTAAATTATTAAAACGCATGTAAGTTTTTTGTATTTTGCGACTATCGTGGTAATATTTTTGTATTGTTTTTGTTAACATTCTTGCGTTCTCTATGTTTTGTAACTGTTTGTGGTAAAACACTAATAAATGTTAAAGTTTGTTTTCTTACCATTTTGTTTATTATTTTTTTTTAACCAAACCTTTTTTGAGTTTTATTTGAAAAAGATATGTTTTTATGTTTGGATTTTTTAATAATTATTTCTTTAGTTACAACTAGTTGTTGTACTAGTTATAATTAGGCACCTCAAACTGGCGCTCTATATAAATTACTAGAGGTGTTTCCTGTTTATTTTTATTTTGTTTGTTCCAAGAGATTAATAACCCCTTTATTTCATTTTTTGTAGTTGCCCCAATCCAACCCCCTTATCTTTTACTTATCCACGTCCCCAGCTCTCCTAACAAACCCTGAGTGCCGTTCGCACAAGTAGCGATTATTTTGCTTGCCTTATCTCCACCCTTTTAGTTTCAGTCCCCAATTTTCTACCCCTTGTATTAATACCCCATGTGTAGGCAAAATAAATTCCTTACAAGGTGAGATGTTTAATAGTCAGGATTACATAATTTTATTTTTAGCAGCATTGCGAAGCATTTCATAGCTGTGGATTCCTGTCCTTATATCTTGCAATATTTAAATAACTGAAATAAACTTAATACGCAAATTAATATAAGTATGACTTTTAACATCTTAATCTAACAGAATGATAATTAAATGAATATTTGACTACAACCTGAATCGAATCCAAGGTTCTTTTGTTTTGTTTATACTAAAATTAAATTATAAACTCAAACTTTACACCTAATCGTATAATAATTACAAAGATTGTGAAAAAATAAACTCGTTCCGAACGTTGGCGATCATTCTGGCTATGATGACTTTATTGGTCGCTATACGAAATAGCTGTGTTGAGGTGTTTCTATACCTTGCTCTCATGTTAGCAAGCCAGGATATTCTTCTTCGACCTGGGGCCCTTTTTCTTTAATTTTACCTTGTAAAATGCATTGAACTAGCTCGTATCTGACTTGATTTCTCATTCTATGGCCCAAGTACTGCAGCTTACGGACCTTCACGATGTTGACCAAATCCGCAGTTGTGTTCATCCTCTGCAGTAATTCTTCATTGGTGACTTTGTCCATAGTATCTTCAAGATCCTTATGTATGACCATAGCTCAAAAGCCTCAAGGTTTGATAGAGTTTCCGCCTTTCTCTTTGCCTTTCCGATGCGACATTTAATCTCTTGGGTATTGTCCATCGAGCAAAAAGACAAAAGAGAAAATCTAATCCTTATGAAAAGTAGACCAAAAAAGTGGCCTCTGATGGCGGACATATCCGGAAATGCGAATGCACCAAATTTAAATTTTCCGACACTTATTAACAGTAACTATATAATATTTTTCAGAATGTGTCTTACACGAGAAAATTTTAATTAATTATTAACAATAATAGTCTAAAATGTGACACAATTGTTAAAAAACTTCAGTATAAATAAGATTTCATGTGACATTTGGGACAAACAATAACATAACCCAACTAAATTTGATGTCAAATAAGGAGTGAGACTCTCTTTCCTTGTTCAATGTGGCCTCTAAAGATCGCACTTCCTGTCTAACAATATTTTTGCCCCCACTACCTTTACATTCTCTCTTTTGTCTTTTTGCTCGATGTTATTGTCCCACAACTCATTGATTATAATTCCCAAGTAGTTGTATTGTGAGACTCGCTTAAGTCTCATTTGGTTCAGATACAGATTTGCTCCAGTTATGTTTTCCTTGCTGATGATCATTAGCTTGATTTTGCTGGTGTTTATATCTAGTCCATATTTTCTGCTTGTTTCCGTTATTTTGTTCATTAAGTTTTGCAGCCCTTCTATACTGCGAATTACACATATTCGATTTAAATATATACAAAAAAACTGTATCGTTAAAATATCAATTCTGGCAATTAATAATCGAAATGTTAGGTTAATGATCTACGATTTCATTGAACCATTTGACATAGGGATCATCTGTTTAGACGTAAAGAAACAGGTACGACTCTTCTGGTTTAACTCGGAATCTGATCTTATTCGATGGAGTTGAATAACATAATGATGCAGAGATAGAGTGAAAACGGACTAATAGGGCCGATGGCTGCAACTGACGATGAAACCCTATTAAGAGATAAAGAAATCTTTATACCTATCAAATAAATGAATCGTAGATTAACACATCTTACCACATAAAATGCAGGTTTCACCACTGAATTCAAAACAACGGAAATATATGTACATTAAAATGCATCTCGATAGGAGACTAAATATTGACTAACTAAAATTGGTTCTTTCTTTTTCATAAAAAACATATTTCTTAGGTCCTGAGATTTAAAAAAAAAGTGGATTTCTCACACCAGAACTAATTTATTGAGAAAAGGGGAACTTTTAAGTACACACACTACATAGTATTTGAAGCGATAAAAAATTATTTTTTTAGACATAAGGTTAACGTGAAAATACATGTTTCGTCAAAAGTTTAAAATTAAAGAAATTGAAACTTTATAATTGAATCAATTGGATGTTTTGGATACAGCTGCTAAAGGTCAATGATACCTCCTGCCTTACTATAGTTACTCTTTTATAAATATCGGTGCTTCTAGGATCTCACAAATCTCAGAACAGTATTGAATAGTAATAATTTGAATTTGTGATGTTGATCAGAAACTATAAAAGCAGCTTCTAAGCTGTCTGAGGTTTTAGATGTCTCAGGATATAGGAAGTAATAATCTTTATAATGTGATTTATTGAGAGGAAGGACTGAATGATTGGAGGACTGATGGTTAGTTTCATCTTTATTGAAATCAGACAGTCTGAGATAAATGTTTCTAAGAGATTGTTGAAGGTGGAGGAGTCTTAGTATTAACTGAGACTAAGATTGATGGTCGTTTAATCAATAACGTAATTAGGTACTGTCAATTCTTTCATAGAAGAGAATATTTTCCTCATCTACAAGAAGTTCGGTGAAATAATTAGTTTTAGTGTTATGTATGACAGTATTACTTGAATTTAAGATTCATTCTGATTAAATGGAGAAGTAGCTCTAGTGTTATACATTGGAGACTTTCTACAGCGATATTCGGAAAGCTCCTGTAGCAATTCCCAATACGGTATTTTAAATTATCTCGATTTGTTTTTTAATATTGTGGGGCTAGCTGATGTGTACACAATGAAGCCATAATCGATTTTTATTCTGATTAGTGATTTGTGTATGTTTACTAACTATGTGGAATCTGCTCCCCAATTGTAGCTGGCTAGTATAACTAATAAATTGAAACTAGTTTTTCAATTTCTTTTTACGCATTGAAAATGATTTCTTCATGTAAGTCTGTTGCCGAATATGATTCCATAACTTTATATTGCCAACGAAATCTAAGAAATTTTTCTATTAAAGTAAAGTCCCGGTGTCGTTAGGTTATAATTTCTTGAAAACATCATGCATATTAAGGTCATTGTAAAACCTAATTTTTAATATTGTCTAGTTTAAATTTATACTATACTCATTTTTACTAATATAGCTGTAGTCGCAAACTATAAGTAATAGAATTAATAAAGTTTATTAATATTTTACTGGTGATAATTTGACTTTATATTTCGGTTTAAAACACCCTGTATGTTGCCACACGCTCTGTTTAAGTAGGCGTAACGCCAGAGGACAAAAGAATGCATTTCAGACGCGAAAGATCAAAATCAAGTTGTTGATTGTTGAAAGTGACAGATGAGAATGACGGGGCTGAAATTTCTGATTATCTGATCAAAGTTAGTGGTAATACAGTGATGGACGACCTAAACATATGTTTTACAAGTTATTTAGGAAGTTGTTAAATGTAATTTGCATTCTAATATTGAAATTCCATTTGCACTTAGTTTAACAATACCAATATTATTTTAACAGGTTGAAGATATATACAATGGGATAAAAGATTTCGTGCTAGGTCTTTTTAAGATAATATACTTATATTGCAGACGAAAATTGAGAAAAAACTAAATACCTATAAAATTAGAAAAGGTCTGCAATTGATCCAACCTTAGAGATATTAAACTAAATAATAAGAAAATGGCATATAGTTACATCACAAGGTAAAAAGTAATGGTGTGTATCGCATGAGATTCGCGCAAGTTGATAAGCAACTGTAAATACATATTTCTGAAATAGTATAAACTAAGGTAAAGAGTAATTAATTCGCAACAAGAATGACTTTTACTCAAGTTAATTTCACTCATTCTGACTTTCTGGACCGTACGAATGAAGAGCAATGACTCAGAAATAGGAATTTAGGGTTGCCTTTCATCTATTATAACTTTTTGTCATTCTTGTAATAAGCTATGTCATTACTAATTAGCCCATAATACAGTCGCCAGAGAGGAAAATGTTACTTAACCTCTAAAAATCATGCGAACAAACTAAATTTTACTGAGAATGTCTATTTTGGGACCTTAAAAAGGACGCAAAAAAGTTTGCCACTCCTACGGTCTGACTTCGCCGGGGAGAACATCGAAAAATACCACTTTTTCTGTAGAATAAACCGTTCTCTCAGAAACAAGGCTAAAGCGACCGGCGATTTTAAATGCCAGTTACGCGCACGAACAATTTTTTTAATAAAATTTGTATCAACTCGAAGGTGAAAATTTGATATATTTTGATCAGTGTCCTATCGACAAAAATCAAATAACGTTTTAAAGGTGAAGAGTGCAGCATTTATGTATGTGCAATTTTGAAGTGAAGCATAATCTTTAAAACCTACAGCATGAAATTTCAATTTTGAGTTTTGAATTATGTATAAAAACGCTGAATTTAAACTTTCATATTACAAACGAGAACAAAAACATAACGAGAATGTTAAAAACGAAAATGAAGAACTGACGATAAACTTCTGCGCGAATAACGAACTTAGAATAAACAATACATTTTTTGACCACAAAGACCAACTCAAATATACATTTAATAACACCCGTGGACTAAGATCTATGATAGATTACGTTATAACCAACAGAGATGTATATCCATCGAAAGTAATCGACGTAAGATGCCTCAACTCAGCAGATGTAGGTATGTCGTCTTTTTGTGGAAAATAAGGGGTGTAAAATTGTTAAAACCCACAAACTACGCTCTCTTCATATTAAGTCTTTACAAAGACAAGGCAAAGTTATAGTTGAAAAGAAATTCAGCCACAGAGTCTAGGAAACAATACGCAGGTGGGGCGATGCGCATCGGAGTACGTACTAGTTCTCAGACTATGGAACTCGATGACAAGTAGCGATCATAGCCTAGTAGTAAAATAAGAATCATCCTAAAATACTTCAAACCCAAGAGAGCGGCGCCAACACAAACAAAATCAAAGTCGAAGGACTAAAAACGGAATTCACGGAACAATTATACAGAAAGAGAATATCAGAGAAGATTGGTGAGAATGAAATATTAGAAAACGATAACATCGAGGAAAACTAGAAAAAAACAGAATCACAAACAGAGAGAGGAGAGAGGAAAGTAACAAACACTAAAATATGGGTAGACTGCTTTCGATCCCTATTTGCTAAAGGTGAGGATAATGAACCACCAATACCAGAAGTGGCGACAAACCAAGGAATAAGTATTGAGGAGGAAGAGGTAAAGGAAGCATTTGGAAAATAAAAAAATATAAAATTAGCAGGAGAGTACAGAATACCGAACGAACTCCTAAAGAAAGGAGGACCAGATCGGAACGAACAACTATTAAAACTAATCCAAAAAATAATAGAACAAAACAGAATTGCTGCACCAATTATATATAATCGCCAGAAAATTAAACATGTTAATTTCTCCAAAAAAGATAAAATGCATGGTTAAAACAGCAAATTTACTAAGATGTAAATAGGAACTGTAAGGTCAGATAATAGAACAAGTGATGAAGTTTAAATATCTCGGCATCACATTATCTATCTACGGAAAGCTCGAAACTGAAGTGGAAAATCAAGTGAATAAAGAAGAGAGAGCAATCAGGCAGTCTGCGGCCTGAATGAAACAATATGGAGAAATAAAAATATCGGGAAAGAAATGGAAGAAAGAATTTACAAAACAGTTATCAGACCAATAATGACATACGCGGCAAAAACACGACTTGACACAGAGAGGACAAAAAGGATATTCGAAACAGCAAAGATGTTTAAAATGCTTAAAAAAATTGATGGTTAGACACCATGAGACAGGGCTGGAAGTATAGATATACGACGTAGATGCAAGGTGGAGAACATTAAGAACTTGGTGAGAAATGGAAGACTACAATGGAACGATCATATAACCCAAATGACAACAAATAGAGTAGAAGAGACGGTTCGCTAAGACGACAACTTACTGGAGGCACATTGTAAAACAGAAGAAGAAGGCATTACAAAGGATCTAAAAGGTTCAAAAAAGCTTATTTTCGAAGTCATTAAAATCATTCTGGATTTACAACCCTGTGTGAATCCTAGTCTCCTCGAGAATTTCACTCCAATCATCCCTATCCATCGTCTTCCTCAGCCAAGCACGTATTCCCATTATTTCTCATGTCTTCATCGATGTTACCAAAGAGCCTTGTTCTGGGTCTTCCTTTTCTTCTCTGACCAATGGGCCTATCAAGGAAGCATTACATGCCCTATCCACCTCATACTTCTTATATTAATATGTTGTACGATACCTGGTTCCTGGTATATTCTCTAAAGTTCAAAGTTGTATCGTCTTCTGGATACTCCATTGTCATTCACTGCTCCATAGATTTGCCTTAGTACTTTTCTTTCGAATCATCATAACATGTTTTCATTACTTTTTATTTTTTTCTCTGACCCATCTGTTATGACTGGGCGTATTATTGATTTTTACAGTTTTATTTTTGTTTCTCAATATAAATGTGGATTTAAGGAGGAGATTAAGCCCAAAATAGAATCTGTTGTAGCTTGTCATTTTTGTAGCTGATTCTTTTAATGCTACATACGCCTCTCGACAGCGTTTCTCGTTCTCCCAACAATATTGATATCATCAGCATAGGTAAGAATTTGCACTAATTTATTATATATTGAACCAATGGTTGTGATTTATGAAATACCTATTACTGTTCCAAAGCCAGATTAAACAGTATACGGGAGAGAGGGTCTCCCTAGTGCACCCCGTTATTTGTTTTAAAGGTTCAGACAGTTCCCCCTGAATTCGTACTCTACATTCAATTTTTTTAAGAGTTAGTTTTGGTAAATTTAATAACTGATACCTTAGTTAATATTAAGTCAAATAATCCTTTTTTCAAATTTGTTTATCTTAATAAACAATTCCGGGATGTGTAATAAATATTAGTCAATCAAATAAAACACTGATGTAACTTATACCAGGCTCGCCTTTTTTCACACTGAAGCATGACGCAAATATTTGGGAACAGAAAATGATGTAAGCAACAAGGCAACATTATATATTTTTCAATAAATACCCTTCATGTACTCACATTGCTGCAGTTTGTACAAAATCTTCTATATGTTGATCTTCCACGTAAGTTCCTTATTATCCTGTATTATCCACGGCGCCAGACCGTTTTCCTTTAACGGTATCGCTGTTGTCATGTTAACTGATTGACTAATATTATTATTAGTGAAATAGTTCAGATGGTTTCTCTAGCTCATTAAAACGTTGTTGGAAAAAAACAACAACTATTAGAAGAATCCGTAGACCGAAGAAGTATTTGTTTAACACTTCAAATTTCAACATTAACTGATACGTAACGTCAAACGGTCAATAATAGATAAGCCACAAAACCACTCACTCAACCACCTGTTCGCAACAGAAAAAATTCAGAGATGTGTACGCTACACCGGGTGTAAATTATTTTCTTCGTTTTATACGCTGGTGTTAGCGCAGTACAGTATTAAAAAATTATATTATTTGAGTAAATTTCTTAATGAGCTGGAATAAGTATAGAATTTGGGGTTGTTGATATTGATCAAATATTTAAATTTAGATGGTAGTGACAGTATTTGTTCTTAAAATGTTATTTTCGCTACGAAAGTTAACTATCGTCACAATCATTTTAACTATCAAGGTTTCTCAACAAAGGTATTATTCTCGTCCCCGCGTGTGCCCTGAATTCTTCCTTGCCTAATCAATTGGCAAAAGTTGTTATAGACTGTTAGCTTAGCTTGAGAATATTTTGATATATTTATTATTGGAAAACTACAACACAAAAATTCCTACCTCACTACGGGTACACGTAAACTCATCACCAATTAGCACACATACCCTTGTATATAGTACAATCTCATCTCCGCAATAAAAGCAGGGTATTTAAAATAGATCTGTAGAGATTTTCAAACTGATCACTGGCCTACCTGCACCCCGTGGCAGGTAAACGGTTGCAAATGGCCAAGGTTTGATAATTTGAAAAAATATTCCAAGTTCGAATGAAAATAAAATAACCAAGTTGGGGACTATTTCAGTTATAACTGTAAATAGCACATGTACATAAATATTTTTATTAGGAAGTTTACTACTACAAATACTAAATGAACTATGCAGCTACATTTTTAGATTTCAAATCCGTTTAAATCGGCAGATACGTCTAACAGACCACTCACCAGGAGACACTCGATATAAATATATCAGTTAAATTTTAAAGTAATTCGCTTAAAATAATTTAGGAGTATAATATATTACCAAGTAAACAAAAAATGTAACGTAACAGGCAATCTTCCACGTCAGAAACTAGTGCCTTGGGGCAACAATTCTGATGATGAGTTTACCTATCTGCAGTGATGAGTTTACCGATCTCCAGGATGCCGGTGATCAGTTTGCTATATCTCGGAGGGTTTAATAATTTTATGGGGGACTATAAAGTGATGAGTTCATATACGTATCTATTAAGAGCCCAATCAAACTTACTATTGCAGATTCCTTTCATTGGAAAAAGAATAATCATCATGAATAATGGCTCTGAAAAATATGATTCATAAATCCAACTAATATATAAACGATGAAATAATTGTAAATCCATAATCACATTCTACTACCTTACAAATTCAACTTCGACTACATTCAATGCTTTATGAAAGTCTATAGCCGCTTTACACCAACAATAAATTTACGAAAAAATGCATCTACTTAATCATCAATTTCTGTGTTATTAAACTTCTGAATATCTTGAAAGTAAAAGTTTTTTAACTTCAAATAAAGTTTTACGTTAAGTTTCACTATTTTCTCTATACCAATGATTTTATTATTGGATGTTATTAATTATTGTTTGTTTGAATAAAGATATATAATCAGAAATAGTATATTACTTTATGAGGCGGAGAAGCATGACTTTTCTTGACGCGCCCGATATTACGCGCCGAACGAAGTGAGATTTTTTCTTCGCTATTTTTTCTTCAAACGTAGCAATTTTCAACCATAAATAGTACAATTCATACGCTATTTTTACTCGAAATTAACTGTGACAACTATCAAAGTCGACTAGATGTTAGAAATTAAAATAATTAAGTCGTCGGTGGCATTTGCGTCTCCCTGGTTACAGTTGTTTGACAGTTGTTTGCAATTATTAAAGACAGCTTATTGTTGTTCGCAAGCCGCCAACATCGGGAATGATTGCTGAAAGTCCTCGACCATCAGTATCATCAACAATTACCAATGCGTATCAAGTGTCGGGAACATTTTTGCACGGTTTCAATTTTGAATATGCCTCATTAACTAATTGTAATTTTAATATTACTATAAATAAAAATGATGTTTAATTGTTGTTAATGACATTTGTATTGTTGCTTTGTGACATGTTTCATATTGTTGCCACGACAACATTTTTCCCTCCGCCGTAAAGAAATGGGAAATAAACTGCTGCCGGCGGAGACATCAAACTTTGACAGGATCAAGTTAGATAAGTAATGTCATCATTATTTGACGTTTGAAGAAAAACAATATTGTTTTTTACATGTTGTAACTAGTGGAGACTGTTGATTTTTGGACTTGCACGACAATTTTAAATAACTTAAATAAGGACAACTTAGCTAAAGAAACAGAAAAGGTGGTAGTATTATTTAGAGATAGACAATATTTTTTATAATATTTTAACAGCCGTTAGTAACAGCCGTTAGTTATTCTCAAGATATACCTAGTATAAACAAATTTGTTAGTTAAAGAAAACGTATTTTAGTTTGAAAAATATGTTAACCAAATCAACTTACTTATATACGAAAGTAATCTTAATAGTAGTTCGACCTCCCCAGGAAGTCAAAATATTAATCATCGCATGACGACGACTGGTAGGAGGCTAAAGAGATGTTTTGATGACAATTTTTCCAAGACTAAGGTGTGACATTTTTTATGGCAGTAGCTAACAAGCTTTTCACCTCCTGCATTTTCCAACTCAAGTTTTCTCTTACCACTTGTTTTTTTTATTTGAGTCCATATAAGTGATAAGGAGGGAGACGATAAACAATTATGTTGTTGTTAGATAAAAGTAAACAATTTTTGAATAAAACTAAAGTTTTCTCCTTCAAAATTGTATATTTTTCCTAAAAAAATACACATCTTATCTTGTCTTTGTTGAAAATGAAATATTTCTTGGAGTAAAACAAAGATTTAATGAAAACTATGTCAACGCAAATGGAGAACTCATGTCTAATTTCTGTGCTTTTAACGAACTGAGAATCAATAATATATTTTTCGACCATAAGCTTCAGTATAAATATACATTTAAAAAACTCAAGGGAACACAAATCTATGATTGATTTTATGGTCACTAATAGAAAAATCCACCCAAAGCAGATTCCAAATATCCGACCATTAAACTCAGCAGACGTAGAGGGGATAAACACAAACTTGTACTAGCAAAAGAGAATGAAAATAACACCAAAAAATTTTCTACAGGAAACCACCGAGGAAAAAATTCAGTGTAGAATCACTGTGGAACGGCTCTAAAAAAGAAATGTACCAAAGGAATCTAACACAAAAGATACAGTTGTAACAAATAGACGACATCGAAGATATAAACACGAGCTGAAAGAAAATGAATACCAATATTGAAGAAGCAGCAACAGAAGCTCTAGGAAAAAGCAAAGTTATATTGAATAAAAGAAACAACAATAATACACCATGGTTCAGAAAAGAAATAAAAGAGAAATGTAAAGAGAAACGAGAGGAGTACACGAAGTACATATCCTCAAATACTCCAGAATCCCGATATATCTATAGAAGAATACGAAATGAAACAAAGCAGTTAGTAAGATGAACAAAAACTGAACACTGGAAACAGTTTACAAAAAGGATGAAAAGCGATTTCTACGGTACACAAAAACAAATATGAAGATTTATAAGAAATCAATGGAAAGAAATGGAAGAATTAAAGAAATACCAGCTATATACCTTCTAAAACACGGAGATAAAAGTATAATCATAGAGATGACAAGACTTATACAAAAACTAATATTACACTGCAAGATACCAGACAAATAGAGAAACAGCTTAATAATACCAATGTTCGAGAAAGGAGATAAAGAAGACACAAACAATTAAAAGGGTATTCAGATCCGGAAGATCCTGCGTAGACACCATATTTGTACTAAGACAAATCACAGAAAAGGCAAAAAAATCAATATTATGCAAACCATCGAAAACATCTAGTTCCATAATCGAGTAGATGTTTAGACAGGCAAAGCCAAATGGAAAACTAACACAGTGTGTACTAGTACAAAGCGAAATCAGACAGGGTGACTCATTAAGCCCACTTCTCATTAATATAATAATAGACGAAATAATAGAAGCAGTACGTAGAGATCATGGTTACAGAATGGGGAAAAACAAATCCAAATATTATCTTATGCAGACGATACCGCATTAATCACCGAAACAGAAGACGAGCTCCAAAGAATAACACACATCTTCAATACAACAGCCAAAAATACAATATGATAATATCGGCAGAAAAAACCGAATATATAACAACATTTAAGTACCCACTACAATGTAAAATCGAAATTGATGGGTTAGAAACCGGAAACAGGAGAGTAACGAACAGATTAGTAGAATGGAAGAGGATAGAATAGTACGAATAGCACGAGATAAGTCACCAAAAGGACGAAGAAGTATTAGAAGACCAAGAAAAAGATGGTGCGATAATTTAAACAATTTAGGAGATTAATATTGAAGGGGAAACATAAGCAGTAAGAAGAAGAAGAATATCTTGTTTTTATTATACGATAATAAACTTACCTCTTTTCCACAACTAATTTTTTTACTGCCAAATAATTTTTTTTTTAAAAACTCCTGCTTGACACACACTAAAAGATGCCAAGATCAATAAACAAAGCAAATATTAGCCCCATTTAGCGCCAAATCGAGAAAGGTTGGTCATACTGAATTTACGTCAAACGAATAAGAAAATAGAAGTTCTATTCCATAAATTTCTTCATGAATTATATCGTGAACTTATTAACAGCAAAATTGGATGTCAAATTGTGCTTTGTACATGTCCAATTTGACTATGAAGCTAATTTATGATTTTCTTGGTGAATTTATTGTTAGTACAATTAGAGATATTTATCTGAGCAATAATATTTAATGAGGTGTACAAAACTCGACAAAAGATCAAATAAAATATAAGTTAAAATACATAGCAATATTATAACATAGGGACATGATGATAATTAAATGTGTAAACTTATGAAGACTACAATGAAGAGAGTATTCCAATAAAATCGATCCAAATTAACTTGACAAACTTGGATTACCCGATCAATAGAGCCCAAACGCGTAAATAACAGAACAAGTTCCAAGTCATAAATAAAGAAGATCTTTCAATAAAAATACGCAATATTTTGTCTATAAATATATATTATATGTACGACAAGGACGGCTTAACGATTACTATTTAATATACATAAAATTGCACTATATTTTCGATCCAATGATATTTTTGACATTTGAAAGTACTTAGACACGTAGAAAGTTAAATTTGTTAGATGTTAAACAACAGATGAGTATATCTTCGTGACTGATCTCTTTAAATATTAGTTTCAGACCTAAGGTGATTATCTTGTAAGGCTAATTGGGATGATCAGTGGGTATGGGCGCTTAATTTCTCAGAATAAATTATGTGCTTATTATACGCTTATATATAGAAGTTTTGTTGTAGTGAATCTAATGAAAAAAATGATTATAAACCATATTTACCGTATATCTATCTGGTATCTGTACATAGGAACATACAGAGGTAGATTTATGCACAGAACCACAAATAATATAATAATAACGATATAAACGAACTGGTTAGTTTCGTAAATAACGTGTTACAGCACTTTTCAGTTCAAGTTCATTTTAAATTAAAGTATCTTTTAAAATTCGTGTAATTTTACGAATCTTTAAAATAAAACTATTAGGTTTGTAGAAAAAGATTTATTAGTTATATTGGAAAAACCATGCATTAAAAAATAAAGCTAACCTGTGTATTTGTTGCCATGGTGCTACTGTAAAGGCATAACAAAAACACACCGTATGCCTATTACACAACACCAAAATCAAGAAAGTCTTAATAGTTTCATTTATATAACTTTCTAGGAAAGAAGCGCTCAAGAAGAAAAAAAAATAGACTTCAAGTGCAGTAAAGTTTTAAATTTTAGATTGTTTGTATGTAAAAATATCTTGCACTGATGTTTTAATAGCTATATTAAAAACAATGATAATAATGCTTCTCCATTTGAATTTGAAAATATTCTTTTGTCAAATATCTAAAGTACCTATTGAACAAATCGACATAATTAACGAACCACAACCAAGGATAGTCCTGCTCGGGTCGTAGAGTGATAAAAAAATCTCGTTTCCGTTACAGATGACTATATAAAGCATAAAACTTGCACAATCTGTGTACTGGAGACTACAAGATAAAAGAAAGAAAGACCCATAGGAGCATAATACACGTTTCTTTTGAGAAACGAAAAACATCACTGTCGCCAGAAGTGAACAATTACTCACAGATTCTCACTCTGGCCGGCCAATCACGAACTGCGTTGTCATTGGCCTCCCAGCGGAAGATCGCTGCTAAATTACAAACACAAAGTGTATAAAAAGGCAGCACATCTTCCGATTGGGATCTAGTCGTCTACACCACTAACCCTTGATAGACCTTGTTTTAGATCCTGCTAGGCCTTTACTACGATTCAGCGTTTTATTAATACCTGAGTAAACATTTCTCCGATCTAAGAAGACGTCGAAGCCGAGGCCGATTCCAAAGCTTTTTAGTGCTTGAATGAAAACGAAGCCGTGTGGCTACGATATCATTCAAACCACAAGAGGTACAAAAACCAGCGATTGTTTACTGACGGCCTACCTTTTGTCGAGGTAAAGAAAAATCTGGCAACAGACTTATAATTACCTCGCAGAAGCTGGCTAACAGCTCGTTCCCTGGCCATATAGACATGATCTTTGAAATAGGGAAAGACAGATTGTCTTAAACCTGTTTTACATCGTGTCGAACTGACACAGCATTCTAATAGTCCTTTGACGGTCAGGAGTAAATAAAAGCCCCAGGTGGGCTTGAAATTACTCCTTACTCGGTGGCCCAGCTGCGGTAACACTTCGAAGCCAAAACTTTTCGATAGAAATAGTAACAGTCCTTACAGGACATAGGACTATTTCTCGAGAGGTCGCAGTATGGAGTGAAGAGTCGTCGAAGAGTCACTCTGCTGACGTTCCTGTACCTCTCGATGAGTGTAAACGTAACCAAATGGCGAGGCGTAAAGTGCCGCCATCTCTGTGAGACTAAAGGCATCAACTGTGCCCAGAATACTAAACAAATATTCATGTAAGACAGATTCACGTAAGAAATAAACCTCGAACTGTTAAAGTATTCTGGTTGTTTGTGGCACCTTGACCTTTGAGTTGAAAAATCTTCGATCCTTCTCCAGAGCGGCAAGCGGAAATCATCCAGAATTTCCGAATACCTTGGAGGATGGTCTCACCGTACGACATAGCGCCCAACACATAGAAGAATCCCACAACCCAGATTTGGCATCAGTTTTATCAATTTTGATCCAAGCAGTAACAGCACCAATCCTAGTGCAGAGCAAACCAATTGAAGCCCAGGACAAACCAAAGATGGAACTTCCACAACCGAAATGGACCCCTACACCACCTCAATACTCTGGGGATGATACCAAAAACCTTTAAGAATTCGTGAACAAAATTATAGACCACATGAGCAACATGAATATCGACACACCATATGGGATAGCCTATATCCTGGAGAAATCATTAATAGGAGAGGCAGCTCAATGGACACAGAGCCAATTCACGACTGGTCTGAACTACGCGACGTTTTTATACAGGCTGATCGATCACTTCGAGAACCCAACGAAAAGCTTGTTACTAATGTCTAAGCTATACGGACATTTCCAGAAGTATCAGCACGTAGAACCGAAGAAGACCCGAGACGAATTTGCGAAGAATTGCAAGCTGACGAGAACATTTCGATCCGAATCAGAACCAAGCCAGGGTACAATTTACACCGAGGCAACCGAGAACTGAGACTATGGATAATTGAAGAATTAGGAATCCAACTTAGAAACCGACTCCCAAACCTCGTCAACAACCTAACAACTAGGAAAACAACGAAAGAGGCACCCACTAAGCCTCTCTCCAGATGTGGTGCCCAAACTAAATCCAACCAATGCCAAGATGGTCTCAAACCTGCCGCAAATCGATGCGAACATCAATTTTCAAAGAAAGTCCAGGTCCTCATTGATACCGGTGCATCGATGAATTATATCAACCCTGACAATACTTCGGAGGATGGTCCGACCGTATGACAATACACACAACCAAACTTATAGGGAATCACCAATGTATTTCAAACTAATATTTATTTCTTTTGAAAAAACTGATTATTGTTACGAAGAATAAAGGTTTTTGTCAAAAATAAACAAACCGATAAAATAATCAGATAGCACAGATTGGTACGTTATAGATTATTTGCTTTAGTTGTAAATTGAACGAAAATAAATAAACTAACTTTTGCATTCAAAAATGAAAATATGCCTTATGTCGGGTTAGTGAATGTGCAACGGAGATTATTGGTCTTGTAATCAAAGAATGTCGTAGAAGGACATAGCTGCAGTGGTAGGATTAACAGAAAGCGTTGTGTCAAACAGCGATGCTAGATATCAGAAATTAGTAACGCTTAGAATAGACCAAGACAAAGTTGCCATAAAGTAACAACGGCTCACCACAATTGTTTCATTGTCCAAGTAGCTAGAAAAGATCCAACAATCTCTTACCAGCAGCTCCAAATGCAACTTTCGGAATCTACAGGTGTAAATGTATCAGTTGAAACGATAAGAAAAAATTTGTACTATACAGTACTATACATTAGTAGAATTTTACGGGTTGCAGAGTTATTTAACCAGCACTAAACTGGAACAGAATAAATTGGCACAATGTGTTTATTTTTAGAGGAAACCAGGATTTCTGTAACATCAGATGACTGACGAATTCGTATCGTTAGAGGGCAAACTGCCAGATCTGTTAACATATTTAAAGAAGTAACTTTCATATTCTGGGGAGGCATTGGGATCGGTAAAAAAAATCCTCTATAATATTCTTCCAAACAATTTTAACAGCTCGCAGGCATATTGTTTTCGTTCTAGAACCTGTAGTTCGGCTCTGGAGATGCATGTCAATACACCTCCACCTACCACAGAGTGACTACAGCCCTTAAAGCAAAGCAGAAAAATCACTGTTTTGGAGTAGCATACTTGCTTACCCGACCTTAACCCTATAGAGAATTTGTGGGATATGCTTAAAAAAAGAATAAGAACTCGCTGGGATATTTCAAAACACAAAAACAAAACCCCACACAGCTAGTAAAAGCTTCTTTTGAAAAATGGAACAACCTACCACAACAATTAGTTGACAATTTCTTTAGGAGCATGCCTACGCGAATAACCGTTTGCATAAGAGCTAGGGGTAGTAAGCGTGACTACTAAAACAAACATACACAAATACTAATTTACAAACTATTTAAACGTTATTTGTTTTACATTGAATTTTTTTATGCTATTGCGTTTAAAACATATAGTTTCAATTTGATATTTTAAGAATTTAGTTTTTTCTTTAATTTTTATGTTTTGGTGATTAAATGCTTTAAAATAAATATTGTTTGACTTCATATGTTGATTTTTTAATAATTAGAACTATCAGATAATTCCATATAGTTTGGTTATGTGTATATATATGTTGTGACTTAAAATGTCAAATGTCTTAATCAATTCAAAGAAAACTGAATAATTAGCACTTATATAAAAAAAATCACATAATTTCTATATAGTTTCATGTCGTATATAATAATCTTATATATATAAAATAACAAACATATATATTATTCTTTAATTAATTTATAATAATATTTAATACAATATCTCAACAAAAAAACTGTAAACAGTGTTAATAAGTAATAGCACTTATGAATTACCATAATGGACTAATTATGTCAGTTTGTTCTGTATTAATATTATTTAAACAATTATGGTTAACATAAATTCATGTCTCATGAAACTTCTTTTCATATTCTTAAGATAAACGAGTGCATAAAGTTAATTTTAGTCCATTCGGGATCTGGATATATAATTAACTTGTTGGTTAAGTTGGTTGTAGTGAGTATGATCTGAAAGGTTGTTTTTTACTACAATTCGAAAAGGCTTTAGCTAAAAACGTTATGAAAAATTGAGGAAAAATTTTGGGTAAATTTTGAAAAACTTCAAAACGATGAAAAATTGTTTTAATGTAAAACAAAATTACAAAATTATTAAATTGATTTTTTTTAATAATTTTTTAACAATTTTTGGTAAATCTAAAAAATGTAAGTCAATGTCTTTGTCTATACAGAAAAATTATATTAAATGACGAATATTTTGATGGTAATACCAAATTTGAATTTGAAATTTGAATGAACAAAAAAATGATATTTTATCTTGGTTACTAGTATCAGATTTTGTGCATTTTTTATTGCAATTACCATGTCTCATGCTTATTCTGATAATTTTAGATCAGTGTTCATTAGTGTTTTCAAATCAGGTTATTATGACTCCTGAAAATACTACAAAAGTTGTGGCCTTACATCAGGAAGGTCGCAGTGTACGCTATACTGCAATACGCTAGGATAATAACACCAGGATCAGGTAGAAAAGGTGCAGAGATCAGCGTGATGAACGTTTTTTTTTAAGATTTCCGCATTACTGAACCGCTCTTTAATAGTTTCAATTTGATATTTTAAGAATTTAGTTTTTTCTTTAATTTTTATGTTTTGGTGATTAAATGCTTTAAAATAAATATTGTTTGACTTCATATGTTGATTTTTTAATAATTAGAACTATCAGATAATTTCCATATAGTTTGGTTATGTGTATATATATGTTGTGACTTAAAATGTCAAATGTCTTAATCAATTCAAAGAAAACTGAATAATTAGCACTTATATAAAAAAAATCACATAATTTCTATATAGTTTCATGTCGTATATAATAATCTTATATATATATAAAATAACAAACATATATATTATTCTTTAATTAATTTATAATAATATTTAATACAATATCTCAACAAAAAAACTGTATACAGTGTTAATAAGTAATAGCACTTATGAATTACCATAATGGACTAATTATGTCAGTTTGTTCTGTATTAATATTATTTAAACAATTATGGTTAACATAAATTCATGTCTCATGAAACTTCTTTTCATATTCTTAAGATAAACGAGTGCATAAAGTTAATTTTAGTCCATTCGGGATCTGGATATATAATTAACTTGTTGGTTAAGTTGGTTGTAGTGAGTATCTGAAAGGTTGTTTTTTACTACAATTCGAAAAGGCTTTAGCTAAAAACGTTATGAAAAATTGAGGAAAAATATTGGGTAAATTTTGAAAAACTTCAAAACGATGAAAAATTGTTTTAATGTAAAACAAAATTACAAAATTATTAAATTGATTTTTTTTTAATAATTTTTTAACAATTTTTGGTAAATCTAAAAAATGTAAGTCAATGTCTTTGTCTATACAGAAAAATTATATTAAATGACGAATATTTTGATGGTAATACCAAATTTGAATTTGAAATTTGAATGAACAAAAAAATGATATTTTATCTTGGTTACTAGTATCAGATTTTGTGCATTTTTTATTGCAATTACCATGTCTCATGCTTATTCTGATAATTTTAGATCAGTGTTCATTAGTGTTTTCAAATCAGGTTATTATGACTCCTGAAAATACTACAAAAGTTGTGGCCTTACATCAGGAAGGTCGCAGTGTACGCTATACTGCAATACGCTAGGATAATAACACCAGGATCAGGTAGAAAAGGTGCAGAGATCAGCGTGATGAACGTTTTTTTTAAGATTTCCGCATTACGGAACCGCTCTTTAACGTCAACTGTTAGAATCTCGAAGCACTCATATTTTTGCACCAACTGTAAGAAGAGTCCTGCATAAAAGAGATTTACGTTCTCATAAGCAGTAGCTTGCCTAAATTAATACTGAAGCTGTTATGATATGAGCAGGTAGTTCTTTCAATGGACGGACGTACCGAATTAATTTTTTAACATGGAACTCTAACAGCAGACAGGTACACACGATAGTGTCTGGAGGACAATTTTGTCCCTACATCCCTTTCGTTGGGGATAATATCTTATCTAAGTAAAATAATGCGCGTCCACACACTGCGCGAATCGTCATGGACTACCTAAATACTGCACTGTCGGAATTCCCGTTTTGGATGGGCCCGCTTGTAGTCCTTACATGAACTCATTAGAACATTTGTGGGACATTTTAGGGGAAAAAATGAAAAGAGAACAGATTCAACCATGGACGTATAAACATAGATGGACACAGCAATAAGATACCTTTAACACACAATTTTTTGAAGCTTCGATAGAATATGATGCTTCCGCAATGAGCATAAGCGTGCTTGAATTTTTACTCGCGGGTAATTATTCAGATTTTAAAAATTGGAAGTAGTAATAATGTATAAAAACACGTTCAAAGAATTTAAAAAAACGAGAGTTTACCTATTAACAAATCACGTCTTTATAGAAAAATTAAAATACAATTTTATTTGCTTTAAAATTAATACAATTAAATATAGTTGAATTCAAGTTAATTTTTTAATAGGTATCAAAATAATGCTACAATAAAAAATCTTTATGTTTTCTCCTAAATTTGCTACCCAAATAGTTCGATCGTCAATATTATTTGGAAACCTACATAGAAAAATAAATAAGTTTTATTCATTTCACTAATTTATTTGTGTCCATTAGAAATATTAAATTAAAAAGGTACTAAACAGATCTTTTTTAATTAGATGATGTCTACCTACAATTTAAAAATGTCTACTAATTTCATGAACTCATATCAAATTCAGTATATTAATGAACATGAATAAACCCAATGGTACGCCTATTAAAATGTAAACAAACACGCTTCCTCATTTCCTCATCTTATATAATGTAAATTGTATGTACTTACAAATGAAATAAGAGATCGGGATGTAAATATTTCGTTTATTTTATTTCACTTTTCACAAATATCACTCAAAATACAGCCAAAATATCGAAAAACACCTTTTCCTCATCTACTGTTAAAAGTAAACAAACATGGAACAGCATTTGAAGTTTGACGTAGATCCATAAGACAGAGAAATGTAAACAACCGTTGCCATTTATAAATAGTTTTCAGTGCTTCTACATATAAAATAATTGATTGATATCTATTATACGCAATTATTAAATGATAATGCACACTATGTGCACACTTGATATTTTGATTACAATTACATATATTTATATAACCAATAAATTATTCTCACCTGGGTGGAAATTTTCGTTTATTAAAAATTAATAAATGAAAATAATTTCTATCCTTGTGCGATCGGTACTCACCGGAGGGACCGCAGAGGTTCGGATACAATTAGCATCTCTTAGCAAAGACAATGACGTCGACTTTGTTAAGTATCAAGACATTTACTCTACACACGTACACACACACTACACACCTGACTGTAAAAATTCACTGTACCATGCCAATGACCATTAGTTGTCGACGCATTAAACTTAATAAAAAAAAATAAGAAAAAAATAAATTATTATTTTGGTTTGATAGCACCTGTAGAGTATAAAATACGGAGTAATATTTTCAGCGACTCGCGAATAAGAAATTTTAAAACAAAACGTGACAAGAGTTGAAGGTGCTGAGAATGTGACCTACTCAAATAATTTTGACTACACAATTTTATGTAAATAACTGAGTCCATATGTGTTTATACGTCCATGGATTCAACAACTTATTGCAAGTATGCCTAGGTATATTGACATCCTATGAAGATATAGGAGAGGGTAGCAGTTAAAATTTTATTTTTTTTTTATTTAATATTTTGCAAAGCGATATTTGTTTTGCGTTACCTATTACTTTTTTAGTCTTTTAAATAAACGATTTCTACTATTAATGTTTACTTCCTCCTCATTTAAACCACTTACCACCTACACAATTTAAAAAAACATACAAAATGCAAGTGTCCTGCTTTTTTGACCAGGGGTGTAGTTAAACCAGTCATGAGCATTGTAAATTAATTTTTGTTTTAAGACTGTTCATTTATGTGCTTTTATTAAAAATTTTTAAAATCGCCTTTTTTTCTCATTCAAACCAATAGAAATATACAGGGTGTCCAGAAACTGTCCTGACAAACGAAGACCGGAGATTCTTCACATAATTTTAAGACAATTTAACTCAATTCAGTTAGTTCGAAAATACTTCGTTATTTCCAAATTCGTTACAAGCATCTTGTATTTTGAGCCAGAGTTGTGCACGGAACGATTGGATTGGAACGATTTTTTTCAATCCAGTAATATTCGTAGTTATTATCAAGATAATATATGGACAGCCGTCCGTATGCCGATCCAATGTAGAAACCATTAATCAGCAGTAATCAGCAACATTTAAACCAGCACTCAATTCTACAGGTCCAAGTGGATAATCGTCAATTACTCCTATCCAGACGTTTATTTTGCTATTATTGGCCATTTGGCCGTTTATTGGCCCAACCTCCATAGTAAGACGGCACTCTAATAAGAAGATGTTTATGCTAAACCTATGCTGATGTTTAAATTCTTGAACAACGTGGGGATTGTCACCAACGTGCGAATAATAATGTGCATTATGTATATTAAAAATTCCATTTTTTGTTAATGTAGCTTTGTCGCAAAACAAAATGTATCTGAAAAATCTTCACTTTAATTTTTCTGATCTTGTAACCATCTAGCGAATTCTTCACGAGCAGGAAAATCTCCTTATAGCACTGCTTGTACATTTACAAACCTTTGTACCTTTTAAAACAATAATAAAACAGATTGGGTCGTAACGCGCCGAATTCTGGGAAATAACTCAAATCAAATCGAAAACTAAGTCATGAAAATAAATTATCAGAAACGATGTTAAACTGCTTAATAGACTTGATAGAATAAGGGATAAAGAGATATTCGAAGAGAAATGGAAATTAATCTATAAATAATAGACATAACTGAAGTCAAAAGAGTAAACTGCTATAGACAGCTGCAGAGAATGCTTGAGAATAAAAGGCCAAAAAGATAGAAAAATGAAATCAGATCACTAGAAGAAAACCACTAAGACCAAAACGGTACTAAAGAAAAGATGTCGAAGATTAAATGATTTCAAGTAAAATGAAAGGGATATAAATTTTCGTTATGTAAGATATTTCTTACGAAAAATGTTTAAATTGTGGGATTCATAGCACATAATTTTAGAACGATAATTTCTGGATTCTCCTTAACTTTCATTAAAATATCATCTTCATGTGGGTCTGTTATATCATTATATCGCCCTGTTTCATTATTTTTTGAGACTAGTGAACCTATTTCTTTTAATCGTTGATGAAGAGGTGTAAGTGAGTGGGATATTCACGATTGGGAAATAATATAGAGTATGTACGTTGTGCTGCTCGAGCGTAATTCCTCATTAGTAAAAATAATTTTGAATTGAAATTGTTATATTTGAATGCCAAAAAGTCTTTTTCTTCTTCTTTTTATATAGACATGACTCTGTTTTTTAATGTGCCTCCAGTAAGTTGTCATTCCATCGTTTTCGTGGTCTTCCTACTGATCATCTTCCCAGTGGGGAACCGTCTCTTGCCGTCTTTACTACTCTATTTGTTCTCATACAGCTTATATAATCGTTCCATTCTATTCTTCTATTTCTTACCCAGTTTTTGATGTTCTCCACCTTGCATCTATCTCGTATATCTGTACTTCTATGTCAAAAGGTAAAAAAATAATTGAAAAAAAATTCCTGAAAATTTAATAAACTAGTATCACGAATACCTTAAAGTTAAAGTCAAAAAGTTATGCTTTAAAATAACCGTTGACCTACCCAAAACGGACGCCTGTCTCTGACATTAAAAATTTGCAATCAATTTGATAGAATCGATTAAACTCTGAAAGAGGAATAATCGTACCAGTTTTTGTTTTACTAAATAGAAGACTTCTGGAAGTATTTAAAAAAAAAGAGCTCCTTAAAAGAGCTCTAGTTCCCTTAGGAAGTATTTTTTCGGACTAGGTGAATTGGGTTAATTTATCAATTATCTGAGGAATCTCCTGTTAATTTTTAAACTAACTGAATCACCTTGTACATATTATAACCGTTGATTTTCGTTCCAAAAGTATGTTTCGGAACAAAAAGTGACTTGTGCATGCCTTTTCTAAAAGATTTTAAAGAAAGCGCTATCAATAATTTTATTTTATCTGTGGTTTCCACAGGGTATAAACATATTCTCAATACGTCCGACATAATATGTTCGTAAGACTTACCTCTGGGGCTGTTGGTGATAAAGGCACTCCCGGTCTCGGAGCCCATATGCACCTGTTGAGGTCCGACCGACATTCGTCCTGAAACATAATAAATACATTTAGAATTACATGATCATAAATCAGAAAGCAAAAGGATACTGTAATAACAAATTCAATCTTATATTTCAGCCATAAATCTACAATGGATTGCTTAATATTTTAAAGTAAGTCTAGAGAGCAATATCTTTAAAGTTCAGACTAATTTAACCACTTGTCCTCCATACATACTAAATTTCACATTATTCTTCTGTGGGAATCCGTGCATAAGGAAGTATTCAAAAATTACGTTTGCTATTATCACTCTCGAGGCCACTGGATAAAACGGTAGGTAACTAAGGTTAAGGTAGATATAAATCTCATACAGGTACGGCATTAACTAGAATTTACTTCTTAACAAATTAAAAACCAATTAAAATATTTGAATAATAAATAATATAGTCAGTAGCACAAAATTCACACAAAACTTATTAAAAACATCATTGAAGAAGAACAATTTATCAAACTTACATAAGAATGTCATGTTTAACGATATCTGTAAATTATTTGACACATTTATTAATCATTTAGATTAAATTAAAAATATTTCAGATACTGCCGAAATAAGGAATTGATTTATACAATTTACAGCTTCTGTTCTTTCTAAAATTACAATAAAAGCCAATTGTGATGTTCTGGTTTATTACATTTCTTAAATGGAAGCCCATACATACAATGATAATAGCTCAGCAGGTTTATCAATGTAACCTTGAATAAAAACGTAGACGTCTCAGTTATATGCAAGAACTTTTAACTGCTAAATCGTTGTTATTGAAATCATATTTAACAGACTATTATTTTTAAGACAAAGAAATAGAACAGTTATAAACTAGTTTTTACTATGAACTGCTGGACCATACCAACGCATACTAGCTACATATTACATGCAATTTAGAAGACCATTTTTAATAACCAACGATACAATAATCGAAAATATACTCGCAATATTTAAAAAAATACTAATTTACGTAATAAGTTCCGAAAGTGATATTTTACTAGACGAGTAGGAAATCGAGCCAGGGCGAGCGAGGGCGAGCCAGGTCGAGCGAGGGCGAGCCGTAGGCGAGTCCTGGAGTCCTGCGAGACTCGCAGGATTCGTAAAGTTACTTTTTTATCGTGTTACGTACAATATTTTTTCTGTAGCCGTTTTGTATGTTAAAAAGAATATAGGGATAAACTTTACTTATGAACTTTTATTAAACACTTTAAAGTCACTCTAGTGAATTCAACATTAGAAAAATCTACTTATGAATAAATAACACAATTATAACAATTATTTACATTGATATTGTTAGGGATATTAACAGGAGTGGCAGTATTGATATTAGTGATAGACGTGTCATTATTTTTACTTGAGATATTAACTTGGTTGCGGTCATTTTCAATCTGTGAAGCTATGTGAATTTTATTTCTTAAAGGATTTTCTACGCATCCCTCTGCTACATTAGTTGATTTTCATCCTTCGTGTCTTTTCAAATTGGTTATAGTACCACCACTATCAGCCAGTAAAGTGGCTGAGCTCCTTTGTAGACAGTGTCCGGTGTATTCTTTGGGATGCGGTAATTTAAGAAATTCAGCTATAGTGCAGGCGATTTTTCCAAAAGTGTGAATACCAATAGGTTCTATAGTACACCTTTTATTTATACAAATAATCTACGATGCGGTGTATTTGCTTGACGTAATGACAAATATTTTCTGTATAAAGAAATGTTATTTTCTCCAATAACCACAAAGGTTCTTTCCATGTTAGTTTTAGAATTTGGAATTCTAATCACTAACATGGTAATCTTATCTTTTATATTATTTAAACTCATTTTGCAAAGCTCCTTACGACGACAAGCTCCTGCCAAACCAAATATTAATGCATCCTAAAATTTACAAACAAAATAATAAAAAATGAGAAATTATATTAAACTATATAACCTTTGTCATTAAGTAGATCTTATCTTCAGCTTCTGATAAAAATTTATCTATTTCTTCTTTAATCAACAGTTTCGATTTCTATGGTTTGTAGCCAATGGATTTTCTTTTAAGAAATGCAATAACCTTTGGATAGCGGCTTATATCTATATTGTTTTTAATGTTAAGTGTGGACTTAAGCATTAAGTAATTGCTCCAAAGGCTTGATGGCTTCAAGATATCAGATTTTTCCATTAGATATGCAAGAATGACTTCTTCATTTATAGTATGTACATTTTTATCATTGCTCCATTTTTGAAATAAATCGTAGACCAATTCATACCTCTTTCTTGACTTTACCGGCAATAATTCATAAATAGCGGCTTTAGCAGTTTCCCTAATCTCATCTGGAATCACTTCGGTTTCACTTGCATTGCTGTTTTCCATTTCTTGGAATTGAAAAATGATAAGCGTTGTCGTAATAAAATACAAAGTTGATGCTATTGTCAAAACCATTACCTAGCCACCCACATTCGTCCCGAAAGTGAGAAAATTAGTCCCGAAAGTAGCTACTTTCGGTATGAGTTGTGTAAAATGGTAATTTCGATTTAATAAATTATACCGAAAGTATCTTCACCGAAAGAAATCATATCGAACTTATTTTCGGGATGGCTACAGAAAAATATGCAACAATTATGGTATAAATATCAATATTAAAAAAACCAAGTATATGGTCTTCAGTAAAAACATAACACAACCAGCGTATATTAGTATAAACGGCACTCAAGTTGAAAAAGTATCAAACTACAAATACTTGGGAACTTTAATAAACGAAACTGGAGACCAAAACAGTGAAATAAAAAGACGTATCGAAATTGCCAGGGCCACCTTCATAAAGATGAGAAAATTCTTCTGCAACAGAAATATAAGCATCCCTCTACGATTAAGAATGCTGAGAGGCTATGTATTTAACACGCTATTATACGGTGTAGAGGCCTGGACTCTCAAACAGAACAACATGAAAAATATTGAAAGTTTCGAGATGTGGTGCTACCGTCGAATGCTGAAGATTAGTTGGGTTGAAAGAATAACAAACTGTGAAGTAATACGAAGAATAGGAAAAGACCCAGAGATTTTGTTAGCGCTAAAGCGAAGAAAACTCGAATATTTTGGTCACCTGATGAGAGGACTTCAAAATATAATGCAGGGAAAAATAGAAGGAAAACGGAATCCAGGCCGTAGAAGAATGTCATGGTTGCGGAATTTGAGAGAGTGGTTTGGCTGCACCACTAATGAACTCTTTAGGTCAGCCGCAAACAAGGTCAGAATAGCCTTGATGATTTCCAATCTCCGATAGGAGTGGCACAAAAAGAAGAAGACAGAAAAATATATTTTATATATATTTGAACAAAAGTTGAAATGTTTGATAAAGAAATCTGAAAAAAAACGACTGCCATTAAGTTTAATCTTGGCAACTCTTAAAACAGTTAAATGTAGAGTACGAATTCAGGGGGAATTCTCTGAATCTTTTAAAACAAATAACGGGCTGCTCCAGGGAGACCCTTTCTCCTGTATACTGTTCAATCTGGTTCTGTAAAAAGTAATACTTATATCACAAATCACAACTATTGGTTCAATATATAATAAATCAGTGCAAATGCTTGCCTATGTTGATAATATCAATGTTGTTGGTAGAACGGAAAACGCTGTACGAGAGGTATATGTATCATTAAAAGAATTAGCTAAAAAATGAATTTAATAATAAACTCAAACAAAACGAAGTATATGAAAATAAAGCAGGCAATAACAATTCCTACGACCACTTATTATAGAAAACGACGTTATCGAAGCAGTAAACGAATTTGTATATCTGAAAGCGGTCCTTAACACTAAAAATAATACTATCGCAGAATTAGCAGGGCCAGATGCTATTTTAGGCTTAATCTTCTCCTTAAATTTAAACAGATGTAAACATAAAAAAAACCTGGTAGAACTTAGATCAACTCCTATTTGCATTGAATTAATTTGAAGATTCTTTGTCACACTTAATAATATATCATAATATATCAAGGTTTATATGTATTATCATTTACTGGTAGACGACCAGTATTTGCAACATGTTTCACGTGTCCAATTTCTCTAAATTTCTTCTCAATTTTATTAACAGTTAATTGTGTATTAGGCGTATTAGGATATTCTATTTTAAATAAATTATATCTTGTTATGTTCTGGTTTTATCACCATATCCAATCATAATTAATAGTTTAATTCTTTGTGTTTCCGCTAATGGACTCATTAGTTATTTATTTACTGCATGCAACAAACTAATCCATATAAGAAAATACAAAGAACCGACTTAAATTTTAACAAAACCAACTGGATTTTTAAAAAACTATACTTTTTGCTACCGTTATTTTTAGTTCTGATTATATATGTGCCTAATATGAAAATACATTTTGGTTTTTTTTTTTCATACTAATAGGAAAAAGAGCATTCCTTTAAGAGATTCCTTTATTCCTTTAAAAAGAACATTTAATTATAAACTTGTGTTTGGCATCTTAAATAAAAAACAACATTTAGTATCGTAGATTATTATTGCACTGAGAAAGTAGAAAAATTTTATCAGAATTTTTTTCCATTTGAGATAGATCACGCTGTAATCACAGAAAAACATATACAGATTGGAAGTCTGCAAACTAATTTTTAAATTAGTAGATATAAAATTTTCATAGGGTATCACAATCAATTATTTTTTCCGATTATAATGTCATCTATCAACAATTCGAACAAAATGTTTTCTACTTTACAAAATGTTTTTTTACTTTAGTAATTTTTTTTATAAGAAATTCAAATCTGCAATTTGCAATAAAAAATTTCGTTCCCATTTAAGATTTTAAACTTCGTGTTTGGTGTCACTCGATAGATTTTTGAAAAATATTTAACACGGTTTTTCAGTTTTTCGATCCGATAATTAATTCGCGAAATATTCGACCGTTCCGCTTCCTTTTTTTTACACCGTGTATATATAATGCACTTTTGATCACAGCTAATTAGTTAAATACAAAAGGAGGGATTAATGGGTATGCAACTGAACTTGAAGACTTCTATCAAGAACTATACACAAGCCAAAAATAAGACCAAAAGAACTTGGAAGCCGCTGCATCACGCAAAATTATCAACCAGGGTTCAAAGCTCATGCCAAAGATCACACTAAGCGAAATCCAGGACTCAATGAAAAAGATGGAAAACAAAAAAGCGCCAGGAGAAGATCGAGTCGTAATAGAAGCTACAGATGGGCGGACGTACCCTTCTCAATTAAATAAAAATGTTGTTTAACCTTTGTCTAACAGGTTGTTGCATACCAAAAACATGGAACAATGCAGTAACAATTTTACTACACAAGAAAGGAGACACGGCTCACCTAGAAAACTATAGAGCAATCAGTTTATTGAACCACATCTATAAAATGTTAGATATGGAGAAATGTTCTAGAGAAAAAGTTAGATTTCTACCAGCCTTTATAGAAAGCTGGCTTCCGCTCAAAATTCGGAACAAACGCTAGAATATAACAGACCACTGGTACTTATCTTCGTAGACTGTCACAAAGCCTTCAACACTGTGGAAGTAGACAGCATTATAACTACTCTGAACAATAGTATAATAGATTACCAGCTTACAACGTTAGTACAAACATTATACCAAAACGCCACAATGCGTGTAAAACTACATGATACCACAAGATAAATTTATATCAAGCGAGGTGTGAGACAGAGCGATACTCTCTCACCTAAATGATTTATAACGATCCTCGAATACGCCTTTAAAATGCTAAAGTGCTACAATACTTAGAAAACGTATCTTCAACAATAGGTCTAAAAATGAACTTCAGTAAGACCGAATTTATGACAAATTTAGTTCTCAGCGAACACCTAATCATCCAAAATCATGTGGTAGAATTGACAGAAAAGTACATATATCTTGGTCATGAAATCAGAATAAGCAAGGACAACCAGACCTGCGAATTTCAACGACGAATAACACTTGCTTTGGCGGCGTATGGTTCACTAAGAAATATCTTTAAGAGCAACATCCCGATAGCTATGGAACGGAAGACATTTGACCAATGCGTTCTTCCTGTTATAACATACGGAGCAGAAACTCTCACACTCACAAAAAAAAACAGCACTAAGAATGCGAGTGGCACAAAGGCGCATGGAATGATCAATTCTCGGCGTGACAAAAAAAGACAAAATAAGGAATCAAGACTGGAAAGAAACAGGTATCAGTGATATCGTCGACCGTATAGCCAAGCTGAAATGGAATTGGACAGGTCACATAGCGAGACTGAAAGACACAAGATGGACCAAAAAACTAATTAACTGGCGCCCACGAGAAGACAAACGAAGCAGAAGACGACCACTAACACGCTGGATGGACGACATTAAACGAATATCCAAGAAATGACAACAAGAAACACAGAACCGTGAAGAGTGGCGAAAAATGGGGGAGGCCTATGTCCAGCAGTGGACAGAAGAGGTAATGATGATAATGAACTGAAAGAATAAAGCCAAGAGTACTCTTTTTTTCAGTAATCAAATATATTTTGGTATGCTTTATATCATCAAAGGATATTTTATTCAGTTGATTTCTTTCCTTTTCAATATTAATTATTTCACTTGTATGGAAAAAAATTATAAAACAAAATTGGGGTACAGCTATGGGAGCCATAGTCTACAGTATTCCTGGTACAAATGGCAATTCACAATACATTGGTTACTTTACAAGGCGATTAAAGGACCATATCACCTCCCACAAGACTGATTTGAAGAAATATCCAGATAGATGTAGTTTATCTATGGACGTTTACTAACACGATCACGCAATGAATTATATAGAAGCCACGGTATTAGCAATTAAAAACAATTATTCTTAAGTGAGATTTACTCACATTTCCTGTTTTTGGATAAAGAGTTCAATAAAAAAAAACAACGGAATAGTGTAGATTCTAATGTAGCAGTCTAAAAGTTATGATTTTCTATTGTTACCTACTGATATAGAAATTGATCTGATAAACAATGAAGGTAGAGTCCAGCTATAAATTAATACAAAAGAAACTGTCACCATTGACATTAAGTCATTGTCAACTTTCACTTGTATCATATGGAACACATATTATCTTAATCAAAAATATGCAAAGTTTAAATGACAGAGAACAGGACGAATGACAAACATTGTTATTTCTACTATAATAAAGAGTGGAATTATATATAAGGTTTTATTTGTGTTGGAAGTGAAATGGACTTATTTTCAACGTATGGTGAATTGAGAAGTTTAGAATTAGCTAGAATTAAATGTATGAATAGAAAGCGATTCGTTTCAAAATTCAAAAGTCTCAAACGGCGATTAACCGTATTCAATAATTGTCTTGTTAAAACTGGGAAATTTTAGTAATTCAATTTAAACAGATTCTATTGTTGGGTGTGTATCGAAAACAAGAAAATATTAATTTATGGATTTCGTAGAAACTAAAAATTCTGTTTGTTTGAAATACTAAAAGATCTTTGGTTGAAAATAGAAAAGGGAAGCAAAACTTGTACGTTTGATGAGATTTTGAAAGTAGGGAAAAAACAGTCTGTTCCTGTTCGTAAAAAGAATGACATCTGAAACAAAAAAGGAGAATAAATGTAGTTGAATTTGAACGGTAGAAGAAAATTAAGTTGTGTGAATTAAAAGGTAATTGTGTTTTCCAAAGTGTTTGAAAAATTAGTAGCAGTAGCGGTTCCATGTATGCTGGTTGGTAGCAGTGAAGAAGTTAATGCTAACTGTATTTGTAAGTACAAATAAATTAGTATTGTATCAGGAGAAGTTTAAGCCAGGAGAAGTTAGTATCCAAATAGGAGCTTTGGTTAGGATGTGAGATTTAGATTAAATTTTAACGTAGATCCAAGAAGGGAGTTTAGCTAGTGAATTAACAAGAGACAATCCAATCAATTTTAGAATTGAAAGAAATTGGAAGTTTATCGGTTTATTAAAATTTAAGAACAATATTAAAGATAAATAAAGTTTTGAAACGGAACAGTAAATAATAAGTTTATAAAGTTGTTTCTTTTTAGAACTTATGTAAAGTAGTATAGGTTATTTAGTAAGACGAATTGTATTGATTAATTGTAACCAACATTTTGGCATTTATTTTATTTCATTCTATTTCTGGTGTATGTACTACCTACTATTAAAAGCAATTGTATTTTACTCTGATATTAAATTTGAGCATCTGATTTACAATTTGGCGTTTGTAACTAAGATCATTAAGGCATATTGAAGAAACTAAGTGATTATATTTTTTTGTTTGTTTTTTGTCAATTTTATTGAAATTCATAAAATCTCTGTCTAAAAGCTTTCCAAAATCGAGAGTATGGCCCTATTGCTACCAACCTTCACTAATTAAAGAGAGACAAGAAAAAAATCACAGTATACTATTTATGAAAATATTACGTGAAGTTTCAATTTAATCTGTAAAAAGCTGCAAAAAAATCTTTTATTGGGAGAAACGGATCTGGATTAAAAATAAATTACAAAAGCGTTTTATGAATTGTTGATTATTGAATTACTTGAGTTATCTGATTCTGGGATAATTCAATGTTATATTTTTATTATGACTCAATCAATCTTATTGTATAATAAGGTGAGGCAGAAATGTTAGTTTATTACATAGTTAATGTAGTATGTTTGTAAAAGGTGTCATACACAGGTGCTAACGCAATACATATTCGCTACTGGTTTAGATATTTATGCTTATTATGGATAAGTAAAAAACTAGAATCATTAAAAAGAAACCTACGTAAAATTATTAAAAGCATTTAAGTCTCTGAATCACAGAAGTCTGAAATTATTTTTACAGTTATAGTGCTTTTGATCTTTTCATTAAACCTTTTTTTATTGAATAAGGATTATATGAGGGAAGAAAGTCCAGGAAGTGCAGAAAGTAGACAGGCAAGAACAACTTAACGTCACAGAAAATTAGATAAAGTTAGAGATCCTAAGGAACATTGTACAATAAGAACTGAAGGGCTTTACATAATACATACCCCAAAAAAGCAAATAATAAATAGCACAAAAAGTAAAGCCATTAATATATGACAGGAGGAAATAGAAAGAATAAAAACTATCAATAAAACAAAATCGTAAATAAAACAATCAAACAAACAATCAAAAAAGTGAAGGAATTGTGGCTATCAGAAAAATGTACAAAAAGAATTATTAGATTAGAAAACCAACATGAAAGGTTTAACATATACAGGAAGATTTAAAAAAAATAGCTGGCATATACAAATAAAGAGGCATTTGAAACATAATGGACAAAAATATCAAAATAATAATTAAAAGTGCAGAGAAAATAACTAGATGGGAAGAACATATAAAAGAGCCATTTGAGTAGACGAAAGATGAGAGATAGAAATTTACCTTTGCCTACAGTAGTAAGCAAAGGTAAAATTTTTAGGACTACTAACAGTAGGCGTAGTAACTAAACGATAAAATAACAGGAACAACTGAGATTTAGAAAAGGCTTTGGCACTACAGAGGTACTATTTACTATACAAACACTCGTGACATATTTATATGTCCATTTAACTTTGAGAAAGCCTTCGACAAAATACAACACAAGAGGCTTGCAAACATATTACGAAAGACAGATATAAATGATCAGGATATGAGAAACAATACAAATTTATACCAATATGATAAAAAATCTAAAGACATCTGAATCTGAATGACAAGGATGTGTCACATTCCCTCTACTTTTTAGTATGTACTCAGAAGCGATATTTAAAGTGGCACTAGAAGACATCAATGAAGGCATATCAATTAAGGGAACACTAGTGAATAATCTCAGATATGCAGACGATATAATACTTCTTGCGGACAGAGACGAGAAGAGCTGCAAATTGTTTTTGATCGCACTGCGCTGTACTGCGGGAGGTATGGAATAGCTCTGAACAAAAAAAAAAACAAAATCATGCTTGTCAGTAAGAACCACATTGAAGGCGAAACAATCTCTGTTAAAGGAAAAACTTAAAAGAAGGTACCTACTTAGATACAATTACTTAGGATGTGAACTAAATGAACAATCAGACCGCGACCCTAAAATAAAATGACGCATTGAGATAGCCAGAAGTACTTTCAATTGAATGAAAGCAGTATTATGCAATCGAAAACTGGAAATAGAAATTGTACTAGAGTATTTCCTACTTACTCTCTTCTTTTCTATGAAGTTAAAGACTGGATAGAATAGACAGAATACGTGACAAACACAGAAGCATTAAAAAAGGTCAAAAAAAGCAAACTTAACACTACAAAGGAAAGAAAAATGAGCTACTTTGGTCACAAGAATGAAAAATATGAATTGATGCGATTGGTTATACAAGGAAAAGTGGAAGGAAAAAGAGAACTAGAGAGACAACTCGACGACCTGGTAGAAAAATTTAAAGCAGTGGTGTGGTAAAACAACAATAGGACTTTTAATAACTTCTGCAGACAGAGTAAAATGTGTTAATGAAATATCAGACGCAACCAAAAAGATCAAATGGTAGATTTTAGAATGTGAGAAATCACATTTCGGAAATCTTCTGGGTATTTACTGTGTACTTCGTAAAATGTTCTTGTAGTCTGACGAGTACCAACAACTATGTCGATTAACAACTCAGTTGATATAAAAATGACATTCGCCAAAGGCAAAGAGAAATCTTGAAAATAAAATGAATATTTTAAATAGAATGTATCTAAGGAAAACTCTGAAACTATCGACCAAGATTTGCGTTAGAATGAACAGAGCAGGTAAATACCTATATAGTTATAAGTTGCGCTGACGATCAAGTAGTTATAAACAAGATTAACAGAAATAATATAAGAAAATTGGAAACAGATGAAGGAAGGCAAATGAAATAATCATAAAATTCAAGTACTTAGTATTCACAGTATCAAAGAAATGAACAAGTGAGAAAGAAAAATAATAGACTAAGACAAGCGCGAGACTGTGTGGTCTGTTTAAGAATCAGTCCCGATCCTCCCTATTATTGATCTTGGTTTTCGACTTTCGTACTCCCAAAGCTTATGTTGTACTTAGTACTTCAATCTTCAAGTTTATCTATTCTTCTCGTTCTATTCGGCCTTGGATTATATATTTCTGTGCGATGTTAATATGGATGAGTAAGTTAATATAAGGTTCACTTTAGAGGAGATAAACTTAAAATTCCTGAGCAATAATCCTGATGGCAATAAACCATTTGTCGTCTTCTCTTCTTCCTGTATACCCTTGCAATTTTTAAAAACACAAGCATTGGTAGAAAAACAGAAATGAGAGTATATAAGACCATGACAAAAAGTATGCTAAAGTATATGAGTCTGAAACTTCATAATAAATATGAAAAACAAAAGTTTCGCGAGCTTCATATTCCTTTATTTTATTTTCATAATTATTCAATTAATATTTTATAAAAATCTCTTTTAACTAGAATATTCAATGTTAATTTATTCGAAACAACTACATACACGCTAACTTTGGCCTAGAAAAATCACACAAATTCATTTCCTAATATTACAAACAAAAGAACTTTATTATTTATCTCAACGCCTTTTCATCGTTAGATTTTAAATAACCTTGTCCAATGATATACACATTTATTTAACAGTACCGCCCAAAGTAATATATCTTTATAGCAATCTTTGACATTTTAACATCATCTACTGCTACTGGCCTTTCCAAATGTATTTTTAATAACTAACAGCTTGCAACCTATAATTTAAAATATTTAAACAATAAATAAAATATAATTTAAACATGTTTATCCTGTCCGGAACTTTGTATTATAGTTTGTAGGTTTGATGATATCAATTAGTAGCGAGTCTTAAAATGGAAAATTTTAATCATTACCGAACTATGTAAGTGTTTCTTCTTTTATTTTGTCTTTAGTAACTGGTATATAGTACACTTATACCTGACTTATACCTGGTAAACCATTTATAAGTATCATGGCATTAAGAATTGAGGTTTTTGTTGTCCCACTAGGAGGGAGGACTTCAGTTTCAGAACGACTGGTGTATACCAGACGGTTTTTTTTTTGGAAGAAAAAAACTTATTTTTCCTGCACTTTTTCAAAGAAGTCTTTTTTTAACCTATTCTCTATCCTTCCATTGTTGGATATAGGTCTCCCCCAGTTATCTCCATCTTTCCCTATATTGAGCTGTTCTCTGACATGTGGGACCTCCTTGTTTCCTGATGTCATCTTTCCACCTCATCTGTGGTCTGTCTCTTGATCTCTTTGCATTGTATGGACGCCGCTTTCCAATGGCATTGTTCCATCGTCCGTCTTGGAGACGTTCATTGTGTCCAGCCCATTTCCATTTCAGTTTTGCTGCTTGTTCTATCGCGTCTACTGTCTTTGTTCTGATTCTGATCCACTGGTTACGTTTTCTATCTTTAAGTGATATACCCAACATTTGTCTCTCCATCTCTCTTTGTGCCTTCCTTATCCTATCCAAATTGGCCTGTGTAAATGTCCATGTCTGTGCTCCGTAGGTGAGCACCGGTATTATACAAGAGTTATATGCCTTGCTTCGTAAGTATAGAGGGATTGTTTGATTTTTTTAGAACGTAAGAAAGTTTGCCGAACGCTGCCCATCCCATTCTTACTCGTCTCGATATTTCGGCTGTTTGATTTTCTCTGTTAGCTCTGATTGCTTGTCCTAGGTAGATATACTTATTTACCTGTTCTATTTTTTCTGTTTGTATTTTTATTGCCTCCTGGTCTTCCGTATTTGTCATTACTTTTGTTTTGTTGAAGTTAATTTTTAGGCCTTTTGGCAGTGATTTATCATGAAGTTCATTCAGCATTAATTTCAGTTCTTGTCGTTCCGAGGAGATCAGGAGTATATCATCCGCATATCTAAGGTGATTTAGGTATTTTCCGTTAATATATATTCCTCTGTTTTCCCAATCTGTTGATTTTATTATGTCTTCGAGGGTCAAGGTAAACAGTTTAGGTGAAATTATATCGCCTTGTCGGACTCCTCGTTTAACTTTTATATTATCCGTTATTAATTTGTCGTCCAGAATTGGTTGCGTTTTGGTAAATATCATGTATCAATTGTCGGTATCTTGAATATATTCTACTATTGACCAGAACTTCTTCAACCGCCCAGTGTTCAATGCTGTCGAAAGCCTTTTCATAATCTACGAATGCTAAGTACAGCGGAAGGTTGTATTCATTGGTTTTCTCAATTAAAATTTTAAGCGCATGTAGATGGTCGATTGCGCTGTATCCTTTTCTGAATCCGGCCTGTTCCACTGGTTGGTAGTTATCAAGTTTATAGGTTAGTCGGTTGTTTATTATTCTTGTGAAGGTTTTATATAGTTGTGACAAAAGGGAAATAGGACGGTAGTTGTTTAGGTCTGTTCGGTCCAAAGAAGTCTTATTGGTACATAATTATTATTTTTATTCAACAAAACATTTTTAAAATTTCACTAACCACATTTAGAGATTTATCTGTTAAGTACTTTTATTAGCTGGCTTATAAGGATTCAATGTCCTGATACATAACGAAAAACTAGGATGTTGATATTCTTGTTGTTCTGATAAGTTTATCACGTAATTAACATACGAGAGATCTGTCCAGTGACAAAAATCCTTTAAGATAAATTTATAATACATAAAAATATTTGAAATATAAATAACACTTTACAAACACATATACTAACAATGAGATGTTTAACTAAATCTTTAATCTCGGTTGTTTTGATGTTTTTATAGGAGGTGACATCTGGTAGGGTGCATTTAAGTTCTTGTGAATGAATTCTTCTTCTATTGAGATAGTTCTGGAGTGAGGTTGAAAAACTTGACTGAGATGATTAGCGAATGCTTGTGCTTTATCCTTGAATGGAATGGAAATGGAGGCCAAGGGAAGACAAGAGAAGCGTCGGTCGACCACCTACAAGATGGACTGACGATTTAAGAAAACTCAATAAAACTGGATAAGAGCGGCGCAAGATAGACAAGGTTGGAAATATGAGGAAGAGGCCTATGTTTAGCAGTGGACTCTTGAGGCTAGATGATGATGTGCTTTATCTTCATTTCTCATTTCTAATGGGGTCGTCATGCTTAGTCTGATTTTAAAAGTTTCTTAGAGAGTTTCCAAATAGCGTAATTTGTGTCATCCGTTGCAATGATACTTTCAAGAAATTCAGTTAGCCTTGATCCTTGTATTTGTGTAGTTCTCTCTTAAGCAAACGAGCGGCTTTAGTTAGTTCAGTTTTGTCCTCAAGAGATCTGGAAGTTTGCCACTGTTTTCTTAGTTGTCTCTTTTCATTGATTAAGATTTTTAAATGATGTGGATATCATCATCATCATCATCAATTAGCCATGAGTTGTTATTGTTACGGCTTGAAAATTAATTTGAAAAAAACTAAATTTATGGTAATCACGAAATCAAAGAACATCAGAGCTAATCTTGTAATAGACAATACAACGATTGAGCGTGTGCCCTGTTATAAATATCTAGGTGCTTGGATCACAGACGATACTGATCAAACAAAAGAGATTAGATGTAGAATAGAAATCGCTAGATCAGTCTTTAATAGAATGCGCAAACTCTTTTGCAATCGTGATATCAATATAAAGTTACGAATACGAATGCTGCGGTGTTATGTCTTTTCTACCCTGTTATATGGAGTTGAGGCTTGGACACTAAAACAGTTGACCATAAAAAACATCGAAGCTTTCGAGATGTGGTGCTATAGGCGCATTCTCAGAATATCATGGATGGACCGCGTCACTAACACGCAAGTACTCCAAACTTTAGACAAAAGATGCGAAATTCTAAATGAGATAAAAACTAGAAAGATGGAATACTTGGGGCACATTGTGAGAGGTGAAAAGTACGAACTTTTAAGAAACATCATGCAGGGCAAAATTGAGGGCAAAAGAAGTGTGGGAAGAAGAAAAATATCGTGGCTTCGTAATCTACGTGAATGGTTCGGGTGTAGTTCGATTGAACTTTTCAGGCGCGCTGCTAACAAAGTCGCAGTGGCCATGATGATTTCCAATCTCCGCTAGGAGTGGCACGAGAAGAAGAAGATGTTATTGTTGAACATAGGCCTCCGCTAGACTTTTTCATCTGCTTCCGTTCTACGCCTCTGCTATCCAATTGGTCACGATTCTTTTGAGGTCGTCGGTCCATCGCGTTAGGAGTCTTCCTCGGCTTCGCTTGTCACCCCGTGGTCTCCACTCAAGCAATTTTTTTGTCCAACTGTCGTCTTTCATTCTTGCGACATGTCCTGCCCATCTCCATTTTTGCCTTGTAATATGTTCGATAATGTCTTCCACTCCGGTTCGTCTACGAACTTCCTCATTTCTTATTCTATTTCTTAAGCCTATTCCAAGCATTGATTTCTCCATCTTTCGTTGTGTCCTTCTCAATTTTTCGGTTGATGTTTTTGTGAGAGTTAAGGTTTCTGCCTTGTATGTGAGGACTGGTAGAACGCACTGGTTAAAAGCTTTTCTTTTTAAATGGATTGGTATATTTCTTTTTATTTCGGTAAACCGACGTTCTGGGTTACTTGCTGTTGTTGTTGTAGCATAACTCTGGCTTCTCCCAAGTTGTCTGTTATGAGAACAATATCATCGGCATATCTGAGATGATTGGATATCTTTCCATCGATGCTGATACCCTTTGATTTCCACTCTAGCCGTTTAAATGCGTACTACATAACTGTTATAAATAGTTTTGGCGACAAGGTATCTCCCTGCCGCACCCCTCTGCCTATTTTTATTTTCTCAGTCATGCAATGGAGGTTAACGGTTGTTGTCGCATTTTCGTATATATTTCGAATAATATTTGCATACCTGTGATCTATTCTGCATTTTGATAGTGCTTTTAAGATAGCAACTGTTTCGACTATGCCAAATGCTTTGTGGAAGTCGACAAAGATAAGAGCAAGGGGTCTGTTATATTCGATAGACTTTTCAACTAGAGTTTTAAGGCATTGCAAACGGTCGTTTGTTTCGTGTCCCGCTCGAAATCCTGCCTGTTCTTCTGATTAATAGAAATCGAGTTTTGCTTCTAATTTGTTTGTCAGTATTCGAGTAAAGAGCTTGTATAGGTGGTTAAGCAAATTAATTGGCCTATAGTTTTCGAGATCCCATTTATCCCCTTTTTTGTGGAGGAGGATTGTAACCGAATTCTTCCATTTACTTGATGTTTTCACTATGCAGACATAGATTAAAAAGTGTTTGGATTCGGGACACTAAAAGTGGATCTCCTAGGTTAATTGTCTCAATGACTACACCATCTTCCCCCGGAGCTCTATTATTTTTCATATTTTTGAGGGCATGTTGAATTTTCTCTCGTGCTATATCTGGTATATCCTCCGATATACCAGAACTCTGAGCTCTGGAATAACTTGACTTTTATATAATGTTTCATAGAAACTTTTCACTATATGTAATATGCTTGGTCTATCTGTGATAATATTTCCATTTTTGTCTTTAAGTTGGAAGATTTCTTGCTTTTGTTGTCTTCTATAGTTTTTATAATTTTCTCGTTGTTGTATTTTCTAATATCCTTTCTGATGGCTTTAGAGATTTCGTTATTAATGCTGTTCATATCTTGTGAGTCAACATTTCCTTGACTTCTCAGCATTCTACGATCTTCCATTTTTTGTTTCGTTTCTTTACTAATTTTTTGTTCTTTTCCATGTTTAGGGCCAAATTTTTCCTGAGCTTGTGTTAATGTATCTACTATTTCTTCGTTTACTCTATTTCTTCGTCTTCTCTTGTTATATTTCTGAGTAAGTTACTGGTGATATATTTTTCAATGTCAAGTTCATTCGTTGAGCGCATCCAAGGTTTGAATTTTTTACTTTTTATCATCTTCAGTCTTTTTTGCTTAATATTGATTTCTACAGTTGCTCGGACCATTCTATGATCGCTTGTAACCGAAAATTGATTTAAGACTGTAACATCTTTGACTATATGTTTTTTGTCAGTGATGATGAAGTCGATCTCATTTTTTGTCTTACCATCGGAGCTCTTCCAAGTCCATCTTCTATGGATCTTTTTATAGAAGAAGCTATTCATTAAATACAGATTGTTTTCTAATAGGAAATTTAAGAGTATTTCGCCCCTTTCGTTTCTACCTGGTGTGCCAAAATTTCCGAGGGCATTTTCAGCTAAGTCAGTGCTTATTCCTATTTTGGCATTAAAGTCGCCACATATTACCGTAAAATGTTCTTGGTCTTCTGAAACAGCTGTATTACTCTGATTTAGATCTGGAGTTACTCTCCAAGCTGCTTGTTGAATGATTGATGTAAGATAATGAACTGCTTCCTTAATATTATCATTTGTTTTAAGAGAAAGATTTAAATTAGTTGCACTCTGAATATTAACTCTGAACAATCTTCAATTTGTTTTAGGATTTGAAAATGTGGGGTATTTGTATTATATGCATGTTTCATCACATCAATACATAGGGGAGAATGGTCCGACGAAAGGTCAAAGAAAGGTTTAATATCTACAAAGTTGTTACTAATTCCTTTTATGATAGCAAAATCAATGGGAGCGGGTATTTTATTTCTATCTATAGACCAGTAGGTTGGTTGTCCAGTAGAAATTGAAGTCAAATTACTGTCGTTTAAACTTTTAATACGTTCTCTTTCGCATGTTGATATCAATCTTTAACCCCATCTTGTATGTTTTGCATTAAAATCACCTGCTGCAATAAAGCGATGACCAAGCCCATTGAAATAACTTGAGAAATGTTCCTATTTAATTATTTTTCCAGAGGGACAATATGAAACTGACCTCGTTATGTGTTCTTTACTGAGGTCTACAGATATTGAGGTTGCCTGAATGTTGATTTCACATACTTTATTTATTTCGTGATGTTTTATGTTACTTCTAACGATTAACGCAGTATCACAATGATCTTTTCCCATTGGGTGTGGTGTGACATAGGTGCAGAAGTCTGACATACTAGAATGGATCTTGTTTGTTATATGAGCTTCAGATGCCATCATGATATAAGATTGTTTAACTTTTTAAATGCCTTAATCTAATCACTATGGTTTGTGAGACCATTTGCGTTCCAATATAAAATTTTAATTTTAGGGTTGAACATTAAGTTTTGATAACATGATTATGAGAAGGTCAAACATTTTATCCATTTTCTTCATAAGTTTTTGGACCATTAATTCTAAATTGTTACTACTTAATTCTACTTAACAAAGCATGTTGGAAAGAGACCGTAGGTTTTTATGTTTATGCCAATATCGTTAACTCTAGCAATAATAGTTAATTACATGAAGAGAATCTGCTTGTGATTGAAAGGACTGTGAAAGTTCCCAAGAAAGATAGATACTCAAAACTTTAACAGGATACTTGAATTTTCAGAAGTATTTGGTTAAATAAGATTGACCTTATTTAGTTTTTTGTCCTTTTTATAATAGTAATAAAACTTGGTCCATATTATTGATAACTGATTTTGTTAAGAATGGTTCTCGTGCTAAAAATAATTAATAAATCAAATTTAAAAGGAATTTTTTACTCATATAACTTTAAAGAATGGATTTTTTTAAAGAAAATCTAATTACGCAACTGGTTGTTCATTTTATTTAGGTAATATAATAGTTAATTCCTGTGTGAGCTTAAAATTTAAAAATGTAACTTCAATACTGTATTTTAATGCCTGTTCTAAAAGATCCTGCTCAATATACAAGGCTCTCCCAAATATTTGAAAAAACTAAAATATTTGACTTAATAAAATCGCTTTGACCTTAAAGCTTTAAAACATACTTTTGAATATATTATCATGACGTATCGCATTCCTCGACCACTAAAAAAGTTATAGTTGCTGGAGAGAAAAATTTAACTCAATTTCTTTATATAATTAGTCCGATGCTCTACAAAAACACAAACAATGTCTGTAAATATAATATAAAAATGTGAAATGAGTTATTGGCGCTGACGAAAACTTAAAGTACTCTGCGAAAGCAACGATTTCTCTTACAATTTTTATGCTAAGTTTAGTGTTATTACCATTTCATTTTCATTTATTTGAACAAGGCACTTGAACTCATTTTAAGAAATTAAGAATGGTGCATAAACATGCAGCTGACTGTATTTTTTAATATGAGAACAAATAAAAATCGACAGCTTCAATAAAACCTCAAGATCATTGCAAATAGAAAGTACATTTTGTATGTATTTAGCATAAAAATCGAATAATTTTGGAGTTTTACAAGCCGTTTTTTAATTTTTAAACAATTTTTAAGAATTTAATTGGTATTTTTATATTTATGAGGGGCCAGAAATGACAGATTAATAAAATTATTATATTAAAAATGTACATTTGAATAAACATTTTGTAACTATTAAATTTATGGCTTTATTTATAACTTTATCACTTTACTACAGTTTGAAAAATATTGAATTATGTGATTTGATGTTCTCACAAGAAGAATTGACTAACATTCAAAAACGTTACAACATTTAAAACGTTTACACTCTCACGATTTCAAATCGACGCACTAAATTATTCCTGTGATAGATTGAAATAAAACTTTTGTATATCCTGGGATTTCTTTTTTGTATTTTAACTTGAAGTATACAATATACAATTTTTTAGATTTAATGGATTAATTAGACGATTATTTTAACAGAGTTTGCTATTGTTTATCTGATTGCCGTTTATCTAGGTTTGGTATTTGTTTAAGTACTGCCTCTCACATACTTTTCAATTCTGTATCTGGTAGGGAAATGGCACTATGACCATTTTTTTTTCAAAATTGGGATCTCAGCCCTATCTTACTAAACTCTTTGTGCTCTACATAGTGGTATATTGTACTATGTCAAATTCCACATATTAACAAATATAGGCTGGAAATATAGGCTGTAAACAGCATAAAGTCACATACTTGGTTGAAGGTAAAAGGCATCATCTGCTCATAATCCTATTATAACCTTAAAATATATTTTATGGGTTAAAGGGAAAAATCATCATGTGTGATTGAATCTAGTTTTGACAGTTGGAAGTTTGTGTTATAATGTACTTTGATTGATTCTCTTTAAGTTTTATGTTTTAATTTATAATTATTATACTATTTTTGTGGTAATATAGTGATTAGAAGTGAAAAAGAAAATGAATCCTGAGAACTCTTGTGGCAAAATGCTATCCAACTTGGCACTATATTTACAAGTTACTGAGACTGTAAAAGGTAAGACATTTTTAAGGTTATGTTACAATTATGTAAGTATTTGTTTAAGACAGAATATGTTGTTTTACTTGCAGTAAATGGTAGTTTTAAAATCCTTTACTAGACAACTAACTAGCCCTTTTAATGCCTTGAAAGTACAAAGTGTTGACACTTCTTTTTCTTCTAAGTGCACATGCAGATACAGAATCAATTGTAAGTCTCAGTGAAGCATCAGACTCGGATAGTGGTAAAGAGTATTTTCCAAATAAAAGCGAATATTCTGACACTGATGTTAAGCATGAGGCGAAGAGTAGGATTACGCTTAAGTTAACAAAAGCTGAAGTAAGTAAAAAACAATTGGATTAATGGATAACAAACAATAAAATGGAATTATACTCGACATAGACCTACTTCAGTATGACTTCACTAGCGACAGCAGCGATAACGATATGACAAATGACACAATATTGACAATGAGGAAAGAAGTCTTTTACTGTCTAATGACCTAATGCAGATTTTTAACTCAGTTAAACAGCCTTAAGAGGCAGTTTATGTATTCTTGTATAATTAGTCAGCCTATTTTACGTCATAGAAAAAATAATAATTGTCCCAAACATAAACTGTTACTCTGTTAAAATACTCTGTTGTACCAATTTACTGTAAACTCAAGACAAGTTAGAGTATGTAGAATGTTTGAAACTACATTATGTGTTTAAAATAAAGTAGCTATCAATGCTTTAAAAAAGCTAAGACGGTTGAAATAGTTAAGCAGGACATGAGAGGCAGAAACATTCCCACAAATAAGATAACTCCCGAGATTCTTGAAAATATAAAAAAAGACATCTTCATTCTCTCCTTATCAAAGCTACTACAGCAGAGAAAAAATTGCTAGAAAATGCCAAGGGATAGAGCTTTGCATTAAAAAAATGTACGAACTGTATTTGGATCACAGCAAAGAAAACAATGTTGATAAAAGTATGTTGCTAAAAGTTGGTATTATCGGGTCGTCTTTAGTAAATGGTTTAAATTGTCGTTTAAGGCTCCCGAAGTTGACAGATGTGATTCTTGCGATGCGCTTTCTGCTCAACTAAAACTGGAATTAAATCCAATAGATAAAAATCAAAAAAAAGCTCACAAGGTTTTGGCAGGGGACCTACAAAAATGTTTGCCAACACCTCTGCTTTCGAATGGCCTCAGTTTTTACAAAATAAAGTTGTGTGGACTCTTCATTTTACTATTCACGACTCTTCTGATTTGTCATCCCACTGCATGATGCGGCAAAAACAAAAGGAAATAGAGAAGGAAATGAGATTGTTTCCGCTTTATTAAAATGAGCTAAGAAAGATTACCCCTTAATCAGATATTGAGAAAATAACACTGTAGACCGACAATTGTTATGGCCAGAACAAAACTAAATCTGTCATAATGTGCTTTTTTGAATTATCCATAAATACCCTCAGATCAAGGAAATTAATCAAAATTTTTTATTAAAAGACCATACATAACTGGAGGCGGACACCATTCATGCTCTGATAGAGAAAAGAAAGTAAAGGCAGCATACGTGAGCATACTCACCCTCTGAGATTGCAACATCTGGTTTGCAGCACATCAGACAATGGAAAGGATGTCATTTTTGTTTTCAGAAAAGTAGACTGTGAAAAGGCACCTGTTCTAATTTCATTTATAAGTAAGAACAAAATATCAAGGACAGTTCTTTTTCAAAACATATGTTAATCAAGATTTTAAATGCATAGACTTGATAGGATAACGAAGAAGCAACATATTACCCTGGCCTGAGGATCTTAATGTTTTAATAAATCAATTGCATTCCATTAGCAAACAAGAGTATGTCGAGATTATGTCTTAATTGCCATTTGTACTAACCGTATGTTATACATTTTACAAAACTGTGAAGTGTTCAAAAACGGCAGAAGACTATTCTAAGTGCTGAAGACGATGAAAATCCTGATGTCTAATGGACCATAGGCCTACCCTTTTCTTATTATTAGACCATAATAATCATTGTTCTAAATGTACGTTAGGCTAATAAATACAGTACTTTATTGTCTAAAGGGCACTATGTCTGCTACTCATCAAAAATATAAATAAAAAAAATAATTTAAAAGTAATTATAATTATATTATTTTGAAAGTTAACAGTCCTAAGTTTATATGCACAAAGATTTGTTCAGAGATTCCTAAAAACATACTATCTATTCTTCTTCTTCAGATGCAAATCCACTAATGGATGTTAGCGATCACATTTTCCATTAATTCTCTATTTCTTCCAATATGTATCAGAGATTGTATGTCGTTAATCCCTGTCCATTGCCTTATGTTTCGGAGCCAGGACATTTTCTTGCGTCCCATTCCTCTCTTGCCTTCAATTTTACCCTCGATTATAAGTTGGAGGAACTGGTATTTTCATTTCGCATGATGTGACCTATATACGCCGTTTTCCTTTTCTTGATGATTTCGAAAAGTTGGCGTTCTTGGTTTATTCTTTTAAGGACATCTATATTTGTGATTTTCGCTGTCCATGGTATTTTTAGGATACGGCGATAAAGCCACATTTCGAAAGCTTCTAATCTGTTTATATCCCTCGTTTTGAGTGTCCAGCCCTCTACGCCATATAGCAGCACTGACCATACGTAGCACTTAGTAAACCTTAGTCTCAGTTGAAGATCGAACTCTGAACAAATCAGTACCTTCTTGAATTTTACGAAAGCTTGTCGAGCTTGCTCAATGCGACATTTTACTTCCCTGTCCGATGCTCAGTCTTCAAAAAGCCACAATCCCAGGTATTTAAATTTACTCACTCTTTCTATGGATTTACTATTCAGTGTTATAGTGGAGTTTTCAAGTGCATCCAAGTTTCTGGAGATGATCATGAATTTGGTCTTTTTGGTATTAATCTCTAATCCAATTCGCTTACTGTATTCTCCGATTATAGTGACAAGTTTTTGAAGATCGACTATGTTGTCACAAATTAAGACACCATCATCAGTATATCGTATGTTGTTGATCAATACTCTATTCACCTTGATTCCCATCTCTGCATCCTCCAAAGACTCTTGAAATATGGCTTCCGAATAAATGTTAAATAAAAGAGGGGAAAGCACACATCCCTGTCGAACGTCTCTTCTTATATGTATGGGCTTGGATATAGAATTGTCTATTTTTAGCTGTGCCGTTTGATGCCAGTACAAGTTTTCAATGCATCTTATGTCTTTTTGGTCTATATCAACTTTCTTGAGAATCTGCATTAACTTGTGGTGTTGGACACGATCAAACGCTTTTTGGTAATCTAAAAAGCATAGGAATACATCCTTCCTCTGATCGTAACAATTTTGGACCAGCACCTGTGTTGCTACTATTGCTTCTCGTGTTCCTAAACCTTGCCTAAACCCGAACTGGGAATCACTGATGTCCCATTCACATTTTTTGTATAATCTTTGATGTAGTATTTTTAAGAATATCTTTAAAGTGTGACTCATCAGGCTAATGAGTCTGTGATCCTCACATCTTTTTGCATTGACTTTCTTGGGCAGGAGAATAAAGGTAGAGCGTAACCACTGTTGAGGATAGCAGCCAGTTTCATAAATTAAATTAAATATTTTGTGTAGTTCTGAAATTCCCCTTCTGAATACTATCTATAAGCAAATAAAGTTGACAAAAAACTTTTAACAAGCGTACTGAAAAGTTTCAGTTTTGTGACATAGTGCCTTTTCCATCCCAGGTACAGAATTATGTACTTACTTTTTTATCTACTTTTATTTATTCTAGTAAATCATTTAATTGCATCCTAACTGGTACTAGCGTATTGTTATTTTTATGTTTTTAGAGTTCACTTAAAAGGTGTAGTTAGTAAATGACAGGAACAATATTATAACCAGAGCTCCGATTTATAGACAACAAAATTTGAAGAAAAGGCGCCTATAGAGGCAATTTTTTATTTAAAAAGGCAGAAATCTCAACCTATAACTTATTATTTATAATTCAACGTGAATTAACTTAATATAAACTTAACATAAATATGTTTACACAATGCTGTGTACGATAATAAGGGATAGAAATGGTGTTTTTATTTCTAACGTTAATATAATGCACACCATTATCGCCCGGAATAAAGGAGCCCCGGTAAAAAGTGAAAAGAAAAAAAAACGATCGAGAAACATTACGTCTCTGGTAGATGCCGGACTCTACCAACCTCTCTGAGGGCATGACTATTAAATTATAGCAGAATTTCTAGTCTATTTTATAAAAATATAGATACATTATTGAATTAAATATATGTCCCCAATTCATCGCAGATTATCTAGGCAACGATCGGCTGCCACTAATCACCTAAACCATTATTTTGATTTATATGTGAAATTACTGTTTACTTTCGTAATTACGTTAATATCTAAGTTTATATTCAATAGCCCAACGTAATTCAGATCCGTATTTAAACTAATATGAATTTTGTAGGTTTTAACCCATTCATGTTCAAGAGAATAAAAATGGAAATTTTGGAAATTTATTATATGTATTAGCTTAAAAATATACTTATCTGCACACTTGGCAACAGGTTTTAACATAGAAATTTTCAAAACATACAGAATTATATGTGAAATTAATTTTTTTACATAAATAATATTGATAACTCTTTTTATGATAAGCCCAATTTTACTTACTTGCTCTGTAGCTCTACATCCTATTATTGATCTTGGCTGACTGTACTATTTAATTTCATTTTTTACGATCCATCATAAGTTGTTTGTCTATCTCTAAGCTCTTTATCTGCTGCATGATCGTTCTGGTAGTCTTCTTTATTCTAGGTTAGATTGCCATGCTAGTTTCGACCATCAGTCATCTGGTTCTCGTTGGATGTGAACTGCCCATCCTAACCTTTCCTTGGCCTTCCTTACAATGTCTGGGTGCCTGCATAGTTCGTTAAGTTTTATATTTGTTCTAATCTTGTATCTTAGTTGTCGTTATTGCCTGTTATTATTGCTCCAAAATATTTAAATTTTCTAAGTTTTACACAATTATCTCTCATGGAGGCACATTGTGTGACGCACATATATTTTGCCTTGTCATTATTAATGCTCAATCCTATTTTACTGGTCTCTTGTACTAATTTTAGGAATTAAAAAAAGGTTTCGGTCACCAAAAAATTAAAAATACTAACAATACGGCTAAAGCCACCCAAAAAATTACAAAAACTCCAAAATTTGGACACAAAGAGCCCACATCCTGGGGAACTGGCTCGCCGAACTGGAACGTAGGTTTCTTGCATTTCTCGTTTTTCATGTTTTCTCGCCATCTTAATTTCGGTATAATTTTCCTTTTTGTTGAACTGGGATACATCTAGTAACTTGTTTATCATATCGCTTAGCGATCTTCTGATTATGTGTTCTCTATCCATTTCAAGCGTTGTGAGTTGATTACTTTTACTATATCCGCTTCCTACAAAATGATATTCAACTACTTAGGAGTGACCATGGGATATCAATGATCAATTTAGTTTATGATTTCTGCGTGGATCTTTTTTTGAATTCTTTTAGCTTTGGTTTAAATAAAAATTCATCATTTAAATCTTCAGTATCTATATTTGGTTTTATTTCATATATGCTGGCAATATCCGCCTTTATTCATTCTATTTCTTCTCCTTCTTTTTTTTTTCTTCTAGTATCTAACCCTTACTGTGTTTAGACTTAGATCTGCTGTCTTAATTGATTATGTGCTTTCTCTAAGTGTGACTTCTTCTGCATTTCTGAATATTGTCTCATCATTACTGACTCTCTATCTGTTACTTGAAACTCACAACCACAAACATTGTTTCGTAGCTGAGATTACTTTTAATTTTAATTTTCTCCATTAGTATTATTCTAAACTAATGAAGAAGTACTAAGGAGCGTCAACAAAGATAGAGAACTGCTAAAGACTGTTAAACATCGAAAAATGTCTTATCTAGGACATATAGTAAAGGGAAGTCGATATAAAATATTACAACTGGTCCTTAAAGGCAAAATAGAGGGCCGTAGAGGTGTAGGAAGGAAACATGTTTCTTGGTTGAGAAACATTCGTGAATGGACTCGGATATTAAATGCGGGACAATTATTCCATACTGCAGAAGATCGAGAAGCCTTCGCAATGGTGATCGCCAACGCCAAAGAAGTATTATTCTAAATTTCATGTCGACGTAGTACTTCTTGGTTTCTATAATCTTAACATATAAGTCGTAAATTAAGGGGAGTCTTATTTCAAAGATATATTTAGTAAACTTAAGGCAGGTTGTTCTCGCTCTGGCCATACTTCTTTGTCACAGTCACGTCTGTGATTTAGTATATATAACCTAAGTCTACAATTTTTCGTACGTTGTCTATTATTAGTTGAATTTGGTTTACATGATCCAGTTTTTTAGTAAATAAGAGCTTTAACCTATTGTACGGTATTCATCAGTATCTTTACCTTATAATATAGTCTGTTATAGATGTCATAGTTATAGTCTATTTCAATCTTCAAGTTATAAAACTTTCTCTTTTTATTGATCGTTGCATCCTGGAAATTTGATTATTAATATTTGTAAATGTCTCAATATGAGAATTATCACTGAAAGTTTTATAAAAAAAAATGTAACAGTGTGCACTGATTATATAATATTTTCATTAGGAATATTTTGTTTTTTTAACATACAGCTACTAATGGGATATGACAGGGAGATTCCCTCTATTGTTTAACCTGATTATTAATGAAATAATAAAAAAAGTAAGTACTAAAAAAGGATACCAAATGGGAGAAAAACAACTTAAAATAATCTGCTATGCAGACGACGCAATACTACTCTCCCAAAGTGAGGATGATTTATAAGGCATACTGCACCAATCTAATATAACCGCCAGAAAATTGGAGCTGGAAAGTTAGATAAAAGAACAAGTGATGCAGTTTAAATATTTAGGCATAAAAGTATCAAGCTACGATAAGCTCCAAACAGAAGTGAAACATTAAGTGAATAGAGCAAACAGAGCCGCAGGTTGCTGAATGAAACAATATGGAGAAATAAAAATATCGGGAAAGAAATGTAAGGCACAATGTATAAAACAGTCATCAGACCAATAATAACATACGCGGCAGAAACAGGACCTGATACAGAGAGGACAAAAGGGATGTTAGAAACAGCACAGAGGAACACATTAGGAAAAATTGATGGTAAAACACTATGGAACAGAGCTAGAAGTACAGATATACGACGTAGAGGCGAGGTGGAGAGCATTATGGATTGGGTAAGAAATAGAAGAATAGAATAGAACGATTGTATAAGCCGAATGGCAACAAATAAAGTAGTAAAGACGGCAAGAGACGGTTCCCTATTAGGAAGACGATCAGTAGGAAGACTACGAAAATGATGTAACGACAACTTAAGGTATATTAAAAAACAGAGTCATGTCTACATAAAAAAAGAAGAATATATAGCTTTATTTTCCTACATTACTTAATCGCATATATAAACTAATATTCAAAATTATGGCAGCACTTACATTTTTAAATTTATTTTAACTACCAAGCAGATATCCTTGTCAGTTTTTTGGTGGGTATGTCTAAGGCAATGAACTAAGAGAAAAGTAATAGATAAATTCTTAATGATGTGTCAGTTATCAAGTCTTAAGAAGGAGACTAAAAAATATCTAGATTTTCAAATGGTCGTGATAAAGGACTTGGACAAAAGTTTTTTGATTGCACTCTCTCTCTCTCTCTCTCTCTCTTTCTTTCTCCAAGTACTCCGTTTGGTGGTGCACTAACAGTGTTTTTAACGATTTAAATAATTGATGGATTCGACTGTTACTTGATGGAAATTCATTTTATGTAACAATAAAACACTGAAAACTTTGTTTTTAAACTTCCACAAAATTTATTTTAAATCTTATCACTACAGCTGTTTCGACTGATTGCCTTTCTCAAGTGATCTATTTTTGGCTTGGGTTTACAAATTTATAGTCTCTAATGAAATAGGTTGAGGAGGGAGAACTGTTTGTCTCAAGTTGGTCATTCAGAATTATATCTGTGTTTTTTAATTTGTTGATTTCCATAGATTCTAACAAAGATAGCTTAAGGCCTTTATTTTGAATGTAAAGAATTTTAAATTTGTCATTAAAAGAATGATTATGATCTAGAAGGTGAAGTGCGTATGTCGAATCTGTTTTTCTTCTGAAACCCAGTACCTTCTGCTCGATTATATATACGGGCAAAATAACAACAAAAATTGCCAAACACATAAAAAAGAAAGGAATAACACTAGCTTTCCGAACAAATAACAACCTAGGCAAATATATTAAAAATAACAAGAGCCAAATTAAAAACACTTAAATAGTGGTGTGTACAAACTTCAATGTGGCGGCTGCCCAAAAACTTACATCGATCAAACTGGTAGAAACTTTGATAAACAAATAGCAGAACATAAAAGGCTTTCAAGAATAAAAAAACAGATTCGACATACGCACTTCACCTTCTAGATCATAATCATTCTTTTAATGACAAATTTAAAATTCTTCACATTCAAAATAAAGGCCTTAAGCTGTCTTTGTTAGAATCTATGGAAATCAACAAATTAAAAAACACAGATATAATTGTGAATGACCAACTTGAGACAAACAGTTCTTCCCTCCTCAATCTATTTCATTAGGGACTATAAATTTGTAAACCCAAGCCAAAAATAGATCACTTGAGAAAGGCAATCAGCCGAAAAAGCTGTAGTGATAAGATTTAAAATAAATTTTGTGGAAGTTTGAAAACAAAGTTTTCAGTGTTTTATTGTTACATTTTAACGATTTACTTATGATTTACTAAGATGAGATGATATTAATTCTCCAGTCGTCACGAAAATTCCACTGAAAGTCTAAAAATCATACGAACAAGCTGAATTTTACTATGAATGTCAAATTTGGAACTTCAAAACAATGGAATAACAGTTTTCCATTCCTACCTCGGGCTTTCCCCTGAAACACCAACTCGTAGGGGGGTGGAGGAAACACTAAACATCGATTTACCAAGAATCTGTATGCCGCAAAAAAAATGTAGCTAAGATAAGTTTGAATAAAAATATTTATTCGCACTTTTTCCATACCATAAACCGTTCTTTTAGAAACAACGCTTAGAGCGGTCGACAATGTTGAATGTTAGTTCAATTCGTCGCGCGTGAAATTTATATCAATTCGACGATACAAACTCGATATCTTTTGATTTAAGTGTCCTATCGACAAAAATCGAAATGCATCTTAAGGCTGTTTTAGCAGTTCAAGCACACTGCGATTTGAAATGGGTGTATCACTTACATTTCTACACTGTTTAGGCGAGACTATCTTTACTCAGTGGCGTCGGCCAACGGGCAACAAATGCATTACTCTCCTCAAATTAGTTTTAACACGAACTAACTCACCATACGCTCATGAGATTTGAAGTCACGAAGGCGATAGGCTAAATCTAAGCAAAAATGATGAGTAACACGTTTCACTATTAGATTGTAGTATTTTTTAGCAATTTTCTTCAAAATTTGAACACGCTTTTCTCGATTATTATTGGACACAGAAAGGTGAAAAAAAAATCAACGATTACAGAAAAAAAAACTCTTTCAAGCGATGGGCGTAAAAAGTTTGATTATAATAGAACGTTAAACATTATAATCCAATTTTTCAACAGAAGTAACAAAAAAAATAAAAAAAAGTAAAACCATCATTTTAAAAGCAACATAGTTTCGAATATTGTGTCCAAATTTCGAGACATTTTGTCGGTAAATAACAGTTCCTAGGTTTTGGTGCACCGATAAAACAGCCTTAAAGGTAAAGAATGTAGCTTTTCTACGCAAATTTGTATTTTCCCTTAACTGGACCCATAAATAAATCACAGACCATTAATAACGAATAATAAGAGGTAGGTGATTTGTGAAATAAATAAACTTTGCGCGATTTTCGCCATTTTTTACGATTCTCGAAATCACTAAATATATACAATTAAAATGCCAATAACAATCAATAACAAGATCATAATAAAATATTACAAACGAATTATTGCTACGTTAGGGCTACTCCATTCCTGTAATTACCTATGAAAAACCAATCGATTCTTGTCCCTCTTACATTCGAATTATACTACCTCTACAATCCTTCACCTACAAGCTTTATATACAGCTTATTAACAGTAGTTTTAAGTACCTGTTCTAAGAAAAAATTAATCAAATCCGACACAGCCAATTTAGACTGTCAGTGAATGCGGGTTTCTAAACAAATTCTTTGTGAATAGCTCCTTCGTCGATTATTTGTTGTTATGAAACTTTCCATTTTATTGATTTATATTTATTTACCGTCTAGATTAAACAAGAACATATTATGTTGGCAAATCGTATTTGTTGTAGCAAAAAATCTTTCTTAACTGTGACAAACGTGCCCTAACATCAACGTCGGTTCAAATTATGTAAAAAAATAAATATCAGTGTCAGAATTTATTAAGTTTATTATGAAAAATATAAAGTTTAAAGCTGCAACAAGCAGCCTAAACTGTGTCAGTAAACCATTTGATCCCACGGCATTTTTTTTTTTTTTTCGATAATACTTGGACCTCTTGGACTTCTGCTTTTTACGGTTTATACCAGCGATATTCCTTATTATGTTTCAAGTAAAATATCGTTATATGTTGATGATACAATAATATATGCCAACCCAATCAAAATCCAGCTAACCCTCCAAATGAACTTACTTGCTCTATTTCAACTTGCTGTTCCCAGTGGCTACTATCCTTAAATGCGGATAAATGTGTAGTGCTTCGAATTGGTAAAAATAACCCACTTGTGCCGTACTTTGTTAACGGACAACCATTTGATTTTGTGTTCTCGTATAACGACGTTGGCATTATCGTAAACAGCAGCCTAACTTGGTCTGACCATCTTTCTTTTTTTTGTATAACGGGGACTTTGTCTCTCTGCCTTTACTTATGTAAAATAATAATAATAATTTTCTTACCATATTGGTATATACTTGAGTATATTCTCGATTATAATCTAACTAGTATGAAATTGTACAAAACAATCACGTTCCAAACATAGAGTAACTTCACACTTTATAAAGTCCAGCGTACTCTTTGGTGGCATAAGAGACATCGAAGTTGTTTGTCTATTTTCTTTGGGAAATGGCCGCTTAAATCCATCTTTAAACTAATTGGTACAGATCCTGTTAGTCGTGTTCTAGAATAAGTAGATTTCCGATAGTTCTTAAAATTGGTACAGATCCTGCTAGTCATTTTTTGAAGTAGTTCAAAAGTAGTGATTTTCCGAAAGTTCTTAAATAATGAGGTACTACATCTCGTTGAAAAGCCAAAAGATCCATTTTCTTATTTCCAGCTAATATTTGTACCCTCCACGAGTTAAGAAGAGCCGAGTTGAAAATGTGGGTAAAAATGGGCCACCACCATTGCTTACCTTGTATACTGACTCAGTAGTTATTAACCGATTGATCAAAGAGATAAACCGATCATTGTATACTGAGAAAAGTTTTGGTTGGGGTACACCAATTTTTTCTTTGGCAGAGCATTCCAATGTTTCACTTTTGAAAGTGGTTCAATACTATCGTCATTTGATGCCATTATGACCACATTGTTGTCCTTCCATTTTACAAAAAGTGGTAGACTTGTTTTGTCAAAGCAATATTCGAAAGATTTACGAATCTTCTTTTTTTACAGTGGAAGGTGGCAAAGGACATTTTTTTTATACGAAATTGTAGCAATAACCAGTTGAACTACAAAGCATTCAGTCCTTGTACCCAAATCTTACTGGCTTTCCCTTTATGAACAATTTAGAGGAGTAATGTCCAAAATACTTTATCATCACTTCATTTTTTTTTTTTCGAATACTTTATCATCACTTCATTAATTTAGTTTGTTCATAAGAGGCTTCACTTTATACATTTTGACCATTGTATCAATTTACGAATTATCTGCCAAATGTATTTTTTAATTTCTTGGAACCGGTTCCTTGAAATTGCATTAGTCACGACGGGAACATGTAGATCCTCATCTAAACACCAATAATTATGCTCTCGTGGCAATGTATGGTATCCAATAAAAAGTCTTTATGGTATCCAATAAGAATTATCTTTATCTCCTCCCGCGTGACATAAAATTGAATATTGTTATTACAAGCGGCATATACATTTGTTTGCTCTGTAATATATTTAATAATTTTATTCTCGAAAAATTTCTCAAATAGTTCGATAGAAGATTTATCTCGGATTTGCTCTTTCATATCATCCAGACAACGACCCTTGTAACCTGTTGTAGATGTTATACTAATATCAGTCATTTCTTCCGTTCATAAATTTTCTCTTTTGGCAAAGGGAAGATTGTCTTCTTCATCGTTGTCAGATGTTACTAATGTAATGAAACTCTATTGATGAAATAATCAAATAAACATATTTGATCTCCTACAAACCCACTGTTCTCAAATGAGTAGGTATATATCTATTTTGTAACATAAAAAAGTTTAAAAAATGATAAATTAAATTAAAATCACAAAATAGCAAACACTTCAATGTTCCAACACAAATATGGTGGTTAGCTTCTAATTACTGCGGCAAAGGTTAGGAAGAAGAGCGTCACCTAAGGTATAATTTGTGAAAATCTATTAAAGCACTTCCTAATAGAATCAGACGTATACAAGGAGTACCACTCTTTTGCAAGATGTGTCACTATTAGGTCATTTTGTTGCTGTACTCCAACGAGTACAGTGGGACCAAATAGTTTAATTGAAGACGGTCTCAGTAATAATTTGTAGCAATAATTTAACGTTAAAGTTATGGGGCCCAACCAGTCAACTAAACAAGAGAAATTAAAGGTTACAACAGAAGGCAGGTTTCAGGACGTCTCAGGTGCACCAACACTGCACATGATCGTTATTTATGTCTGCAGATTGTGCATCCACTCCCGTTACATCCAAGCAACTGTCTCTATCTCTGTATCTCAGTAATAATGCCAAAATGACATGAAACGGCGTCTGTTTTGAAGATCACACAGAGTTACCAGGGATTCCTGACAGCTGATCTGAACATTAAAGAGGTTCTTGAGAAACGTTCCATTTACTCGAATTATACTACATTTGCAAATTACTGAGAGCCTAGTTTTTGTGACACAGCTAATATATACACAACGTTTTATCATTAATATTTGAAATTTTCTTATTTTGCAGTAATTAATAAATAAATAATTGGCAATAATTCGCTCAGCTTTAAAATATTATCAATAAGAAGCACCTTGGTTTCTTAGAAATGATTCAAATTTCCAATCGTATTATTATATTATCATATTTTTGTAGCCAGCTTTCATTGAATTTTATTTAAGTTAACACGTTGCCTGCCGTCTCGGTCTATGTGCCCTGCATGCCAGCCAGGTCTATTTGACCGAGAATTTTAATGTAACTGTGGTGACGTCTCGGTGATTATGGCGTGAACGGAAAGTATTACAAAATCCTCTACGGCAGGCACCGTGTTAAAAAATTTCAATTTTTTTTACTTACTTGTACTATGTACTATTAATTAATGTATCAATTACAAGAGATTAGGTTGATTCATTGTAATAAATTCCTGAATTCATGCTAATACAGAGAGTCAAAGACATAATACAGTTCATTTGCATTATTTTGACATTAAACATAAATTAAATAACCAGAAACAAGATTAGACTAGCACAATATAATCTAAACTCTTAAAATCAACCTATAAAAATTCCGAACCTATGACAGACATTCATATTTTTGTAACTAGTTATCTAAATTTATTTACAATTTATATTCTCTGATTTTGTTACTACTGAAGGTTTATTATAACCTTTACTGTTCTTAAACGATCTTGTAGTCATTTTATTTTCTCTTTTGTATATTTTAGCAAGCAATTTCATCCGGAACAAGATTTCAGACAAGAAGGTATATTTTCTCCACAAATATTAAATATATACGAGCATATTATAAGAGTATTTTAAGGTTAGAAAAAGGGCATCTCAATAAGTGGCCGAAAAATAAACAATCCGCGTTTTGTGGATGACAAAGCCCTTCTTGCGAACAAGCAAGAAGAGTTAATTGATCGCATACAACTAGTTATATGTGGCCCATCGCGAAATAGGATGCCAAAAATCTCCTAAAAACGCGTTCATGGAAAAGAACAGCAGTAAATAGAGATGTTTGGAGAGGTTTAATGAAGGAGGCCAAGGCCCGCTTGGGCTGTAGTGCCATTGGATGGATACAACTAGTTAACAATGAAAGTCAAATATTTGGTCTGCTTAAACATATCAAAGACAAAGATCATGATAGTAGATAGACTACATAACAATCACCCACATATAACCACGATGTGGATTCCCTGATCGCAAATATAGAGTGACCACAGAAGTGGATAAAAAGAAGATATGATCTAGCAAAGATCGCCGTAGTAAAGATGGCCAAAATATGAAAGGTCTCTCAATATTCCCAAACGTGAGGTTAGTCTACTGCTTAATATTCCCAATACTGACATACGGATGCAAATCTTGGACCCTGGAACCTGGATAAATCTCGGAACAATCAGAAAGAAGAAAAAATATACCCCACTGATATGTTCTGTTGAAAAAGAACGTTACAAATTCCGTGAGGCCACCATAGGACTAATAATTCAAACTTAATAGGTTTAAAGATCAGTAAAAGACTCTCCAGCCAAATCCATCTCCAACAATTAAAATACTTTGGACTTGTTATGAGATTAGACACTTTATGAATAAAAAGATATGATTAGAGACAGAGATCTTTAGAGACAGGCCATACACGATATCATGATGAACACTTTACTCCCCCAGGGGTCAGAACTGCAGAGGAGACAAGAAGAGAGAGGGATATTACAATATATTTTGTCCATAATATATTATATTAGCATCTATATTATAATCGTTGGATTAAAATTATTCTTTAATGTAGGTACAGTTCAAATATTAAAACTAGTGTACAGATTACCTGTTTCTTGTGTACGTTACGGTTGATTAGTTGACATAGGAATACGTATGCTAGCCATGACTTTCGTATTTTTGTACTTTACGATAATTTCCCACATTAATGAGTGCAATTATTAATATTTATTGCTGTGATAATAACGCTATTTTATTTCAAGTAGTTAAAATAAGTACAATCCATTACCTTAAATATTTTCTCTCTATGTAAAAATCTGTTAAATTAAGTAATATATTAATATTTATTGCTGTGATAATAACGCTATTTTATTTCAAGTAGTTAAAATAGGTACAATCCATTACCTTAAATATTTTCTCTCTATGTAAAAATCTGTTAAACTAAGTCATATATACACAAAACAAAGGTTTGAAAAGTAATCTATCTTCTTCGAGCGCCGTCTCCATCTCATAATGGCTATTTTTATTTTTGAACTTGCTGCTGTAAACAAATCAATTGATATGTATCGATATCAATCATGTAGATTCTTCAACCAAGAATTTGGCTTTTGGCCAACAGATCATCTTCCTTAAATGTTCCCCTATATTATGAGTCTCAAAATGTCACTCTCTTGTTTGTATAATGGCGAATAGTTCTGTTTCTTTACCAACCCTCTCCAATACTTCTTTATTCGTAATTCTATCAGTCCATGATATTTTTAATACTCTGTGGTAGAATCAGGGATCGAGGAAGGCCTCGATTTTTTTTAAACTGCATTTTTTTAATTTTCAAATCTCAGCTCGATATAATACTATTGAAAATATATAACATCGAATGGTACTTAGTCTGATTTCCAAATTACGATTTCTGCACATTGGCTCCATCCGTATAAACGCTGATCTAGAAATCTCTATTCGCCTATTTACAACAAATTGTCTATTACAACAAATCATATACCAAATCCATCTTCTAAAGAGTCAAATAAAGCTGGTAGAACATGGCTTAAGTTATTCTTGTGCAGGCATGCAGACATAGCTAGGCGAAAAGCTCAAAAAATAAATATGGCTCGAGCCCAAAAAATGTTGAGAGATACCATAGAAAAACTAAACCTATTTAACAAACCTGGTAGCATATATAATATGGACGAAAAAGGATGCAGATTGACAATGTATAAGCAACAAATTGTATTTGCTAAAAGGGGAGCAAAACGGGTACATTTAACCGCACCCGAGCACGGAGAAAACGTGTCAATTGTAGATTGCGGAAATGCGCTTGGTCAACATGTACCATCTTTTGTGGTTTTTATAGACCAAAGGTTTAAACCTGAATGGTCTGATCACTTGCCCTTTGACTCAAAAGCTATTGTCACAAATAAAGGTACCTAGTATGACATGCGAAGCATTTGTTTTGTGGCTTAACCATTTCTCTTCATTTAGAAACGCTGGTCCTACCCTCTTAATATTTAATGGAGCCAAAAGTCACCTAGATATTTCCATAGTTAAAGCAGCTAACCGTATGAAGATAACTTTATTTTGTCTTCTTAGTAACACGTCACACGAGTTGTAACCTATGGACAAATCAGTGTTTAAAAGTTTTGAGACATTTTGGAACCAAGAAGTACTACAGTTTTTACCAACAAACACACCCTGGCAAGGCGATTACCAAAATGAGGTTTGGAGAAATTTTTAATCCAGTTTGGCTAAAAGCACCATCAAACATTACCTCCGGTTTTGCAGCCACCGGCATTTATCCCTTTAGACCAGACGCTATACCTGAAGCTGCCTTTGCACCAAGTTTGATCACTCACAGAGAAGAAGACGAAGTAAACCACAGTAGTTCCCAAGATTTATCAGATGTCTTTAAAAGTTCTAGCAAGCCGATTGAACCCGCATATAAAAACGAGGCGAGTACAAGGGGATATTAAGAGCCAAAGAAAACTAATATAAAAAAAGAAGCGTTTAATTACTGTTTCAAGTAGCAAATCATTATCAGATTTAAGTCGTCACGATACGTCAAGATACAGGACTGCTGATTACACCGGAAATTAAATTACCCACCGTAAAAAGAAAGCCAGTTTGAAACAGTAAAGCTCAGCAAGTTACCAAAGATTTGTTAGCACCAATATCAAAATCGAATAAACCAACCAAAGTTGTCAAAAAAGCAACAAGTAGTACGACAAAGAAATCAAAATCGTGGTATTGTTTTCTTTGTAACATCTGCAGTAAAGAAGATATGCGCTTGTGCTGTGCATAGTGTGACATCGTTATGTTCACGAGGCCTGTGTAGGACTGACTAAAGATAACCAAGAAAAGTTTACTTGCCCACAATGTCCTTAAATTATACTTTTCAGAAATATTTTTATATGTTATACTACTTAATTGACTTTATTTTTTCAGAAAAATGTGATACTTTTAGAGCTCTTGTTAACGACAACGGTCAACGGGTCGTTTTTGAAACCGTCCTGTTGACCGTTGCTCAGTGTCTTTTAGGTTCGTGTATCCAGCCCCCCTCGGCAAGACGTTAGTCGGGCCGGTGCCAGCCGGTGCGGTAACTCCTCAGTGAATCATTTTAGTTTATGCAAGAATGCAAGTGTGTTAACGGCGTTGGACGAGCATCCGTTGTTTCAATAAATTTCTTTCTTTGTTGCCGCAAAAATATGGATTTTGATATGGAGATTTTAATAAGTGCGGTAATTGAAGAATTTTGTTTCGTCTTTTTTCAATTCTTCGTAAAGTGTATGGAAAGCACCATCCTTTTCTCTTTCTAACAAAATAGGATGTATCCATATTTTTCTTTTACGCTTATCCCGTTTCTTCTGCATTTTTTATACAAATAATACGCTAGTATAATTTTTTGCTTTGACGACAACTTGTTATAACATGTATTGCGTGCACTTGTTACTTTAAAACTGACGATATTTAGGAGATTCCATACTGTCAACGGACGCGTATCCCTTGAAATTTAAGAACCGACGACACGGGTACACGTTTAGCATCGGCCCGTTACCCGTTGAAAAAAACGTTCATTAATAAGAGCTCTTAACCGTAGTTCTGCAGTGCCTAATATTGACACGGTGGCAATAGTAGGAAATCTGTAATCCTAATATTGTCATTCGCAACGTTAATAAAAAAGTATTCTTCATTTAAATTTTGTATAGTTTTTTAATACAATTAAAATATATTGTTAAAGAAAATACATTTCTTTACTACTACCCAAATTTGTTTTCATCGATTAATAAAAGTGTAGGATTTATTTAGAACTAAACGTTAAGGTGGCAATATTTGGTTCACTTACCTCATATTTTGTTTGACCAACACCAAATACCCCAATTCAAATACCTTACCAAAGAAATTTAAATTAATTTTATTTAAATACTTAAATTATGATTTTTCTAGGTTCCCCGGTAGTAAAACTATATGTAATCATCAACACATGTGATTAAAAATTAATCAAATTCATAGAAATTTCTATTATTAATCAAACCGACAGTCAGAAGTTTATATTGTTAAACAAATATTTTAAATTTGATACCTACAACAAAATGTGAGATACGACCTGTTGATAACTTCTTTTCATTAAATTAATAATCATGAATGCATATAAAATAAAGTTCAATGGCATCATAAATAAAAAAATACAAATGTAGCGATTTCGGTTTTTCTTCCGACCTTGGTAAAAATGTTGCCAGTTAACAACAATTGTGGAGGTTATGACGTCAAGTTTGTGTGTGCGTTCGAGCAACTCGACCACGCCTTGTAGTTGAGCGGATTATTATCTACAACAGAAAAAACCGGAAACGTACACATTATGTTATTAACACTGACACATCATTCCGCTAAGGCGACAAAAATACTATTATTACGGCACAACTCATTTATGTCCATTTGCTCCATATTGCGTTGAAGAACTTCGTTATCTAACTTCTAAATCATACCATCTACAAAAGGATAAGTTTCTGACTGATCAAAAAACAAATTACTATTCTTAGGAAACGGTTAAAGTTATAATTTTTCTTATAAAATGTGAGTGTTCATCGAATTTAATGTTGAACAAGAAGCGAGGCCTGCACTATTATTATTTATGTACTGCCTCCTAAATATAATAATTGCAATCGCAACGACTGTTCGAAACAAGTATGCTCTTTGATTTTGTTAAAGTTTTTCTCTTCTTTTTTTTTCATTACTTTTTATAGCTCATATTTGCATTCTTTATTTTTTTCTATCATTAAATATATTTATGTACATTGGATTATTTTCAAATTCGATGTGTTCAAATTTCCTAATAGCAAAGTTGAAGCACAAATTGTCACAAAGAATGGCTTTGATTCAGAAGAACATATTCCTTTACGATAAAGCAAGATCCCAAGATCATACCTTAGGTAAATTATAACATTTTCTCGAACTAAACACACCAAACAAAATGTATGTGTCTAATTGTGTCAAATTGCGCAAAACCACACATAACCAACTCAAATAGTACCAACAAAAAGTACTTGTTCAGAAAAAACTCTCAAACAAACACCGGTCTCATTTTTTCAAAACCTGGCAGGTTCACCAAGCCAATGTCGAAAGCACATTTCGTCACTGTCAGCTGTTTCATTGTGATTATTGTTGCAGTCAGTGGATCTTTTACAGGTTATCACTCTGTATTTTTGTCGAGGTTTATTATTGTTTTATTTTAAGAATATAATAAAGTGAGCATGTTATAACATAATATCAAAGCATTTCATATTAAAATTGGACCTACAGACAGTTCGTAGTTTCATATAAAAGTATGTAACACATGTTGCACACGTTTTTTTACACATAACTAAGTTTTTTTCTACAGGACGTGTTAAAAAATTATGTAAATGAATTCACTGGAAATCTTGATGGTATTTGGAGCCAGTATACACAATATAATAGAATAAGTGTTTGTTTTGATAAGAAACCAGTGCAATCTCTGCTGCAGATGCCGTTACATTAAGCATTTTATTTTCGCCAATCAGAACTGTACAGTGTTTGTGTAAGGAATATTCATACCCAAGTTCCCGTATGTTTTACTTGGACTGAGGAGCAGGCTGGATGTAGCTCTACAAAAATTGCTTGGCTTCAGCACTGTCAAGGTAATCAATGATCTGTGATTTCACTGGAAAAACATTTAAAACTTTTTTGTTACGGTTCTTCTGGGCAAAATAAGAAAAACAATGTTCTTCATGCTCTTATGCTTTTATTAGACAAAAATTAGGGTAGTTTGCAAAAAATTACTTTAACATTATAGTTTTTCTAGTTTTTCCTGAATGTACACCGCTGTTATAAATCCACAGCTGCCTTTTGTAAAATACAATGTTGGTTGGAATGCGTGGCAGAGGTAGAGTTTTTTCCAAATCAAAAGTCAATACCTCCAGATTTTCTTCATTTTTAACTTTTTAGAGATCTGTATTCATAAGATTTCTAGCTGCTTTTGCTTCATCATGATGAGTATTTCTTAGTCTCTCAAATTATTTTTCTCTTTCTCAGATGTAGAGCTTTGGATTTTAAATACAAAGTTATTGCATTTATTGCATGTGTCCTTTTTAAGTCGTTTTCTTTGCAAATTAAAACTGTCATAAACTATGCGTTTATAGGAAGAAAAAGAAACAATATCCTGATTTTCTTCATCTACATCACTGTTTAGAAAAAGTCGTTCACTTTGGTTTCTATAATAATGCGACCTATATTTTGGAAATTTGCTGACATGATCAATAATTCTTTGTTTTTGATCTTTACGCATTTTTCGATGGGTAGCTGTCTTTTCTCCTCTATGATCTTTAATGACTTCTGTTGAAGTAACTTTTTTTAAATATTGGTCAACTCTTGCCGAGGATCTTCTCAAAGTTTGAATAGACATTTTTGAACATACTACCATACTACTTTACCGGCTAGGTTGTATATTCTCGTGTGGCTTCTTTTATTCTATAGTTCAACTCTTTTTCTTTTTGGTGGCACAGCTACAAATGAAGATGACACATAGAGACATTTAGCTTGATAGTTATTAAGTGCCCAAAATCTGTTAAATTCTTGTTGCCTTTCTTTTAAACTTATTTTATCGTAATATTTGTCTTTGCAGCAATAATCTGTAAACTGTCTAGCTTATAAGGATTTGTCCTTTTGACTTACATACGGGTTATTGGTTTTACATAACAGTTTTCGAAATTGCCGGGATTGATTTTCAACTCGTCTCTTGCGACCCTTTCTCGGACTTCCTTTTCTAGATTCCATGTTTTCTCTTTCAAATCTATTGGCATTTCTTGCGAAGCAACTGCACTATTTTCTATAGCTGTACAGATCAGTTTGTAACTTTTGGAACTTATATTCATTAGGCTTAGATTATTCATTTTGATGGAATAATAAATAAATCTAACTTAATTTTATTATGCACGTGTAACCTGGCAAAAAATGACAACACTATTATCGCTAGTTAGTTGACGACTGATGCACAATGCCCAATAATCCATTAATAGCCCAGTCTGGTTATGCAAAAATCAACGATTTCACGGCAAGTTTACATCCTTTCCCTTCTTCCCATCTTTTTACGGTTTGCGTATGGAAGTCACATTTGACAGTTTCCGCGATTGTTGTAGTTGACCAACCAAAAAGATCCCCAGGTCCTAAGAGTCTTAGGCCTGCCGCCTTCCTAGATAATTGGTCAGCAATGCGGTTGCCTTTATTCCTATTGTGTCCTTTAACCCACTTCAGGATGATGGTATTACCATCCAAACTTGAGTTAGTGACTCGTGATACTCCATTACTAAAGCTGATGTAACACTCTATCCAAGTGATATCTATCTATCCAAGGTTAGTAGCGCTTGTCTGCTATCTGTACAGATCATTATAGTTTTCCCTGCTATACCTTTTTGGGTTATCTCTTTTGCGGCTTTGGAGATACCAGTCAGTTCTGTCTGAACTACACTGGCATTTTTGCCCATACCCCATTTTATTCTTAGGTTCAGTGATCTGGAGTATATCCCGCATCTTGAGCCTCCTTTCATTTTGGAGCCATCGGTGTATATGCAATAGGCATTTGATACGTTTGTCTCCATGCACTGTCTTGTTTCAATTTTGTAGGGTTTGTTAAAGACGAATTTTGGTTCAATTGAGTCGCAGCCTGCCTGTAGTACTGGTAACGCATCCAGCTCTCCCCGCCAGAAACGAGTTCTCAATTGTCCCATTCCTACATCAAGATTTGCACCAGCTGAGCGCAGTCGCATCATTGTCACTAGAGCCACCTCTTTGATATATATATCTAGAGGCGTGATGCCAATGATCAACTCCATTGCAGCAGTTGGTGTTGTTTTCATGGCACCTGTTATATTTATGCAAGCCATCCGCTGAATATGGTTTAGTTTGTTAATTGCTGTTGCCTGTAGCACTTTTGGTACCCAACCAATAGCTCCGTAAGTTAGCATTGGCCTAATGACAGCAGTGTAGACCCAGGCGATCACCCTGGGTGTGAGGCCCCAGGTTCGTCCAACCGTTCGTCGACACTGTTCATAGACAATATATGCTCTTTTAGCTCTACCATCTAGGTGTGAGTTCCATGTTAACTTCCTGTCAAGGGTAATACCAAGGTACTACACCTCGTCAGAAAAATTTAGAGTGTAGTTGAGAATCCTTGGGGTATTAAGCCCGTGACTCTTCTTTTCCTGGTAAAGAGCACATCTCTGTTTTCTTAGGATTTATAGATAGTGAGTATTCCTTGCACCATGTTTCTATTAGTCGAAGAGCAACTTGTGATCTCTCACATAGTGTGTTCTCAAACTTACAGCTTTGCAGAACAGCAATATCGTCTGCGTAAGCTATTGTGTAGAAACTGTTGCTGTTGAGTTGGCCAACCAGGGTGTCTAGAACTATGTTCCATAGTAGTGGTGATAGCACCCCTCCTGTGGACATCTCCTCGTAACCATGCCTCTAACAGAAACGTCTTCTACATTTATGCTTATTGCTCTACTAGAGAGCATACTAAATATCCATTTGCTTATGACCAGGGGAACATTCCTAACATTAAGCTGTTGGGTGATAGTTGGGAATGTGGTTTTATCAAACGCTCCCTCAATGTCTACGAATATACCTAGGGTGGATTCTTTATTATCCAGCGATCTTTCAATTCTTTCCACTACATGATGCAGTGCAAAATCGGTAGATCTTCTCGAAGTATATGCATGTTGATTTGGGTGAAGTGGGTTATGAACCAGAACTTCATCCCTTATGTACCTCTTGCATAGCCTCTCCATCGTTTTCAACAGAAAGGATGTTAGGCTATTGGTCGGAAAGCCTTTGGTAGGGTGTAGTCCATCCTACCTGGTTTTGGTATGAAGACCACACGTACCTCTCTCCACTTCCTAGGAATATATCTCAGAACCAAAAAGGCTCTGAATATTTCCACGAGGTGCGGCAGAAGGATATCCAGTCCCCACCGTAGTAGGGCTGGATATATGCCGTCAGGCCCTGGTGATTTGAAAGGGGTGAAGCACGATATGGCCCATTTTACCTTTTCAGATATCTGCGAAACATTGTTTCACCTTTCTTTTTAACCAGACTGGGCTATAAGTGCTTGAACGTTTTAAAATAACGAATTATCAGACAAACGATGTCGCGTAATTCGATATCTTGAAAGCTAGACAATAAATATGTTGTTTTGTAATAAAGAATTAATCGACTATTTGTGGCGCTTGATTCGTTATTACAGTTAGAAGATTAGGATATTTGTTTTTGACAATGGATTATGTACTAATATTGGCGCTTGATTTGATATTCCAATTTTTGTTGTAAGAGTTTTTAATTCTGTAAAATCACCTTGGTTTCTAATTCGGTATTACAAATCTTAATGTCAGATTTTTTAAATAAAATAACCAATGTCGCTTAATACGGGTTCTTAAAAACCGCTTTATTTTGTACTTTTTTACAAAAAAACATCTTTTTATACATAGATTTGCAGTATATCTGCTATATGGCACTATTATCTCGATTTTGAATTTTTGGCGCTTAATCCGTTATTACATAACGCGGTCCATTTAATAAAACAATGCAAACTAATTGCTGCGATATTATTTTTGATAAATGTAGCATTCTAAGATTTATGTTTGTATTATATTTAATTACATAACTGATTTTATCTAGTTAGTTATCTAGCTTCTAGAATAATATCTAGATGTTGTTAAGCGACAATACTAACGCGTTGATATCAAGGAAAAGTCAAACAATAAATAGGATGACACTGGATTACCTTGGACATAAAACGAGCTAAGTTTATTACAACGATTGTGGTATATGCGCTGAGGACGACCATATTATACACAATTTAAACATTTTTATTGCCCGATAAGGCGATGACAAATCTAGGTGGTTTATGGAAGAAGCTACGACAGGTGGGTTACCTACACAGTAAATATGACTGTTATCTGCTCGCCCTGACATTTTACTACCGGTGGAATGAAAAGTATGTAATGGTAATGGAAAATTGCACAGTTTAACTTTCGTTGTGTTTTCTATGGGTATGTAATGAGTTGGGATAAACCTTAAACTATCACTGGGAAAGAAGTTTCTCATCATTGAGAATTGGATCGTGATTTACTATATTTACTGTAAATTTAGAAAATAGTATTTACACATTATTACACATATTAATATTTATACATTCTTTCAAATATTTTGACATTGTAATAATTTTATTAATATTAATTACGTTTAAATTTAATAAAACCTAAATAGGTACTTCAAAACAGTAAAAACTACTATACAAAAATGTATTAATGACATGACCTTTATAAGAAGCGTCTTATTATATACTAAAAATACTTCGAATATAAAATAGCTTATGCGGTGGCAACACGATACTATACAGTAGGTGATCAAATTATTAGAGCCACCTAGAAAAATTTAAATTTTTTTACAACAAGCGTATATAATTAAGTTGAACTTGTATTGCATATTTGTTTCCATTTTATTATCTTGTAAGACTTTATAAATAATAGTCTAACCACAGTGGAAACACAGCGGGTGTGGAAATTTGTGACTCACATGCCATTGTTTTCAATGCTGTCCAGCAACTCGTGTGCATATTGTTTTGTATTCTTGGTGTTTAGAGTTATAATAAATAGTTGCCATTGCTCTCTTGTGATTTATAAATTAAGCCAACATTGCATGTTTGTTAGAGCAGTGGTACCAGAACATTATGGGAGAAATCAAAAACATCTCGCCAAGTTTTACTTACTTCGACTTACCAAGTATTTTACTCGACTGTATAAAGAAATAAATTGGCGAAAATTTTGATTGGACTCCACGACACAAACAAAAATATGGTCAAAAAAAACTACAATGCCACGAGATGAAAGAAAAATTCGAGATATTGTCTCGGCACCCAGAAAACCTTGAAAGTTTTAAACGAAAATGATGCATGAGTCTGGCACCACCATTTCACTAATGACAGCTCATCGGCGAATAAAAGATCTGAAGTTTTCAACCTGTCGTCCTGCAAAAAAGCTGCTACTCTTACTAGCCATGAAGAAAAAAGGCTTCAGTGGGCTAAAGATTACAAAGATTGGACCATTGATGATTGAAACCAGGTAAATAATATTGCTTAACATTGTTTTTGTTTTATGTAGTTTACAGTTGTTTAATTTGTCCATGATTCTAAAATATTAATATTATCCCAAGTTTGTTTTTCCGACGAATCTACCGCGCAGATCCTCATGGATAGAGCTGAATATGTAAGGGGAAGACATGGGTAAAAGATAAAGCTGATTGTATTGTAAGGACGGTAAAGCACTTCCTAATCATTATGGTGTGGTATATTATAAGCAGTCAAGAAACTGGTAGACTCCACATTGCCAAAGGAAAAATGCGTCAGAACTAGTACTTAAGAGTACTGCAAGCAAAAATGCACTTCCAGGCCATGGAGTGGTTTCTGAATAAGAGTTTCATATTTATGCATGACTCGATGTCTTTTCACAAGGCAAAAACTGTTACAAAATTCCTTGCAGACAACCAGACAACTGCCCTGGCAATTATAACTACAAAGTGTCAATTGATCGAGCACTTAATAGCAAAATGGCACGGGGGTAGAACAATTCCACAAAATTGTCAGATATGCATAAAAAGTATGTGCCAGGCAGTCATTCCTACAAAGGATGACACTACCAAGTATTAGGCTTAAGGCACAATTTTAAGTGTTTTATGTAGATCATCCCTGTCGGAACTCACGTTTGATTGTGATATCTTCGGATTTTCCTACCTCTGTACAAATAGATGATGTTTGATTCCAGTAATATTTGTTCATATCTCCATCAGCTTGTCGTGCTTTACTTTGTCAAACGCTTTATGGTAATTAATGAAGCATGTATAAATATTGCAATTGTATGCAAAAGAGAGCCTCTCTCGTACATACTGCATTGCAAAAATCAAACTTAAACAGCTCAGTCAATTTCCTTTGATGATTACTTGATGATTTTTAGAAATTATTTTAACAATAAACGTCGACCTTAGCCATGTTATTGGTATTACTTAAATATATGTCATCAAATACTTTTGTCAGGTGTTGAGTACCATTGGTGTTAAATAGTTTTATAAGTTCTGCATTATGTATTGTCAGGTCCAGAAACTTTGCTATCTTTTAGTCAATTTTTCAATGCGAATTTTTGAAAAAACGTTATTAATTTTAAAAATTATGCAGAGGAAACAAAACATTTTTAAATACTTGAAAATTTTTTAAGTGCTTTTAAGTTTCAAATAAAATTTACATCCGTTGAACATGGCGCCTAGAGAATTTAAGGAACAACAAGTTTAGACAATAAATATTAATTGAAACTTGAAAAAGTATTCTATTGGTTCATTAGCTTAAGAATTGTACAGTTGTTTAAAAAAATTCCCTATGCTCTCTTATTTAATGATTCGAATATTATTGCTTGAATGAACTTTTAGATGTAAATCAAGGTTCAAGTATTTAAAACCATTTTTGTTGAATCTGCATAATTTTGAAAATAAATATCTTTTTTTTAAATTTAGAAAAATTAGTTTGCAAAAACTATTTAATTCATTGTGCTGAAATTTTATGTACTGTTTTTTTATATTAAAAAAAATTCTCAATAAATTCTGATGGTATGTTTAAATACCTAAACACATAATTTTATCTTGTATAAAATTTAATTTTTTAGCAAAACTTAGCAACCAAAATGAGAAAAAGTAAAATTAACGTTTTTATACAATTTACGCAACCCACAACAGATACTGCCTGCTCTTGTAAAAGACCATCAAGTTCCGATCGAATTAACTCGTTAATAGTTTTTTTAGCTCTATTCATCTTCTAAATAGTTTCCAGTCCATTCTTTGATAAAGATTTTATATTTTTAAACTTATAATTTTTTAATGTGGGCGATACATTCTAGAAAACCAAAATTTTCTGTCAAATTTGATTCGTTATTTCTTAAAGCAACATGTCTTAAAAATTGACATATCCATTTTATAAGGCCGAATTGAGACCAACCCTATGATTTATTCCTAATTTATTACTGAAAGAAAAAATTTGTTGTTGCAACCGTTTCCGAGAACAGTGGGTATGCTAACGTTACAGTAAAGCTAGCTCAGCCATAGGTATATCTCGGCAATGAAAAGGAGTACAGGACCCATCTTGGCGGCATATTTTATTGCTAATTAAATGCTGTTGATTAGAAAAGCTAGCATAGCCATAGCCATATCTTGGCAAGAAAAAGGAGTACAGGGCCAATCTTGGCGGTATATCTAATTGGTGATCGTATAGCATTTTTGAATTCTTTGGTATATATTGAAATCACCTCGTACATGCTAAAACACCAAAAAAGTATTTTCAATACTTTTTGCGTCGACAGGTTGATAATAAACACATTTTAACGATTATTTATATATCACAGATGGCTATTACTTTGGTATTTTCTTTGATCGTTAAGACAATTATATCACTCTCGCTGGAGCCACTGTCAAAGGCAGTTGGTCTCAGGTTAGTCCAAATGTTTCGTCAAATTTGTAATGCTTTTTAGTTTTTCGTCTAATTTGTAATATTTTTTTGTTTTTGCGGTGTCTTTAGTCAGAAAAAACCGGCAAATTTGTTGAAAAAAAGTGATTTATACTCAATGTAATGTGTCAGTTCTGATAAGAGTAATCACTGTTTTTGTTTTATGTCGTCTCTTACCTAAGAGATTTGTATTTAAGAGATTGGTGACGTTTCCAATACATTTGAAAAATACCTGCATGTGTTCCTAATGTAGCAAGAATGTTATTCAAGAAAATTTTATTAGCAATACATTATGACGCTAAGATAGGTTTAGTTATTATTATTTTTAGGAAATAGTTGCAGCAATGAAGTGTTTCTTGGCATAAAATATCAGCAATAAATTAGCACTTTTTTCAGGGGTAAGTTTTACGCTAGGATGATAATGGGGTAGATTTTGGGGATTGGTTAAGGTGCCAATTAACAGCAATTAATTAGCAATAAAATATGCCACCAAGACAGGCCCTGTAACCCTTTTCATTGCTGAGATATAGCTGGGAATATACTAGTTTAACCATAAAGTTAGCATAGCCATTGTTGTTTGGAATTGATTAGTCTACCAATATGCCACCAAGATGTGCCCTTTACGTCTTTTTTTTTGCCGAGATATAGCTATGAGTATGCTAGCTTTACCATAAAATTAGCATATCCACTATTTCTAGAAAACAGCTGCAGCAATAATTTCTTTCTTGTAAAAAATTAGCAATAAATTACCAATCAATTATAGTGTTGGTCTGAATTCGGTCTTAAAAAATGGAAATGCTAACTTGACAGACACTAAAGCAAAGTCTTCTCTTTACAGACACTAAAGCTATCTTCATGTTTTTATAGTTTTTAGGACTCGTTTCATTATTGTACTCGTTTGATTTACTATCCTGATAAAACCCTGTCAATCTAATGCTTATCTACTTGTCAAACATTATTTTTACGATTTTTAAGTTTTTTTTCTATGGGAATAACTTCGGGTTTCATAAAAACTTGTTAAGTGATATTAAATGATTCCTGCTGTTTTTAAACGAATTTATGAAATATTTTACAGCGAAAAAATATTCCAAATTACATCTTGTTTTATTAGAACGATAATTTAAATTGATCTTGTTCCCATCACTCCTAATTTCCATATAAGTTGGCATAAATTTCAAATAAATTACTTAACTTTTTTAAAATTTATGCAGATTGTCCGCTGTTCTCTCATTTGAACATCATTAAACCGAAAATAAAAACGTCATTAAAGTAAAGTTATTATGGGAGGTGACTATTTATTGGACACGTTTATAAAACCTTTTACTTGATAATTTTTTGTTCATGCTGTTGGCAATAAATTTTAGTATTTGTCAAATCAACATAGAATGGCACTTTCCGAAAATAATTACTGGCCCACACTGATCTGGCTATCGAATATAGATTAGATACAATTAAGTATTATAAATATCAGATGTTATAAAATTTTTAGATAATTGAAGCATTCGGCCGGACAACTGTGTATGTTACAAATTTATTTTCAAGAAAAAAAAAGGAATTTTTATAAAAAAAAAAGTAAGAGCTACTTGCTTTTCTTGAATTTGCTTAAGAAATATCCAACATAGACCTTTATTCCACAATGATAAAAATATTTCCTTAAATATAAATTAAAAATATAAATAAGTCGATTAAGAATATAAATAAGTCGTTTATAGAAATATATACTTCATGCAAAAAACATTATTACCTGCATGTTAATATAAATAAATTAACACAAGAACTGTAATCCAAAACTAACATAAAATGCGTAAAAACTCAATTATGTGGCAGTAATCTATAAAACTCTGTATATTCGCTGTTTATATATTGTTGCGTTCTGCACATACGATGAGCTCAACATAACAATTGGGGTCATTAGAAAGAGGGAGAGAATGTATTTTGCTCAATCCCAATCTCGCTGATTTCCCCCTAACGCATTGGGTATGTATATTAAAATAAAAAAAAAATAAAAGAATGGGACTATATAAAACTCTATTTTAAAAAGCAGTGAAATTAAACATAAATATACACAACCAAACATACAATTATAACTAAACAACTTAAATATTAGTCAATACGAAACGACACCTCAAAAGATAACCATATTAAGGATAGAAAACAGTGGTAAAATGAACAAACCTTGTTGAGTATTACAAAATGCAATCAGACATAACATATATGAATTATATTGAACGTAATACAAATATTAATAAACTCAATTCAAAGTATAATCGGCAATGAAATACACATTAAATTAGTGACGAAATTAATACAATTAATAAACTCGTCACGTAAAAGCTGTGATATACATACAAAAAAAAGAATAGTGAAATTATTACAATTTAATAAATACTGAAATTTACGATAAAGGCAATAACGTTTAACCAAACGTAAAATGTTCTCAAACGGTTAATATGTTTAACCCGCGATATAATGTGAAATATAGCACAAACAATTTTAACTTGCCAAATAATTAATAATAATGTAGCGATTGTACACAGTAAACGTACGTGTTGTAATGGTTTATATAAGTTATACTTTACCCCGTGAAAATATAGCACCCCGCTATCGCAAAACATGTCTTTACCGAAGAACAGGAACCTCCAAGAGTTGATATATAATGGACATTCCACCCCAACTGCATTTGACGACTCTCTCGGTCACAGGACCGATGCCAAGTGTCTCAGGTACCTTTAACCCACACACATACACACCTGTATGGTTTGAGAGATAAAACTCGACTCTGATCTTTACTTTAAAAACACATGTGACATATGGAAATTTTCCTTATCTCTTTTTGTCCCTTAAAAACCGCTGTACACTTGTACATGCAAATATCGTTTAAATATACGAGGAGAATCGAAACTATCAAAAAGTATGTTAATACATTATAAATGTTAACACAGTTGCGAAACTGCAACATATATGGAGTCATTTGTATTTTTTTCGTAAGAGGCAGTAGTGCAATATAAACTTGTTGCAAGTCTTCAGGCTTTTTTTTTTGATTTCCAATTGCTTTCAAAAATTTTAAATTCAAAAATGAAGCAAAAAATCAGAGACACACGCGATTTTTCTTTTTTCCCCATAACGTTTTTTTACGTGGGCATAGTTATAGGTATTGCTTTACAGAAAAAGAACTACTATCCTTCCTATTCAAAGTAACGTTTACCACAAGTCTTTAAGATTCACAGTATCCGAGATAAGATTTTTCAAAATTCGCAACTTACACACCATTTTTGGGCCATTTTCCCTATTTTTTCACAAACAATATTATGTAACTTTTTGCATGATACAGAAAAAAATCAATTATCTTTAAAATGATCTACTACAGAAGATTGTAGGACTAGTTTAAGTAAGATAAGATTCTTCAAAATTTTCTACTTTTAACTTTAGCTAAGTATTACGGCTATTTTTTAAACATCTAATCATAACTTTTTTTGTACATTTACAATGCTACATTTAGTAGAAAAAAATAAATTTATCTTTAAAATGGTCTACTATAGAAGATTGTTGGACTAATTTTAAGCAAAATAAGGTTCTTCAAAATTGTCTGCTTTTAACGATTTTAGCCAACTTTTACAACAATTTTTTAAACAAATGAAATCGTAGGCTTCCACGGCCAGAGTCAGAATTATAGTTTATTCGTCTTCCGGGTTTGGACGTGTCATTTGTGAGTGACCCAAAAGTGGGTTCATCTCGACGTTTCGCTACAATTGTATGTAGCTTCTTCAGGAGAACAAAGAAAAAGAAAAGAAAACAACAGACTGGAGGATGGGTAGTTAGCAACGGTAAACTCAGTTACTCAACGCAACCAGAGGCGAATACTAACTACTAGTTAGTAGTTAAGACTATAATAAACCTATTTATTGTACTTAAAGTCTTAAGTGCGCCAAGCAATTAATTAGCTAATTAATTGCTTGGCGCACTTAAGACTTTGAATATCACATTAACATATATATATATATATATATATATATATATATATATATATATATATATATATATATATATATATATATATATAATTAGTATAATGGTAAGGTTAATTGGGTTAGCAGCTGAATAATGAAAGCCAAAGTGTGCTCTTTTCAACGATTTCGTTATATTTCGTTAAATTTCTTTAACATCTTCAGACGAATGCTACAATATGTTACAAAATGGTGAAATTGTGTATTTTACATAAGATGTAGTGAAACACTTACTTGTGTGAGGTTGCAGGCAAAAGTGGTATTTGAAAGTTCCATGTTGAAAAACTTTTTTGAAGATTTTTTTATAGCAAAAAAATAAGTTGTATGTGTTATATGGTGGCTTGAAAACTCAAACAATACAAGTGCATTTTTGTTATTTTCCTCCAGTGTGATAGTACAATACAAATATTAAAAACATTAAACATTTAAGAAACAAAACAGTTAAAACACAACTACATATCACATTGTCATTTTTTGGACCAGTCTATTCACCTATGCACAAGGAGGTGGAAATTTAGTGTGTACCTCAAGGTTAAAGTGTCTTGTCAGCTATCATATTAGTAGATGTCAGCCAGAAAACTAAAGCTGTGTTCAGTTCATGTGTAAAGTTACATTAAATTGAAAATTATGTTATGTTAATTTAAGACAATTAAATTCTGTTGTTAATAAATATATATAGAATTTATTTATTTCTTTGTGATTATTTCTTTTAAAGTTATTTTAATTATTGTTATTACTCTTAAGAATTTTATTTCCTGGAAAAATGCAACAATTGCAATAATAATGATTAAGTTACTACTTCAATTGGATGGTCAGAAGAGTTTTAATAGACAATATTATACTATTCAGAATATTCCAGTTCGTTGACTTGATTATTTTTTGTTTCCAACTGCAGTAGAAAGGAATAAATTTCACTAAGGTGTTGTATATCTGATTTTGTGTTGATTATATTATCTGTTGTTGCTATGTGGGTCATTTCTAAAAAAGTCTTCTCTTATAAGCTGTTTCTTTTTCGAGGATTTTGACATCTGCAAAATTCATTCTGTGGTTCTGGGTGTGAACGTGGTTGGCTAGGGTGCATCTATCTGGGTAAAGTCTACAGTCACTTTTGTGAGTGGTAACACGGTCTTTAAGACGTCTAGATGTTTGGCCGATATACTTGCCATTGCAGTCCATACAAGGAACACTGTAAACAACATTAGATATTTGGTCATGCGGAGTTCGATCTTTCATTTTTGAGAAAATAGAGTTTACTGTTAAAACTGTTTTATTGGTTATTTTGATGTTATCATATGATTTAAAGATTCTAGTTAGTTTTGGTGTTAGTTCCCGTATGTAGGGCAGCACACAATATGTTGGAAGGGTTTGATTGGTAACCGTGTTCTGTAAATTTGTACTTGCTATGTTAGAATGTTGGGAGGTAGTAAGATTGATAGATGTTACTGATGTAGTATTATATAAAAGTGTTTTTAAAAGAAGCGGTGGATAGGAATTATCTATAAAGAGATCATAAAGTATTTTAAGATTCTTTTGATGGAATGATTTATCTGAAATTTGTAGAACCCTATTTTTCATTTGTTTTACTAAGTTTAGTTTGGTGGAGTGTTTATGATAGGACATGTAGTTAATGTACCTGCCTGAACTCATTGATTTTGTGTGCCAATCGACTATAATGATGTTATCATTTGAGCGGATTAACTTAGTGTCTAAGAAAGGAATAGATTGATTTTCATCTTCGACTTCCATGGTGAATTGTATGTACGGATCGTAGCTATTGAATATAAATAGTAGTTCATCTATCATATTGTTGGGTACAGCTAAGATCATGTCATCTACATATTTCTTTAAAAAGAAAAGGTTGAAAGGTAGTACTGGAATGATTGTGTCTAACAGGTCATCCATTACATATGCAGCAAGAATGAGGCTAATTTTTGCTCCCATTGGTGTTCCAAAAGTTTGCTTGTAATATGTGTTGTCAAAAGAAAAATAGGTATTATTGAATAAGAAGGTGATTAAGTTTATGAACATATCTTTATCTATTGTACAGTGTCAGACACTGTCAGACACTGACAGTATTCAATAGCTACGATCCGTACATACAATTCACCATGGAAGTCGAAGATGAAAATCAATCTATTCCTTTCTTAGACACTAAGTTAATCCGCTCAAATGATAACATCATTATAGTCGATTGGCACACAAAATCAATGAGTTCAGGCAGGTACATTAACTACATGTCCTATCATAAACACTCCACCAAACTAAACTTAGTAAAACAAATGAAAAATAGGGTTCTACAAATTTCAGATAAATCATTCCGTCAAAAGAATCTCAAAATACTTTATGATCTCTTTATAGATAATTCCTATCCACCGCTTCTTTTAAAAACACTTTTATATAATACTACATCAGTAACATCTATCAATCTTACTACCTCCCAACATTCTAACATAGCAAGTACAAATTCACAGAACACGGTTACCAATCAAACCCTTCCAACATATTGTGTGCTGCCCTACATACGGGAACTAACACCAAAACTAACTAGAATCTTTAAATCATATGATAACATCAAAATAGCCAATAAAACAGTTTTAACAGTAAACTCTATTTTCTCAAAAATGAAAGATCGAACTCCGCATGACCAAATATCTAATGTTGTTTACAGTATTCCTTGTATGGACTGCAATGGCAAGTATATCGGCCAAACATCTAGACGTCTTAAAGACCGTGTTACCACTCACAAAAGTGACTGTAGACTTTACCCAGATAGATGCACCCTAGCCAACCACGTTCACACCCAGAACCACAGAATGAATTTTGCAGATGTCAAAATCCTCGAAAAAGAAACAGCTTATAAGAGAAGACTTTTTTAGAAATGACCCACATAGCAACAACAGATAATATAATCAACACAAAATCAGATATACAACACCTTAGTGAAATTTATTCCTTTCTACTGCAGTTGGAAACAAAAAATAATCAAGTCAACGAACTGGAATATTCTGAATAGTATAATATTGTCTATTAAAACTCTTCTGACCATCCAATTGAAGTAGTAACTTAATCATTATTATTGCAATTGTTGCATTTTTCCAGGAAATAAAATTCTTAAGAGTAATAACAATAATTAAAATAACTTTAAAAGAAATAATCACAAAGAAATAAATAAATTCTATATATATTTATTAACAACAGAATTTAATTGTCTTAAATTAACATAACATAATTTTCAATTTAATGTAACTTTACACATGAACTGAACACAGCTTTAGTTTTCTGGCTGACATCTACTAATATGATAGCTGACAAGACACTTTAACCTTGAGGTACACACTAAATTTCCACCTCCTTGTGCATAGGTGAATAGACTGGTCCAAAAAATGACAATGTGATATGTAGTTGTGTTTTAACTGTTTTGTTTCTTAAATGTTTAATGTTTTTAATATTTGTATTGTACTATCACACTGGAGGAAAATAACAAAAATGCACTTGTATTGTTTGAGTTTTCAAGCCACCATATAACACATACAACTTATTTTTTTGCTATAAAAAAAATCTTCAAAAAAGTTTTTCAACATGGAACTTTCAAATACCACTTTTGCCTGCAACCTCACACAAGTAAGTGTTTCACTACATCTTATGTAAAATACACAATTTCACCATTTTGTAACATATTGTAGCATTCGTCTGAAGATGTTAAAGAAATTTAACGAAATATAACGAAATCGTTGAAAAGAGCACACTTTGGCTTTCATTATTCAGCTGCTAACCCAATTAACCTTACCATTATACTAATTAATAATTGGACAGCAGTGATCATTCTTCCTTTATATATATATATATATATATATATATATATAATATATATATATATATATAATCTTTCCTTGTTGTTAATAGGTCATCATTCTGACTTTTACATTAGCTTAGCATTTCCTTGAATTATTTTCTATTGATGTTAACTTTCTTGTAGAATGCTCTGAATTATTTCTCTTTGTTAAGGTTTTCTATATATTTTATTTATTTATTTAAGTGGTTTGGATGTTTTCTTTTGTGTCCTTTTTTCTTCTCTTCTCTTTGCCTAGTAATTCTCTACAGTTGTTCTAGTACTTAGGAAAAGCATCTTTCTATAGGCTTCATTTTTTCTTTTTGTTGCATTCTTGCAGTCCTCGTCAAACCATTGACTTTTACGGACAAAATGTTCTGTTCCTATTTCACCTTCTATTACTGCTTCAATATCTTCCTCTATTCTGGTCTAGTAGGAATCTACATATATTTTCTGGCTTCTTCATTTACATTTTGATTCCTTAGCTTGTTGGTGATCTTTTCCGAGTATCGTTCTGCAATTGTTGCATCTCTCATATTTTGCACATTCCATTTCTTCCTATCTATTTTATTTTCTTTGCTATGTTTGAAATTCTAGCACTCAATGTTGAGATCACAGTTGCTTACGTCTGTTCCATATCTTAAATCTATTAAGAAGTGATCAATCTGACTCATTGTTCTTCCATCAGGAGAGGTCCAGGTTACCTTGTGTACATTGTTGTATTCAAAATAGGTAATCGCAACTGTCATGTTAAGTGCTGATTCTATGCCTTCTTAAAGAGGGCATAAAAACTCGCTCTCCTGGTCTGTAAGTATTCGTGTTAAAAAGCGCAGTTCTGTTTTGTTCATACTAATGCAATTTAAATATCAGATAAATGGCTATTGTTTCTTAGTGTTTTTTATTCTCTCATTTCTTGAAAGCCTATCCACTGTTTAGATATTTTACGATTCGTTTCTCTTTATATATGCTTCAGCTTTAATCTAATACTAATTCTACAAAAAGGTTCAAGTTACGTAATAGATATTTTTGAACCTTTTTAGCTAATTAGTGTGCAATGTTTGGCATTTGGTGAAGGTTTTCTGAATGTTTCGTCTCTAGGCCCGTACACTTAAAACTCTTCTGGGCTGTTTTAGAACTCTCCGTGAGCCACTTGATGGCATTCTTGTTTAGCTTAAAACGCAGTGGCGTATTAATAATGTTACATACTAGCGTTTTTGGACAAATTCTTAAGATGCTCTTTACTATCTATACTGAAATAAGTAAGCAATAAAATACAGGACTTTATTGTTACTTAACGTAGATTTGGACAAGTTTCTAGATTGCATCTCCATGTATACCATTACAGCGTGAAAAGAGTACAATTTACTAAAAGAATCAACCATATGGTAAATAATATATATGATAACTGAAGAAATAATTAAATAACACGTTTAAATATACTATATCCCTCATAGTATAAATCCTTGACACAACGTTGACGCTTCTTATCTGTTGAAAACCAGATTTTTTGAACGTGTGCATTAGGCGGCGCAATTCTCGCTCAACGAAACGCAGTAGACCTTATCTTTATGACCTACTAGATGTTGATAAGTATGGCACTCGTTTGTTTCCTGATTGCCATTTCATTTCGGAGGATAATGATGATGACCTCTTGCGTGTGGTTTATTTATCGTTTATGCCAGGTGTCCGCAATATTTTTTTCTGGGCCCAGTGCGTGTTACTGTACATTTTCAGTGCTTTGTAATTTATTTTAATTAAATGTGGTTATAATCTTGACGTGAATTCAACATTGACGTGATAGATAACATTAAATCTTTTGTTTTAGATTTAGAAATAGTCGAATTTATTTTGACTGAATATTTTCATTTCATTAATAGATAAAACAGATTGTTGCAAGCATGATTAACCCATTAATGCTGAGAACTATTTATGCTTATTTTTTTTTAATTTCTGAAAAATTTATGTTCTAAAAGTCACAAAATTAACAAAAATATATGTTTAAAAAATGAAAAAACTTATTTTTTGACAATTGGCTGTTGCGAAAACGCAACACTGGGCAGTTAAGATGTAAAAAAGTTTTAATAATACGTTGTTTGGAATATTTTATTAAATCATACAAAAACGTTTTAAATAAACTGACATGAAAATAATATAAAAAAATTATTGCGTATTGCTATGAAATTTAATAAAACATTTTTCATGTAATGGAACCTTACATTTAATACATTTTTTATTGATTGTTGAGTGACAAAGGATGCATTTCTTGGGTAGAAATAAGATTGCCGATGTTGTCGAATCAAATATCTTGTTCAATGTTGTTTATGGAAGATTGAGATGGAGGAGTTCCGAACTTCGTCAACAAGGCTTTGGTTATATTTCGACGAAACTGCAGCAAAGCCATTTCGGGTTATTCAGGGATAATTTGTCTCATTATACGGTAAAGTAACCAAGCATTTTGTACAGAGACATCAAGACCCCAGATAAATAAAGGCCAATATCATTTTTTGGATCTTATATTTGTTCTGCAATAGGCAACATTTTGATCCATCCGATCAGTTCCTCCCATATTTTCTTTATAAGCCCGAATAAGTGTGGTTGTGTTACTTTTATTTTTTTGCTTTGCGCAAAGGAGTATCTGTTTTCTTGATAAACTGGAGTCGTTTTATGGTAATACGATACCAAAATATCTATGCTGTTGTCATTCCACCTACATAAAAGCACCTTATTTTTCTCGTCGTACCAATTCTCGTGAATTCCACGTATCGATTTTTTGAACGTTTCACTGACTGGACACTTTCCTATTCTATTTGATTGTATGGTTCCTACGTAACCTATTCCCTTCGATGTTAAAAAATCAATTAGTTTCATAGAGGTAAAATAATTATCAGTATATAAGCAATGAGGCATAACCCTATCGCATTGTATTTTAGGAACAAGTTAAGCAAACTGCAATATTATTCTACTTTCAAGGCCAAATTCTTCATTTTATTTATTGAGTTTTCCCTTGGTTCCTTGATAAATATTAAAATCTATAAGGTAACCAGATTTCTGATTCCAACACCACGATTTATACCCAAAGCGTATGGGCTATATGTTGGGCTGTTGTTCCATATCATGATGCCATAGTATGGTGTCATAGCCTTGTCTACGCTAGATTCGGTTTCTCATACAGTGTATTCAGTAAATGATTTGCGGAGGCTTTCAAGGTAAGGCGAAATTTTGTATGTTTTGTTTGAACGGTCTATGTTTATGTTATCGTTAAAATGGAGGAATTTTATAATGGTTTCAAATCGGTTATATTACTTGAAATCAATATATTTTTGACGTAATCAAATTCTTCTAAGCACATGGGTCTTTTTGGATTCGTGCTGTACTCACTAACTAGTAAAATCCCTATAAAGGCTTTTAACTCGTGTGCTCCAAATTCCAAAGTAGTACCTTTTGGAAGAACATAACGAACTGTCTCCTTTACAATATTTGTTAAAAGCTCTTTATTGACAAAAAAAATGAAAGATCTGTAAAGGAGGTCGTGAATAAAATGAAGGAGCGTATGTGTTCCATTGAGTTTTTTATTTTCAATATCCAAATAAAGGGAATTTTCATCTGGTAAATTTTTCTGAATCCATTTCCGTGGTAGGAAAGTTACAGTTGCACGAATCTCAGTAGATGCCACTTGAATATCTCGATTTTCTTCATTTTGTGTCTCTATTTCTGTTTCCACCTCAATCTCTTTCGTATCTTCTTCTTTCTGAATTTGTATCACACTTTGAAGATCGGCCTCTTTTTCATATAGATTTATATTTTCTTCATCGATCCTTCTTTCTTTTTATTGATAAATTACAGCTTCTGATTGTTCATCCAACATATTTTTGTTTAGGTTATTGAATGTTCCTCCACAGTCTTCATCTCCACTATCTTCATCAGTCACTTCAGTGGGGTCAGGAGATGCTAGGAAAACATTTGCACTGGAATCCGACTCCATAATTTTAAGTGCTCTTGATTCGTAAAAAAATTTTTTAGGACGACTATTATTACTATTACGACCGAAAGTGGTCGAATCAAGTTGATTTGACATATTATTTCCACCTTCTAAAACAAAAATGATTTTTTGTGCTAATAATATGCCTTGTGTCCAATGTTGCGAAAACACAACACTGATAATTGGGCAGTTGTACCAACTAGCATAGATAAAATAATAGCACTTACTTGATAGATATATCCTCTTCAATGATTTAACAATATGAAGCTATCAAAAACCAAATATTTATCCAGTTAATTTGTACACAAACGATTTACTAATAACTAAAAACACGTGTTTTCAGAAGTCAAAATTAACCTAGCACTTTTAATACGCCATCTGTTGATAGAAACCTAAATTTTGCGACAAATTCCCACTAAAACATACATAGGAAACTGCTGTGAAATAAATCTGAACCTTGACTGCCCAAATAAGTCATGTCATTTTCCAAAAGATGACACCATAGTGGGCTATGTCAACTGTTGCGAAAACGCAATGCAGGCATGAATGGGTTTTAAACTTTGGAAGAGAACAGAAAGAAAAAGTATTTCTGTCGTTAATATTCTGATTGCCCGGTGATCCAATAAAACACGAAGCACTAAATTGTAAATGATTATAATTATCACACAAATTCATACACGTCTATTAACAAGATATAAAATTATTTGAATTTGACGGAAGGTTATGAAACAAATACTACACCTCTTGTTCTGGTAATATATATTTATTGTTTTACTTCCTTACCGCAGTTTCAAAAAACTGATTTGTCTAAGTGTTACTGTAATACCGACAGTTAATGATGAATAACAGATCGGTCGTAAATTATTGAGCTAAAAGTCATAACAATAATACATTTCCTGTCTATTTTGTGATTATACATATAAAACATTTTATTGCCACTTCTTGTTTAATTGAGGTAGTCGTAAATCAAGACAGTTTTGTAAAATAATACAAGTAACAAGAATTAGCTGCCATAAAATGTAACTGGAGGGGCGAATGTACAAAAACGAAGGTTTAACCCAGAAGTTAAAAATTTCAATTGCAAAATTATTATCGTTCTTTGTTCTACTGTGTTACTTCTTATACTATGCTTAATAAAAATAAATGTTCTATTAATTTCATTTTATGTTTAAATGAACTTATACTTTAAGTCATTTGTCCATTTTTTTATTATTCTATATGTTATAAGGATGAATGCTTCAAGGCAGCGGTTCCTAACATGAGTCCGCATCATAATTCGGGAGAATATAGGAAAAAGGATCTGAAAGTAGATAGCAGCAAATTTCTGCCACGCGCCCGGTCACGTAATTATGAGTGACGTGCCTACTTTTGTAATTAAGATAAAACAACTTTTGACCAATAAAATGTTTACTAATAAAGTAGCTCCAGATTGCACTAACAAAAACATAGCAAAACCTTCTTAGGAGGTTTCTCTTTTAGTAGACAAATGTGGCAAACCTAGCACATAACAAAATATTGCCGTCAGCGATGATATCGAGAATCAAATCATGGAAAAAAAATATCTTTACTAAACAATCTTATCTGTAAGTCAATATGTAAGTAAATATACCGGGTGCACCATTATTCAAAAATAACATAACCGTAACCGTAACAAGCAACCATTATTTCTTTCATTTTTATGATATTTAATTTTCCCTGTAATAAACGTTGTATTACCTAGTAATACTGTATTATTAAGAAAAAAGAAGTACCTGTGACTCATTTGGAAAGAATATATAAAAATAGAAGCTTTTGATAAGATAAAATTTCAAGAAAAATGGTTTAAAAATCTAACATCGTTTCTAACTTTTTATCTACATCTTTTCTAACAATCATTTTCCCTTTCAAATTAAAAAATTTATAGCATTAGGACCTACATTTTATTTATGTCCTTCCAAATCTGATATTAGAGTTTCTAATTTACTTTCTGATATTCAGATAATAGTCAGACCACTTAATAATGGTCAAAAGGATGTTGTTAGATCTAAATGTACAAACGTTATTACAAACTTTTTATATAAAGAAGTCAAAGATCATTTTTAAATAAATACTATGTACAAACTAAACTTTTTCTTTAAAATCATCCTGAAATTTACATTGTCAAAAGCGATAAAGGTAACGTAACTGTTGCAATGTATAAAGAGGATTACCTACAAAAAACTATAGAACTCTTAAATGATACTAAGTGTTACACTACACTTAGGAGTCCTGTTTGTACTTTGCAACAAAAAGCAAATTGTCTAGTATCTAAATTAAACAGAAAGCAATTTATTGATAATAAAAAAGCAAAAGAGCTCAAAATTTAGAATTCTATTGTTCCACGGTTTTATGCTCTACCTAAAATACATAAACCAACTTTATCTATGAGACCAATTGTTTCATCTTTATACCCTCACTGACATCTTAACGAATGCTTATAATTTAAACAACAATTTTTACATTAAAGATTCATATGATTTTAGTTCTTTAATTAATAATTAGTATTGTTGAGTATTCCATAAAAAAATTGGAATGTGATTTCGCAACATACTAATATTGACTTATTACATTTCAAAATACTTATCTACTTATGTTTTTGATTCTAATATTTTTATATTTAATGGTATCTTTTATAAACAAATTTTTGGTAGTCCTATGGGATCTAGTCTTTCACCCATTCTAAGTAGCTATGTCATGGATGATGTTATCAGTAATTGTATCAACAATCTCACTTTTTTCATTCCTTTTATTAAAAGATATGTAGATGATTTAGTTTTAGCACTTCCTTAACACAAAATTGTAAGAAATACAGACAAAATGTTAAAAACCAGATGGTTCTCGGAACATTGTATCCAACAATCAGAACATCTATTATCATTTATTACCTTTTATACCATCATTAACACCTAAATTAATACAAACACTAAAGGTTATTGACAATATAAAAATTGCAACAAAGAACATCAAAACTATTTCTTCTTTATATTCCAAAACTAAGTATCCTATATCTAAATTAGATAAAACAAATGTAGTATACAGCATTAGTTGTACTCAGTGTGAAGCTGAGTATGTTGGTGAGACCGGAAGAAATCTTTCAAATCGCATTATTTCTTACAAAAGTGATTACAGAATTAAAAAACCATCTTGTGCTTTGGCAGAGCATGTAATCGACAAACAGAATATTATGGATTTTGATAACAATAAAATTTTATGTAGTGAAAGTAATAAATTCAAAAGGACTTTTTTGGAAATGGTTTGTATTAGCAAAAGTGATAATAAGTTAAACAAAAGATCAGAAATTCAAAATCTAAGCAAAATTTATAACTATATTATTTCTTTGTAGTTTATATATAGAACCAGTAAAATATCATATTTTGATTTAATTTTCCATACATTTGTTACATTTTTTCAGCCATCTATCAATGGCGAATAAATCTTCTTCTTTTTTGTTATTAAACAAAAAAGAATTTTTAAACGAAATCTTATTTTTGGTAAATATAATTGTCAAGAGTAAAAATTTCTAAGTTGGCGTTTATGGCATTGAGGCTTAATTGTAATTGGTCGCTATTCTAAGTTAATTATAAATTTAATTATTTTTGTGTTAAGAAACTTTTTCAAAATTATATTAAAATTTCAGAGAAACATTTATTAGATAAGAACATTTTTACAATATTTTTTTTTGAAATATGTTAGCAGCCATTTTATTAACCAAACTAATTTTATTTGGTGAGTTAACAAAAATTTTTTTCATCATTTTTCATCATTTAAAAAAATTAAATAGTTTATTAGTAACGGCAATGAATTTTGTACAAATATATTACAGCACTAGAAAATATTATAATCCTCCGCCGTCAATTCTTCCATTAGAAAATTTTACAAGAGAGGTCACTCGAAACCGGAAAAGACCTGTTGACCATTTATCTCTTCTCATTACAATTACTCGTTAGGCTTTGCGTGCAGAACAACTTTAATTTTATTTTGATTTCTTCATAGAAAAGTAAAGGCCGAAATAAAACCGGTGACTAAGAAAATAAAGCCGGCATAATTGGACAATTACAAATGATTTACCGTCGAGCTGAAATACTGCAATTACATCGGGCTTGTATATCTTCATCTGGACAAAAGCCTTCATCAATATCTTCTAATGAAGGATGATAGTGCCCCCTATATAGTAAATTGCGCTATATTTGGCTTAAAACTATGGCTTTGGTTTTCCAAATATGGGGCACATTAGAATATATGTAGAATAGTGAGGATAGATTGCAAATACAGGGTGATGAACTTGAATTGCTTTAAATAGGTACCTTGCAGTGAAATATACCTCCTGCGAATCTACATAAAAGTAAATGAGTAAGGGACATCTGGATTCTGTTACAGATAAGGTAAGAGTCGTGTAATTTATAAGGAGCATTCAAACAGTTGTTATTAACAAATGATAAATGATATATATATATATATATATATATATATATATATATATATATATAATATATATATATATATATATATATAATATATATATATAATATATATTATATATATATATATAATATATATATATATATATATATTAATGTGATATTAAAAGTCTGAGGTGCGCCAAGCAAGTATCACACTCAAATATCTTCAATAAAAAATATCTCATATAATAATTATCAAAATGTTGTTCTACGTACGTGAACCTTCAAAAATTAATGGTATATACAATATAAATTAAAATTTCAAATCAAAATGGTTGTTCTAAATCTCCTGATCACAATTTTCCCATCTTTTCTAAATCAACTGTTAAAAACATGTATTGTGTTAAAAAAACGAATAGTAAAACTATCTCTATGATAATGAGTTGTCCAAATCCTTGTTTCTTGTAGCCTACACTATCTATTCTTAGCTGTCCCCTAATTAATCAGCAATCTTACAACAAATTGTTGCAAGCCTATCATCTTTAATGATCTCCTTCAAATGCACGTATCGTTCAAATGATGCTAGCCTCTTCTTCTCTCGATAAACTGAATCTCTCGTTCTGGCCTGAACAGTGACTCTTGGAATATAAGTAGAAAAATATAACTTACAATATTCTTATAAACAATGTGTTCTGGGAAAGGCCAGATGGAAGAAGGTCTGTAGGGCGGCCTAGAAAAAGATGGAAAGATGCAGTCAGAGAAGATCTAGAGAAGATGGGAATGCGACCATGTGAATTACTGGCACAGGACCGACAAACATGGAAGGCAATAGTAAATGCGGCAAAGACTCACGAAGAGTTGTACCGCCATTTATGATGAATATTTTACTGATATTTTACCTATAAAGTGATGATCCTCGATAACTATCAGCTGTTCGTTGTTATTGCCAAACGGCAAAAAGGTTTAATATATATAAAAACGGCAAAATATTTTCTATTGTAATATAAAATTGTAAAACAAACCCAATTAGAAGATATTAAGCAGAACCAACTACTTGAAACTACGTCACTTGAAGTTTACGTCAGTGTAAATAGTACAAATATTTGGGAAAAATATATCACCTGATGAAACGCATATTTCATAAAACAATTGCAAAAAATATATTAAAAAAAAAAACGAAAAAGCAATAACATTATCGAATAATCATTATTTTAAGGGTCAGAAGATGGAGGGAAGTTGCAGGAATCGACGGGAGTGGTTACTTCTTTGCGAGCAGGCCAACAAAGGGTTGTCTAGCCAATAATGATGATTTCGATTATTATTAACCAATAGGTATATTTTGAGGACTAATTATTTCAAAATAAAAACACCACAGAATAATAAACAAAGAGTGTAGTAAGAAACGTCTCTAAATGAAAAATTCGCGAAGAAAGAGTTATTCGCGAATCTTAACCATTCGTTAAAATAGACAAAATGCCTCCACGCACAGAATTCAATTTTTTTAATTTTTTGACGTTCTATGTAATTAAAAAATAGGACTCAGCGCAGTTTTAAGTCTATTTTTTTTTCAATTTTATATATTTAATCAAAAACAATATTTTCCAGATTTTTTTTCATATGCGCCCCTTTCAAAAACACAAAAAACTGATTTTTAGGGGTTTTTGGAAATTTTCCCCGTTTTATAGACTTCAAAATTTCCTATGAGTTGGACCTCAGCGGTTCAACAGTACAGACGTGCAGCGAAGAGCGTAGCGACGAGCAGCGAAGCGTGCTTTGGTGGGGGCAATCGACCTGAACGCAACGGAGCTTGTTAGCTCCGGGTGAGTAAGACACCCAGTTTGCACAGGCCTTTGTCCTTCAACAAAGTGAAAAGCGGATGCGGGGCTATTTTTAAGTTAAACCGCCGAGGGGTTGCCTTTATAGGCTCCTCGCGGAGGCTTTTAATAGCTTCGTGTCAGCGAAAAATACGGGTTCATCTCAGTGGGTCGACAGGTATGACACTGTAAGGCCTAGTTTTGAAATCTAGGTCGGACAGAAACGGCCCCTGCCTCTGAGGTGAGAGAAACTTGAAGAGGATCCCTCCCTGAGAAATCAGGGAGAGAACTACCGAGAGGTTGCTGGGACGACACCCAGGAAAACCGTCAGGCAGCGGCCAGGCGGAAAGACAAAAACAGAGTCTTCAGAGTAGCAAACTCAATATAGTCTTTTGAACACTTATGTTCACTGCCTTACGGCATTATGAGTGATCCCTCTCCCCAAAAAAGTGATGTCACGCAGGTGACATCACAAGAAAAAGATGATGATGACAATTCCAAGTCACCCACCCCGTCAGTTACATCTGCAATTAAATTATATAATGAATTTACTTCAAATTTAAAACCGAATCCGCGTTAATCGTAGAGACTTCAGACGACGAATCGTTCATCCCGGACGAAGAAGATGCCGAAGAAGACGAAAGCGAGGTGGAAACAGACGACAGCGTCTCGATCACCATGGAAGTTACCCTCGACGAAGAGCTGAGCCCGGCCATCGAGTCGATTGTAGCCCCGCCCCCAACAAACGATGAAATAGCCCCCATAGTGGACATCATCTCCACCGCAACTAATGCCGAGCCGGAGGTAGGTAGGAAGAAAAAACGGCAAAGGCCAACCGCAGACTCCTCAGAAGACGAGGAAGAAAGAAAAAGAACAAAGGAAAAAGACGAAAATGAGCTCTATAAGTCGGTAGATCTACTGACCGAACAGATCAGACTGCTCAAAGAAGAGAGCCGTCAAAGGGAAAAACAAGCAAATGCCCAAATACAAGACCTCCTAACTCAGATGACTGAGTTACGGAAAGAAAACAAGGCAAAGGACGAAGAAATCAAGAAGCTGGTCGGCCATATAATGGCTCTGACCGAAAGAAATGAAAGGAAAGAGCTAGAAGAAAAGAGAAGAGACGAAGTCATCTGGGAAATAACCAGACCAGGAAGCCCACCCTGGATGGGAATCGCCGCCCCTTCTACGTCTGGTTGCGGAGGAAAGCCAAAAGAACAGAAGGTAATACAAGAAAAAGAAAAAAGCGAAGCAGGATGGACAAAAGTCCAAAAAAAGGAAAAAACAAAAGGCACCGCTACTGAGAAATCAGTCAACAGTAGCGAGAAACCGAAAAAAGCACTGAGTATTGTTGAGAAACAAACTCAGAAAATCAACGAAAGAAAAGATGAAGCGCTCACAAAAGCTGCTAAAGAAATACAAAAAAGAAGTGAGCAGAAAAAAGCCCAGAAAAACTTGGAGGTACCGAAAGAACCTCAAGTTGAAAAAGAAAACGTCGTTGACCCTCAGATACCTGCAGAGGTTAACGTTAAGAGACCTAAACCCCTGCGATCATCTTAAAGACGGTCGCAGAACATCAAGCGATCCTGCAAAAAGCAGCAAAGAAAGGTATCGTTTCTGACAATAAGTTTGCCAGATCTGGCAGATCTATTGTCATTAACACCAAAACTAGGGAAGATTACCTAGGAGTAGTCAAAATACTTGAAGAACACACCCCGAAGGTAGAGTACGTTGCCTACCCGATAGACAGCGACAAATTAAAGAGGGTAATCCTAAAAGGGCTAGCGGCGAGCACAAGCACCGAACTTATTCTTAATGAATTAAGAAATAAAAACGTCGACGTAACTAGAGTCAGTAACATGTACTCTAAAAAAGAGGGAAAACCAATACTGCCTTTCTTTATGATCACCCTCAAAGAGGATGACATACAAAAAATACGCAAAATAACAAACTTGTGCTACATGAAGATTCGTTTCGAAGACGAAATCAAGACCACAAAAGATACCCTACAGTGTTTTAACTGCCAGGGTTATTACCACAGTTCAAAGGCTTGCCACTGCGACTCCAGATGTGTAAGGTGTGGTGAAAACCATCTCAGCAATGAGTGCGGAAAAAGCAAAGAAACGGCTCCAAAATGCGCCAACTGCGAACAGGCGCATACGGCCAATTACAGAGGATGCTCAAAAGCTCCAAAAAAGAAGACCCCTGCCCCCGTAAAACCGGCGGGCAGACCACTCAACCCAACAACAACAACCACGGGTTTCAGCTACGCACAAGCAGCCAAGAAAACCCCAGAACAAGCGGCCCCAACGATGCAAGACGCAGCCGCACTCATTGCCACATTCCAGACGGAATACAATAAGAAAATGATGGAGATGATGTCCGTGATGGATAGGGCCACAAAAATGATGACTGCATTCGGTGAAATAAATCGACAATGTTAGCTAACCATACGGAAGATCTACGCATAGGGTCCTGGAATTCCGGTGGAATTTTCCAAAAACTCAACCTTTTGGACGAAATGATAAATAGATTAGAGCTCGATATCGTAGCCCTTCAAGAAACGAAACTAGTGGAAAGGAAGAAAACCAAATTTCCAGGCTACGATATCTATAGAACTGACCATAGAGCAAGATCAGGAGGAACAGCCATACTAGTTAAAAAAGGCATAGAACATGAACACATCCCAACACCAGGTGGACTGGTCACAATGGAAGCCACGCTAGTAAGACTAAAGGCCAACAACGAAACACTAAAAATAGTGTCAGCTTATGTCAGACCTAACGAACCGATATTCGATGAAGATTTGAGCCTAATCCTCGACACAGAAGAGCCTACGGTAATCATAGGAGACCTTAATGCGAGATCTCCCAACTGGTTCGATAGAGCGACCAACAATAACGGGAGACGACTTTGCGGCCATCTCGAAAATAGACCAAACACCTACGTGATCGGACCAACAGAACCGACCTGTTTTCACGGACAACTCCCTACACATCTAGACATTGCAATCCTACACAACGTGGGTCAACAATACGAGATACGCTCTCTAAACGAAGGCGATTCGACGCACAATCTAATCGTTTTGACCCTGGGCGCAATAGAACTAAACTATTCGCAGCCCCACAAAAGAAAGATAACAAGTTGGCCAAACTTTAGAAGAATTGTGAGCGAAAACATCGGTAACATTCCAACAATAAACAACATCACAGAACTAGAAGACAGCGTAACCAAACTAGAAGAAACTATAATTAATGCTATCGATGCCAGCTCCAAAACCGAAACAATCACAAGACAAAAAGGAAGATTCGAAGATATAAGTCAGGATCTACAAGACTTAATTAAAGAAAAAAACAGAAAAAGAAGAAGAGCCTATCGTACTAGAACATTAGAAGATAAAAGGATTGCAAATGAGCTAGACAGGGAAGTTAAAAGACAACTACGAAATCACAGAAATGAAAGCTGGGACAACTATATCCAAGAATTAGACCCTAACAAATCCGCCTTCTGGAAATTATCGAAAATCCTCCGACAGGACAAGAAACCCATACCTCCCTTACATGGAGTAAACGGGATTGTCCACACGGAAATAGACAAAGCTGAAGTCCTAAAGGACGAACTAGAAAGGGCATGTAGAAATAACGAAAATCCCAATGAAGACATAGACTTTGAAGAAGAGGTAGAAAGAACAGCCAGAAGACTAAAGAGAAGAAAAGGCAGAGTAGGAATAACACATACATCTCCCGAAGAAATAAAAGAGCTAATAAAACTAACAAACGCCAAAAAAGCCCCAGGACCTGACAACATCACAAACAGGGCACTAAAAAATCTACCCAACAAAGCTACTGTCTACATAACGAACATTGTAAACAACATGCTCAAACTAAGATATTTTCCAGATAGATGGAAGGAGGCACAAATTATCATGATTAAAAAACCAGGGAAGGATGGCATTTTTCCGCAAAATTACAGACCTATCAGCCTACTATCATCAATAAGCAAGATAGCGGAAAGAGTTATATTAAAAAGACTCAACGACGAATCGGAAGCACTAGGCATCATACCAGAAGCTCAATTTGGATTCAGAAGCGAACATTCATGCGAACTACAAGTTCTACGTTTTACTGAATTTACAACAAAAGGCTATAACGAAAAAATGTATACGGCAACAGCATTTCTGGACGTCAGTAAAGCATTTGACAGGGTCTGGCATGACGGACTCATTTACAAAATGAACTCTATGGGATACAGCGAGGCGATGACATGCCTCCTTGGATCATACCTAGCCAACAGAAGGTTCAGGGTTCGAACGGGGGCAACTCTGTCCGAAGTCGGGACCCTGGAAGCAGGTGTGCCTCAGGGAGCTGTTCTGTCGCCTTACCTGTATACCATCTATACGGCCGACACGCCAAAAGAACCAGGTTCCCTGTTAAGTCTTTACGCCGACGACACAGCAATAGCTGTTAGCTGGAGAAATCCAGATCATGCAGCTAATCATCTGCAGAGAGCACTTAATAGATTCGAAAGATGGTGCATCAAATGGAAAATAGCCTTAAACCCGGATAAAACACAGGCTGTAATGTTTAGTCACAGAAGAAGTGTACCGAACCGAGAACTAATGATTGGGAACACTCCAGTAGAATGGACAAACGAGGCCAAATACCTAGGAGTGTTACTAGACAAAAAACTCACATTTACGCAGCACATAAATCAGCAAACGTATAGAGCCAAAGCGCTGAAAAATCAGCTCTCAACGCTTATTGGTAGAAGAAGTAAGCTAAGGTTTAAAACCAAAATCAGGATTGCGAATAGTATTATCCTGCCAGTCCTTTCGTATGCCTCTGCTGCGTGGGGACACACCTGTAAAACAAACAGGAAAAAAATACAAACAGCGCAAAATCAACTAATAAGAGATGCCCTGAACTTACCGAGATATGTACCTCTGAGAAATTTATACAGAGACTCAGGACAAACAAGGATCCTTCACACAATGGACAAAAAGGCATACGAACTATTCAACGGACTAAACAACCACCCAAGTAGCATGTTAAGAGAGCTGACTAACTACAACGCAAATACCAGGACGGTACACAGAAGACCTAAACAGCAAATAGCCGGATATAGGGTCCCCAACGAATAAATGAAGAATGAGATGGTCGCAATGACGTCAAATAAAAGAATGCAGTCATCAGAAAAACAACCACCAAAAAATATCTATTTTTAGGACTCTGGCGAGAGGATACAGGTGCCAAGGCACTTAGTTAAGGACAATATACACCGGGGTGTGTGGAGGCCATATACACCCTGCAATGCACACCCCAACACACCCACACAAATTAGCATGTAAGAATAAAAGGGTAAGAATTGTGCCGGCATTTTATAGTCCCAACGCCAAGGAAGACCCCCAAACCCAAAAAAAAAAAAAAAAAAAAAAAAAAAAAAAAAAAAATCGGTTGTTTTTCTTTTAAATTCAGAACTTCAAAAATCAATTTTAATTTATTAAACGTTTTAACGTAAAATTCATCCTATTTTTCTATATAGAAGGCCCGTCAGGCCTTCTATATACCGCTGATGCGGATAAGGCCCTTAAGGCGGATCAAATAAATGCTGATCCTTTTCGCGACACCCGAGCACTGAGGTCATGTGCGGCAAGCATGGGCTCGGTGGCCGGACACACTTCGGGCGCCCAGCCGGCGAGGAGAACAAAATTTACTTTTGCCAAATCGGCGGCTGAGTGACCGAGCACACACTTTTTTCCGGACATGAAGTCGACAGCCCAGGCTGTCGGCTTCATGGACGGAACACACGCTCTTTTTCTTTTTTTTTTTAGGGACTTCAGTCCCGAAGTGAAGTTAGAGTAAAATCTATAGAGTCAGTAAAGTAAATAGGGAGAAAAGCCTAGATGTGGCTACCCCTACAGTCAGGTGGCATAACCACAGTAATTAAAAACAGGAGGTGTCTCATTACCCAGGGCACCTCAAGTAACTTTCAGATCATAAGCCTCCTCACGTAAGTCACACGATGAGGAGGGGTGGTGGAAAAGCCTGGGGGTCAGATAGGTACCTCTTCAACTAGTGAAGTGTGACCGGTTTGATCTTCGGACATGTGGATCCCATACTTAGTTTGGTATACACATGTTCCTAGGGGTAGGGTTGATCGCTTAGCGTGATTGTGTGTGTAGACTTCAAAATAGATGAAATCAACGTTTTTTAAGGGTTATATGTAATTTAAACTACAGTTTTAGAACAGTCAAAATCGGGCAAAAAAACTTTTAAACCATCAAAAAAATCATGTTTTTCAAGCTTATTAAGGGTTTTTGCAAATCATATTTTCTGAAATTAATTACAACATCACTTTTTCTAGTTTTTTTTTTACATTTTGTGCGATTAAAAATAACACTAAGCACACTTTTAGCACCCCACCCCCCTACACCCAAAAATGTTATTTTTTTATAGGCTACCAATTTAAATATATTAAAAATTTCACACGCATACTTGAGGCTTTAAGAAAACTTTTTTTAACACGTATAACTTTGCATGTCTGCAGGTTGCATGGCTGTAGGTCTTTCTTTTTTTATTTGTGTATGTGATCACAAAATATTTTTTTTTTGATTTTTTCCTATATTTTGGACGCCAATATTTTACCCCCAAAAAATGACGTTGTTGGGAGAAAGGGGTGGGAATGGCGGACTAAAATTGCTCTGAATTATATTTTTTATTCAAATAAAATGTAAAAAATTGAAAACATTGATTTAGGTTGTATCGATCTCAAAAATATGATTGAACCCGCAAAAAACTCGCAAAATCCCTTAAAAAACCCCGACAAACATGTTTTTGGGAGGTTTAAAGTGGTTTCGCTTAATTTTTGAGTAACTTCAAATTAAAAAACCCTAATTTGATCTATACATATGTGACAAGATCAACTTACACAGCTTGAAAAAGACGATTTTCGATTATAAGAGTTGTACCAGTTTTTTATGACGCGAAGGGTACACTCAACCTATGGGTCGGTCTATAAATCTAAAAAAATACAAAAGTTTGTAAAAGCATCAAAACTATGTGTGTGAATTTTTTAAATTGATTGCACTTTACAAAAATGACGTCACAAAATTTCCCGCTAAATTAGCGTTGAACATTCGGTTCAACATCAACAATTAAATATGAACAAATATTTATTCGATTTTTACTGTAGATTATAAACGGTGGAAAAGAGTAACTTTTTAAAACTATTTATAAACTTTAAATTATTAATGACCATCAGTTTTAAGAGTTTTTTAGAAGTTTTAAAAATCAAAACGAAAATAAGTTGACCATTTTGTAAGGGATACACGTTAGGCAGGAAACCCTTACTCGGCAAAATAAAAACACCCTGTACGAGTGGCAAATAAAGATCGCGCAATTACCTTCATTGCCACAGCAAATAGTAAAACTCTTAACTAAGTTTATTACTTTCTAACTAACCCATCGCCATCGTTAAATTCGGTCGGTTCGATCCTAAAAAGAAAACGAACGTTGGTACCGTGAGAAAATGCCAACGAGAACAGTTGACTATCGTATCAATTTAGTAAGTACCACTCGTATTTTTTTCTGTGGCTCGCAACGGGCCTGGAGCTATTTTGCAATGCGCGTAGTCAGATTCAGCGTTTCTGAATAAATACTTGGATACTTTGAGTGGTTAGTAGTTGCATAATGGTAAAAATGTGGTTTGGTCAAATAGTATTAGAATCTAGACAAAGATCTTTTATCAAATTGATAAAATTTGGATATAGTTTTTACAACGAAAGATTGTGCGCGAACAATGTTTCAAAAGTTCATGTTGAGTTATTCATTTTTATATTTTGAGTAGGTTTTATTATTCAATCTTATAGAAACTACTATCGCAATTTTTTAACTGCTTTCCGCTATATAACAAAATTTTTGGTCAGAACATTATAGGTTCTGTGTCTTCTTCGTTAGTTAGATATGTGTATCTCTTTTGGTAATTTTTCGAAAAATGCTTCCTTTTCAAGTTATTTGCAATTTTTGTTGAAAAATGCTTTAATTAGTGACATTTGGGATTTTTTTTAAAACTACTACATGAATTTCAGTTCTATAAAAAGTTTTATGATTTTTAAACCTTTAAGTCCAAGTAAAACTGTTTTAAAGATGATAAATAGTTTCAACCTTACTGAAAACATGGACCGAATTAATTTTAGTAATAATCTTAATCTTAGCTCTAAGTTTAATATATATTGTTATGATATGTAAAATCGAGAAAAGTATTGGTTTGCTTAAAATATTTCAAAGTTCAAAAACATTAAAATAATTCAGATTAGTCAAATAATGAACAACAAACATTTCGAAGAATGAAAGTCTTTTAATTTTGGATTACCTGTATTTAACAAAACGTAAGATATGCATAAATTATTTTCTTTGATAAAATATATTTGAGTGACCCGTATAAGCTTAAGTGAAAACCTAGACAATAGAAGCGGTTTTTCCAAATAAATGTTGTGCAGTAATTAGGACAATAGAATAGATTTTAGAAAGATATGTTTTTGTTAGTTCTTTAGAATTGGTAGGAAAAGATTTTGTAAATAAGTTTTAGGAAATTTTATAATTGTAGGTAAAAATTTGTGTGTTATCGAAATGTAGAAATGGGAGATGTATGACGCGTTTTGATTGGATGAGATTGGAAAAGGTGAGATGATTGGTTTATCATCATAGCTATCTTAATTTTTGAGGCAGTAGCTCTAAATAGTTGTTTTGAGCTGCATCCAAACCATTCTCTCAGGTTCTTCAGCCATGAAATTCGTCTTCTTCCGATGCTTCTTCTGCCATCTATTTTTCCTTGCATTATGAGTCGCAGGATGCCATACTTATCGCCCCGCATCACATGTCCGAGATACTGTAGCTTTCTTTCTTTAATTGTAAGTTCAATTTCCTTCTCTTTGCCTATTCTTCTCAGTATTTCATTGTTTGTAACTCTATCTACCCAGGAAACCCTCATAATTCTTCTATAGGTTCACATTTCAAAGGCGTTAAGTCGTCTCATTGTATCTAGATTTAACGTCCATGATTCCACTCCATAATATAGTACACTGTATACGTAACATTTTGTTAGGCGTACTTTAAGAGCTAATGTTAGATCTTTGCCACATAGGACCTTTTTCATTTTTATAAAATTAGAACGTGCTTTTTCGATTCTGACTTTGATTTCTGCCGTGTAGTCATTATTTTCTGTTATAAGTGTTCCTAGGTAAGTGTACTTTTTTACTCTTTCGATCTGCTGGCCCTCTACTATCAAGATTTCGTTAGTATTATAGTTGTTTTTACAAATTTTCATAAACTTCGTCTTTTTGACATAAGAGAGAGTCCATACTCCCTACTACACATGACTATTTTGTTCATGAGTCTTTCCAGGTCTTGTAAACTATCGGCTATTATTACTGTATCATCTGCATATCTGATGTTTTTAATTAAGACTCCATTTACTCTTATGCCGACTGTTTCATCTTCCAGAGTTTCTCGAATTACCTCTTCAGAATAGGCGTTAAATAATAGAGGTGATAGAATGCAGCCTTGCCTGACTCCTCTCTTTATTTCCATTTCTTCAGACTTTAGTTAGTTTTTGAAATAAAAAGATAGTCAGTTGGTTTCCAAGGATGCAAGGCGAACGGCCATTGTTCTCGGGTAGTTTCCCAGAGGTAGGAAGCAGTAGCAGTGAAAGTTTGTGAGTTTTCGTGTAGTTAGTGTATCTGACAGAAGCTGATCCAGTAAAAGATTGTAAGTTATATTTTCTACTTATATTCCAAGAGTCACTGTTCAGGCCAACTAAAGATTCAGTTTATCGTAAAGAAAAGATATTCCAAGAGTCATTTTCCACTCAGGCCAACGAGAGATTCAGTTTATTGAGAGAAGAAGAAGCTAGCATAATTTGAACGATTCGTGCAATTGAAGGAGATCATTAAGGACGATAAACTTGCAATAATTTGTTGTAAGATTGCTGATTACCTAGGGAGCGGCTAAGAGTAGATAGTATGGTCTACAAGGAGCAAGGATTTGGACCACTCATCATCAGAGAGAGATAGTTTTGTTTTCTGCAGTTTTTCTTTTATTGATAACACAATTTTTACACTTAATTTAGAAAGGATATAAATATCTTGATTAGGAGATTTAGAATAATATTTGGGATTGTGAGATTTCAACTAATTTTGTTTGTACCATTAATTTTGAAGGTTCACGTACGTAGAACAACATTTTGAGAATCATTATATGAGATTTTGTTTATTGAAAACATTTGAGTGTGAATTTTATTTCATCATTTTTATTTCAATATATAACGTTAGATCCTATATGTTTTTTATTAGTCCGGTATTCTTTTCACCTTACCTTTCACATGTAATAGCATAAATATTGAAGCACGAATATAACCCTGAGATAAGAGAATTAAAAGGTGTGATAGAATCATAGTCATATCATTTAAATAATTTAAATTAATTAATTAATTAATTAGCTAATTAATTGCTTGGCGCACTAAGATTTTGAATATCACATTAACTAGCTTCCAAAACGTAGGGCTTGAAAATATCGCAGTTTTACATTTGAAGGAAGGGAAAGAGATCTGGAATAAGTACAGGTGATCCAGAGATAAAAACATATAACATTGAGGGAATTTAAAAGTATTTTACCAATTTTTTCCAGTGGATTAAAATTTGATTTAACAAGGGATAATTTTCAGGAGTTCCTCTAATAGGAAACACGCGATTAAGGATGAAGGAGACTTTCGTAAGGTTTGAGAAGGAAGCAGAGAAGAGGGGGCTCCAAATCAACGAAAACAAGACGAAATATATGTATATGAGCCGCAATAACCAAAGCAGAGACAGAATCGGTCAGAACATTACCATCGATGACTTTAACTTTGAGCGCGTTAGAGAATTCAAGTATCTTGGAACAGCAATAACTGAAGACAATAACGGATCACAAGAAATAAACAACAGGATTCAGGCCGGCAACAGATGTATTTTTGCCCTCCAAAACCTTATAAAACCAAAACAAACTAACACGACGTACGAAGATACGACCCGTTGTGATGTATGGAAGCGAAACGTGGACGATAACAAAGGCAAATGAAGAGGGACTACGTGTTTGGGAAAGAAAAATCCTAAGGAAGATCTTTGGTCCGGTGCTTGATGAAGCATCAGGACAATATAGGATAAGAACTAATAAAGAGCTTGAAGAACTTTACCCAGATGCCAACATCATAAAAGAAATAAAGTCCAGAAGACTCCAATGGGCAGGACACCTCAGAAGACATTCTGACGAACGAACAGTAAGACTGGTGTGGGAGGAAGTCCCAACTGGAAGGGGACCACGCGGACGCCCTCGTCTCCGGTGGCGAGATAATATAGCAGGAGACCTAAGCACTATGGGCGTGGTGAATTGGATGGAGGTTGCTAAAGAGAGAAAACAGTGGAGGCATGTTGTCGAGTCGGCTAAAACCCACGAAGGGTTGTAACGCCACGGAGTAAGTAAGTAAATTTTCAGGAGTTGGCTATATACCATATAGTTAAAAAACTCGAACATCGAAGTAAAACACTTGTGTTGTAATGAGTATATTTATTAAAAATTCAGTGAACTTATAAATTATATGGCGGTATGACGATGAAATTAGATTGCCAAAAGGGAACATAAGTCCCTACTCGAAAAATTTTTCTACATCAGAACTGTAGGTTCAATGCCAACTAATCTGAGATGCCGGAAGTGGTTAATGACTGTTTACAGTGTTTATGATAAATGACTGTTTACATCTGTTTTGTTATTGGATGGGGGTTATAACAATATCGTGCCGCACTTATAATAGATAAGTAATGTGTAACAGCGTCCAAATAATGCATTCTATAACAGGCTGTGATGTCACAAGTTGGTTTTATGATATTAAAAAAAGGAGGCTTATAAAGCTTTGCCGAAATGTATGTATGTATGTATAGCGTTAACAGGCCTTTTAGGCCCATTGCTGGATGGATAATTTCCATCGTTTTCTATTCTTAGTTAACAGCTTCCAATCTCTGATTCCCATCTCTCTGACATCTTCCATCACTACATCTCTCCATTTCTTTCTTGGTCTTCCTCTCTTTTTTTGCCCTCAGGTACTCTCCAAGCAATATTCTTGACTAGTCTATCACCTTGCATTCTTTCTAGATGACCGAGCCATTCTAGTCTACGTTTTTTTAGCACTTTTGTTATTGTAGGGTTAGCATACAAATGATACACTTCTGCATTAGTTCGTCTTCTCCATTCTCCCTCTACTACTTTTCCACCAAATATTCTGCGAAGAATCTTTCTTTCCCATGCTTCCAATGTATTCTGTATGGTTTTGTTCATAGTCCATGTCTCGGCAGCGTATAGCATTGTGGGTCTAATTATAGTTTTATATACTCTTATTTTTGTATTACGAGATATATCTTTGGCCTTAATTATTTTGCTCATGGCTCCAGCACACCTGTTGCTCTTGGTCAGTCTCAGGTTGATTTCAGTTTCTTCCTTACATGTCTGATCAATAAGAGTACCTAAGTACATATATTCATCCACCTTCTCGAATTCTACAACTGATCCATCCTCCACCTCCAATTTAAAGGATTCCCTGGTGTTTATTCCTTTTTTGCTCGAGATCTCCATGTATTTCGATTTATTAATATTAATTTTCAGTCCCATTTTAGAGCTTTCCGAATCAGTCTTTTGTTATATTTGATAGTTCTTTCCATTTCTTGCAATGAGAACCACATCATCAGCGTATGCTAAGCATTGGTGCTCCTTGTATAAAATAGTTCCGGACCTATTTATCCCACTATCCCTTACAATTTTTTTAGAACTATATTGAATAGCAATGTAGACAACGGGTCTCCTTGGCGAACACCTTTTTTTCACTTCAAATTCTTCTGAGATTGTACCGTTGCATCTCACAGCATAAATGGTTTGTCTAATTGTCATTTTTACCAATCTTATTATTTTTTCTGGCACTTGGAATTCTTTTAGTGTTTCTATTAACTTGTTTCTGTCTATTGTATCGTAGGCAGCTTTGTAATCAATGAAAAGTACTTGTGCTGAAATGTTGTATTCATAGCAATTGATCAGGATTTGTTTTAGCATAAAAATTTGATCGGTTGTTGATCTTCCTTTTCGAAATCCTCCCTGGTATTCTCCTAGATTCTTCTCTATATATATTTCTAATCGTTTTTTAATTAGTATGGCGAGTACTTTATAAATTACTTCTAATAAAGATATTCCTCTATAGTTTGCGCATTCAGTTCTATCTCCCTTTTTGTGTATAGGAATTATAATCGACTTATTCCATTCTTGAGGCATTTCTCGGCATCCCATACTTCTAGTATTAGCTCACCAAGTTTGTTTATTAAGGCCTCTCCTCCATATTTTATGTTCTCTGCACAATGCGCTCTCCCGGGCTTTTTTGATTTTTCATATCTTTTATTATTTCTTCAATTTCTTGTCTTGTGGGCTCTGGTATTTCTTCTATTACTATTTGAGGTTTAGGAACATAACAATTTTCTTCAGTAGTCACTTCTTCATTTAGCATCTCTTCGAAATATTCTTTCCACCTTTCACATATTTGGTCTTCGTCCACTATCAGGTTTCCTTGCTTATCTTTTACATTTATCGTTCTTCCCTGGTACCCAGTTTTAATGTATTTTACTTCTTTATAAAAATTTTTATTTCATTTTTCTTGTAATTTTCTTCAATGCGCTTAATTTTATCATCCATATACTTTCGTTTGCGCTCCCTTAGGATTCTCTTTACTTTTTTTCGTTGTTCGGCATACCTTTCTAGGTCGTCTTGTTTTTGCGATCGAAAACTTTTTAATCTCAAATCTGATCTCTTTTTAACTCTGTTCTGCATTCTTCATTGAACCAGTGGTTTTTTCTAATCTTTTTGTTCTTGGTATGTTCTTCGACGTAGCTTCCTTTATAGTGTTTGTCATTTTCAAGAACTTTTGTTGTATGTTACTCACAGTAGTACTATCTTGTTTGGCGTAGGTTTCTTGTATATCCTTTTGATAATCCTGCGCTACCTCAAATTTTCGCAGTTTTTCAAAGTTAAATTTACGTTGCACTTTCTTTTTCCGTTTATGCTTTTTAATTATTGCTTCTCTCATATTAATTTTAACCAAAAAATGATCTGAGTCTACGTCAGCCCCTCTGCACGTTTTCACATTTGTTATTAAATTGGCAAACTTCTCTTGTATTAAGATGTGGTCTATTTGATTAGTTCTATTTGATCCCGGAATTTTCCACGTTCCTTTATATATATTTTTTCTCCTAAAATGGGTACTCATTATCTTCATCCTGTTTTCAATTGCGAATGTTATTAATCTTTGTCCGTTATCATTTGTATTCAAATGTTTACTTTCACCCCCTGTTATGGTTATTATAAATATATATATATATATATCTTCTCTTCCGATCTTTGCATTGGCGTCGCCTATAATAATTTTAGTATTTTGTCTGGGCATTTCTTCACACAATGACTCTAATTCTTAGTAAAATTCGTCTTTCACTTCTTCGTTTTTTTTTCTGTTGGAGCATGTATATTTATCAACGATATCATATTCTTTTTTCCCTTAATTCTAATTGCACACATTCTGTCAGATTTAACTACGAATCGTTTTACTTGCTCCACGTCTTCATGTACCAGAAAACCCACTCCAAAATTCCTATTATCGCCTTCACTTGTGTAAAACGTGTATGGACTAATCTTTTTAATGTCGTTTCCAGTTAAATGTGTTTCCTGTATTGCTAAGATGTGTATTTTATATTTTTTTAGTTCTTCTATTAGGTTAATTAATGCTCCCTCCTTGTATACTCCTCGTACATTCCATGTAGCAATATTTAGGTACATATTCTTATTTTTTATTTTGCTATTTATGTTCAAACTCATTTTCCTGTTCATCGCTAGGGTCCGTTGCCGAAATGTACTGATAGTTAATTGGAAAAATGAACCAATTTGCCTACTTTGCGTTTAGACCAAGGACCTAAAAACTGTATCCCCCTCACAATAAGTTTAAAAACTATCATGAGTTGATAAATGAACTAAGGTATAATAATATATCTATAAAAATTACCACTTTCGAAATCAGCATTATTAAAGCATTACTTAAGAGCAAAACAGCATCATTTCATCTCTTAATACATCAAACCATGATTGCAGAATGGAAAAGAATTGTTTCGATTTTAATTATTTTAAACTAGTTTAGATATGTTACAAAAGTATTTCTGTTGATGTACCGGAAAATGTTCTACGAAAAATTGTACATGTATTTCCTATAATTTAGAATTCTGCGCAGTATGTGCATGTATACCAGAGAATTGTAAAAATATTAAAGACAACTCTATTGTAGATGGATATCCTACTGTTGTTGATGAGATTATTGACAATGGAAACCATGTTTAATTAATAATATATGTTTATTTTATTATACTTTTCTATGAAAAGTAAATTATGTATTGATTAATATGTTTCACTGTTATAAAATATTAAATAAGTCACCATTTATATTAAAAGAAAATTTACATTATTATGACATTAAAAAATTAGTTTTAATTGTTTTAAATATTATAATACGTTTTTATTAAAATTAAATGGTAGTAATAAAAGTAATATTTTGTATTGAATTCATTTTTTAATTTAAACAAAGATTTCTAAGCGCCGCGCCCTTTATATAATTATAGAATCAATCGTGCATGTTTTGCGGTAGGCTGCTCGAACTCAAAATGCATATTCGAAATATTTGAGCCTATGTTTTTAGCAAGATAGAAACCATTTATCTTTGTCAAAATAATCGGACTTGTAATTGCAAATTTAAAGATTATAAAGCTTTTTATAGAATTGCAATTAATTTATTAGTTTTTTGGAAAAATGCCAAAATTCCATTTTTTTTTGTTGTTATTTCTTAATAAAATTTCCGACCCATTGAAAAAATTAAAAAATATACATTTGAGCTTGAGTAAATATATATAATCGAACAAAAAAAATGGTCGGTATTTTCTTTTTCTAAGCGGTATAATCCGTTTCCATATCCCTTCTTTTTAGTGGTAAAATGCTCACCTGTTAGTACTACATGCATTTCTCATATACCGCTTTGCGTTGTATGAGAAATATCCATATCGTCATCATAACCAACAACTTGCAAAAGTTAGCGTAACCAAGGTTTTAAACCAGATTGAACAGTATGCAGGACTGAGGGCGTTTTCCTGGCGCAGCCGTGGTTTATTTCAAAATGCTCAGGCAATTCCCCCTGGATCTGTACTCAGCACGTTACTTTTAGTGTTACGTATTTTAAAATTATTAACTGATTTGGTATTTCTAGGTCTCTTATTCCCTAAACATATCCCTTATGTTTACAAAGTCGTAAGCTGACTTGTGGTGTATAAGTAGGTGGCGAGTCTGTATGACGTACTTTAAGTATTTTATCTAAAATGTATTTAGGTTTTAATTTACTTTAATTCGCAGAGTAGAAATCTGAATTATTTATCATACAGTGCCATGGGTAGCAGAGTATAGTGGATACTCATCCGTGGTTAGAGCATCCGAAGATATCTTCTTTGTCGTAATGGTGCAGTGCATTTTAAATCTGTTGTCATACTGAGAGATTTTCTATTGCCGGAACTAGCCAAAACTATTATTTTTGGCTAGTTTATAGCAGCCATTTTAACCTTTATAAATTATTGATGGTAACTCTTTGCCCTCGTATCTTTCGTGTATCTTACATGTTTCGTTTTCAATGTTTTCTTGTTCCTCCTCTATATTAAGGGTCTGACTAAGATGATCCATCTACAATTTAGTACATTTTTCCTTTCCTTGTTCAGCTTTTGCTATAAGAGCAATCATAAGTTTGTGTAAACCAGCGCTCTTCATTCAGGATCTTCATGATAATCACTTGGACAGACAATAGTGTAGATAGATATTCCAAAGACTTGTGTTTACTACTACGTAGTATTTTAGATCTTTGTTTATGTTTATGTTTATGTTATGTTTTAGGACATTCATATTTATTCTATTGTGTACATACTAATCTTATCTACAATCCTTTTTGGCCACATGCAAATCAGGTTCAATAGTTCGTACATAACAGTTTTCCAAAGAATTTTACTGCAGGTGAGTATCAATACAGGTCGAATTTTACTGCGAATTTTACTGCAGGTGCAATGTTAATAGTACTTAAAGGGAAGATCGTACAATCTTCCCTTTAAGTACTATTAACAAGTATGCGAATCAATCATATTTTAAATGTATATCGTAGAGTACTAGCTGAAACCAAAGAGAAAATTAATTCAATAAAAAGTATACACCTGCATTGGGAGGAATATATAGCTGCATGAAATCAAAATCAAGTGAAAGCAAAGTCATATTTGATTGGAGAAATTCGACACAATGTAGAGGTCGCCAGGGTTAAGATAAAGAGATTATATAGATAAAGATGCCAGGAAGATCGATATGGTCAAATGGCAATAAGTTACAAGGAATACTCACAATTTGGAAATAAACTGGAAAGGAAAGTCAAGACTTACTAAGATATAGATCAAGTTCGTAACATCAATGAAGATGATGTAATTCATTTCTATGAGTTCTATAGCCTTTTATTTATCGTACTGATCTGTTAGATTGAAATTTAGCATCTGCCTCAAGACATTGGTTTGTTGTTTTTGTAGGTTTGTAAAAAAATGTCTATTTTTACCTGATATTGTTTTAATTCCTTTTTGATTTAGTTATTTTTTATAAACAATTTTTAATTTACATTTTGTTACTATAAAGTAGATGTTTATGTTACTTATAAAGTAAATGACTGAATTTCTAAGAAGACTTCCAGAATCAACAACATAAAAGTATCATCCACAACGAATATCTAAGATAGTGGAAGTATTCTTAAGCCTAGAAAAGCTAATCGAATGCTAATAAAAAGGATCTACTCCTAAACTTTACTACTAAATTCTAAAGAATTTAACTGTAAAATTACAAAGAAATCAGCTAAAAGTATGTAAAATAAAAAGAAATAACTTATTTGACTACGTCCAATCAAATGTTTACAACAGCAATATATGAGTATAACGTATGTATCATTAAAATATGAGTCAATCTTCAAAAAAATAATGCCTGAAAAGTATGAAAAGAAGCAAACAACAATAAAGATATGTAAATGTGTTTCTGTCTTTTTTTAAACATCTTTTACCTTCGATTAAAAATGTTATATACCAAATTGCTTCTAGATGAAAGTCTTCTAGGAATAATTTAAAAAATAGATAAATCTTCTTTTTGCAATTGATCGAGTTATTTATTGAATTATAGTTCCATGATAATCGTCAAGGTAATCATGACGGTTTTGTGGGAATCACCATTTATTAGGTATATAATTATCTCATTAAAGAAATAGAAATCTTATACAATCACCGAAAACGAAATGTTTTTTATGAAAAAATCGTACTATAAGTATAACAAATAAAAATAATACCTACTGGAAATTTTTATATTAACTGTTATAAACTACATACTATTATAAGTATTTGTTTATAATCCAATTTATAGTATTTCGTTTTCATAATTTTTCCAGCGTGTTTGGTACAGGTGATTCTTGTATATATATATATATATATATATATATATATATATATATATATTATATATATATATGAATATCACTAGGTTCTCGGGAACAACCGCGTTGAGAATTTAATGCTCGACGTTTCGGCTCCCGTTTTGGAGCCATTATCAAGAGGGATACGTTCGGTTCGAGTTCGGGTCTCAATCTGCCTACTCCCCTCACTCGACACGTACCAGTATCGTATTCTGTATATAAATACAAGAACTGTCTCTCGGCACTGAGATCTCATCTGCCTACTTCTCAGTGTCGAGTGACATATATAGTGATATATATATATATATATATATAATATATATATATATTATATATAATATATATAAATATATATATATATATATATATATATATATATATTTATTATCATAAGAGAAACTCAAAAAGAAGAAGTAAGAAACTCAAAACTACTATATATATATATATATATATATATATATATATATATATATATATATACATATACAGCTCAAGACTACTTACTCCGATCTATTATATTTGGATACACATTCGCAATTCAATGATGTTTCAATAACTGATTCATTGTAAAGTTTACAGTTCAGTTCTTATTATACAATGTTGAATTTAAATTAAATACAACCTTTGGTAAATTTTGATGTGTAATAGTAGTAGTACTAGTAGTAATAACCAAGCGTTGGAAGCTAGGTTGCGAGAAACGGCGGCAGTTGTAATAAACTCGTTATAATATATATATATATAATATATATATATATATATATATATATATAATATATATATATATATATATATAATATATATATATATATATTATGTCTTACATATATATATATATATATATATATATATATATAATATATATATATGTAAGACAAAGAAAATAAAAAGAAGTATAAGTTAGACTGTCATTTGCAATGTCCAGGAATGACAGCTACTCTTAACCTAACATTTCACAGTTGGCCAGCACACGTGGCTTTTTAAACTAATTGTAATTGTCTTTTTCTTATGTGTTAGAGTAAAATAAATTGTCAAGTTTGTCTTTTACACCATGCAATTTCTATATTTTTTAATAATTTAAAAACACCAAGACCTTTTTGAGAAATCTCAATCACGTTTTAAAATCAATGCCTTACAATGAGAACGAAGCAAAAAAATACTAATTAATAGTAATTAAGGCTGCTACTAGGGCCAATAACGAAAATGCTGTATTAGCGTCTTTCGAAGTATCCTTGTTAGTTGCAAAAAGTGTGCCTCACCGTATTGCTGAAGAATTATTACTACCTTACGCGAAAATTATGGTTTCCACTATGTTAGGAGAAAAATTTCAAAAGAATTGGTCGTTATATCGTTATAACAATAAAATGAAGAATAGAATTGTTGATATGTTAGGAAATGTTAAAGAGCAATTAGTTTTCAGTGTTAAAGCGAGCAGGTTTTGAGCTTTGCAATTAGATGAGAGCACAGAGATATTATAAATGGGGCTAGCCCTAGCATTTGTTCGTTACGAATACAAAGACTACATAATTGAGGATTTTATGTTCTGTAGGACTCTGCCTTAGCATCCTATAAGTGAAGCAATATTTGAAGTATTGAACGACTTTATGTTTACTCATGATATATCGTGAAATTAGAAATATAGGAGGGATAATCAAAGACAGACAAAAATGGTACTGGGAACAGCAAAGTTAAACCAGAAACTGTAAAACCAAACTCAGAATGCGATGAGCCCCCACACAAAAATGATCTCCAAGTGAAAACAGCTTTGGCTTCTTAGGGAGCATATAGCTTGTATATAGATTAAGATAATTAACGTATTTTTACCCAAGACCTTGCAGAAGACGCTAAGACAGGACATGTGTGTGAAAGGTATTGATGTTTGTATGTAATTAGGGAAACTATTTGATCATCGGTAAATAGAGACTGAATGAATGATAATTATGTATTTTTAGATCGACGGAGAATGATCAATTAAAGCAGTTTAAAATTTTAATAATCAACACACAGTAAATACAGAGTTATTAAAATTAATTATAGCTGAAGTCAAATATATATCCAGGATCCAACTTGTAAATACAATACATTTTGGAGACGGCTTTCGCCGTATTCCCGTTCTCCTCCGCCAATCCTCCCGGTCCAAGGAATGCTTCTCTTCCAAACCTCTAGATTCCATTGCTCTTCTAATACCTTCATTCCATGAGCGTCGAGGTCTACCTCTTTTTCTTCTACCAGGGGGCTTCCATCTGTGAAGTTTTTGGGGCCAACGTTTGTCAGGCATTCTCAATAGGTGTCCAATCCATTTTAAACCTCTTCTTTTTATTCTGTCAATGACCGTTTTGGTAGCATTCATGTTATTTTTATAGACTCGTTGCTCTTTCTTTCCTGCCTTGATGTTCTAGCACTTCTTCTCAAATAATCCATTTCAACTGCCAACAATCTTCTCTTCGGGTCTGCATTAATTGTCCATACTTCAGAGTCATAATAAAGAACTGTTCAACCATGGTTTGCCCTATATTTTTTTGTTCCTTTTGGAAATATTGCGATCCCACCATAAGGAGTTCAGACATCCTACAATTGTACGTCACTGATTAATTCGGTGTTTACTTTGGTTTCTCCTAAGCCGTTCTTATTAATGAGTGCACCTAAATATTTAAATTTTTCCACTTGTTTGATTTCATGTCCTCGTCTATCAACACTTCAAACCTTGCATCTGAATTGGTAACTAAATATTCTGTTTTTTTCATGCTGACTTGTCACCCTCATTTTACATATTCTCTGTATAGACGCTTTATCATAAATTCTAAATCATAAGAATCTTGAGCTAGGACGACTTGGTCATCCGCAAAGTTCAGGGATCGGTCAGAGTTCACAGTACGTCATTTCCTATGGGGATTCCCATTCGGTGGCAGTGGTTTTTCCATGTTGGAAGGGCTGCCTCAATATATAAATTAAACAGCAAGGGTGATATACTGCATCCTTGTCTTAGTCCTATAGTTACTTTTATTGGCTCTGATAGTCTATTTCTGATTTTTATGTAAGTAGTGTTATCCCTGTATGCTTCTGTGATTATTTCTAAAAGATATTGACTAATGCCGAGTTGTTGTAAAGCTTGCCACAATTTAAGTCTTGGAACTGTATCATACGCCTTTTCTAGGTCGATGAAGGCTAGATGTACTTCGGTACCAACCGCTATTCTTTTTTCTATTAATTGTTAGAGTATAAACAAGTTATCAGTGCAAGATCTACCAGCCGTAAATCCACTTTGGTCTTCGCTAATTAGATGTCCTACATAATCTTGTATTTTTCCATTTATTATCTTTTAAAACAATCTCCTGAAAGTAGGTAGGACACTTAATCCTCTGCAGCAGTTAGGATCTTTTCGATTGCCCTTTTTAAAATAGACACTTGGTGAGCGGTTTTCCATTCAGATGGTACTTTAATTTGTTGGCAGCATTGATTCATAAAAAAGTTATTTGTTCTATTAGGAGTGGACCTCCTGCTTTAAGTAACTCTACGCTATATTGCCAGGTCCTGGAGATCGCCCGTTTTTCATTTTAATTAACGCAGTACGGACCTCGTTGTTAGTAGTATTAATGTTACTATTTGTTTGTCTCTCCATACTGTATTCCTCTCCCATATATTCCAATCTGGACTCTTGGAGTAAATTTTTATAGTGATTTTCCCACTTTTCTATAGGAATTAAGTTGCTTAAGGAGTTATGGGTGTTTTTCTTTAGATTAGTGATAGTTCTCCATGCTTCCGTAGTCTGAGAACCATCAATTAAATTTTCAACTTGGAGACATTTTTGTTCCAGAAATTGTTTTTTGCATTTTTTATTTGATTGCGTACTTTTCCTTTTTTCCTTTGATATGTTGCTCTATTGGTAGATGTTTTATTTGTTAGCCATTTCTTATATATTTTGTTTTTTTCTTGTATCATTTCTTTTACGTTTTCTGTCATCCATGGTGGTTCGTGGTGTTTTTTGTCGTTGTTCTCTGTTCCTAATACTTCATAAGCAATTTTTTTTTATTATCGTTTGGAAGTTATTGTATTCTTGTTCTACATCCATATTTCTTTCCATCTCATTTAGTTTCTTTTCTAATCTAGATTGAAAAAGATATTTAATAATTGGTTAAATAAAAGGTACAATTTATATCTCTCTATTTTGTACTGTGTAGTATTGTTTCTCTCTCTTTCGGTGTTCTGTTTGTAGTATTGTTTAAAGGGGCACAAAAGATTAACTGAAAGAAAGTACTGATCTGTCCCACCGTTAGAACCTCTTTTTACTCTGCAGTCTTGGTACTTAAATTTTGATTTCTGTCTCAGTATTATTTAGTCTATGATCGACTTCTGTTAAGAGTGAAATTCGTTCCAAAGTGTATTTATGAATATCTTTATGTTGAAGTGGGGTATTCATTACTTTTAAACCAAAAAGTGACAGAACTCAATTCAGCGTGTCCCCTATAACCATTTTTAACTATTTTTCCAAGTTAAAAGTACCATGCTAATTCAAAAAGTACTTTCTATTATTTGCTAGCTATTGCATTCAATATCATCTTCTATTTCTCACAAAAAGTGCTATCATACGTCAATAAAACTCTAGAAAACATGATACAGAAACTTATGGCTTCTGCCAAATAAACATATATGTTGTTGATATTGTAATTTATTCATTTTTAAATGATACTGGCTGATTACCAAGCGTTTAGGTGCTTAAATTCTTTGACTGTATATATTTTAGTACTAAATAAATTTAGAGTGTATTCGCACTATGTCAATGCCAACAAGTTTTTTTGGATTTAGTATAAATACCAGAATAATTAAATAATAATTCAATAATCAATAAATTAACAGTAGAATTTGTTTTATGTCCGAAATTTTCTGATTGGTACCTGTTGTTTGGGCTAATTGTTTCGTAAATATTATATATGTATCTCATACATATATATATATCTATATATATATATATATATATATAATATATAATATAATATAAGATATATATATTATATATATATATATATATATATATATATATAGATATAATTCTTTGGTAGATAGCTTTCGGAAAGCGTCAAATCAAGGATCAGCTAGAGATGTATAAGCCAGTTTGGTGTACAACTTTATTCTAAATGTGAAATTTTCGGTGATAGGCTGTCACCTTCATCAGCACCTAAAATGGAAAACCTATTTAGTACAAGTGGTGGAAATCAACATTTAAAAAACCTACATTGAAAACGTTCATTAGTCCTAGTGGTAAAGAACACTGTCACAAAACATGTTAAAATATTTAAAAAATACATTTAAAAATTTAAATAAAAGGATTAGAACACAAAAGGGTATTTTCAAATACAACACAACAAAAAAAATCTAAAATCTAAAAACCACAAAAACCGCAACTTCATGTCAAAGGTAGAAAAGAAGGATTATTCTTCTTTTTGTTAACAATGTTTTTTGATTCTGTCAATATCCCGATGTCATATGTAACAAGGTTATATTTACATCTGCACCTCATGGAAGTTAGAAGGAATCTTTTTAAGAACCAAAAACAGCAGGGAAATGAAGTCTTTTCTCAAGTGCAGGTGTGTCATCTATGTAATGTTATGATAAGTTCCCTACATTCTCCAATCTGTTACATTTTGTCAAGTCCTGCTGAAGCAAACAAGAATAAATACAACTTAAGTTCTCAACATCTTTCTTACAGTTCATAGAAGAGCTGCAGTTATGGATTGTAGCACATTTCTATGAAATTTCGCTTAAATTGGTTGTCAACCCTTTTTAGTACTTGCACATTTTCATAGTTAGCAGTATGTCCAGTATTCTTAATATGTTGGCTGAAAGCTGTACTAGTAGGCTTCCTCACAACATCACTCTTGTAGGAAGCCTACTATATTAGCCTATATTAAATTACTAGAGGTGTTTTCTGTTTCTTTTCCATGAGATTAATGACCTTTTGTTTTCATATTTTTGTAGTTGCCCCAATCCAAACCCCTTATCTTTTACTTATCCACGACCCCAGCTCTTCTAACAAACCCTGAGTGCCATTTGCACAAGTAGCGATTATTTTGCTTGCCTTATCTCCACACCCTTAGTTTCAGTCCCCAATTTTCTACCCCTTGTATTAATACCCCATGTGGTAGGCAAAAATATTTTCGTTACAATCTCATGATCTCCTTTTTTTGGGGTTCTAGGCCAGAAATAAGAAACTCGATATTTGAGAGAAGAGAAGACATTTTAAAATCTCTAGCGCTAGGAAATATCAACGACTAGTAAGTTGCACTGACAATTTGTGATATATTGTAAATATTTACACATACTTCTAATTACAGTGTCTTGAAAAAGAAATAAAACAATTCCGAAAGCCAAAAGTCAAAAGAGTATTTCTGTAACATCTCGACCAAACTTCTGACTGCAGCCCTAAAAACGTTGTTGTTTGTTTATATCGACAGTAACTAATATCCATTATTTCTGTATATATATATAAAATATATATAATATATATAATATTATATTATATATAATATATATATAATGATATATATATATATAATATATATATATATATATTATATTATATATATATATATATAATATATATAGACAAGGTAGTCCAAAGTTTTTTGACTAGTTTGGAAAAAATATATGTAAAATACTTTTTTCTTTTTGGGTGTGGTAGTCTATAAAAAATAGAGCTTTGCTAAGGCGTACTATTTATTCTGAATTCCGAGCTTTCGGTGGTTATTTGCCACCTTTATCAAGGTCTACAATGAAAATTACTGTGTTATAACATTAGGCTGATGTAATATAAAAGTTATAAAAACTTACCAGAAAGTAAGATTCATAGCATATAAAACACAACGTTAAATAACATGATGTGATCTGAATTATTGAAGGCATTAAAATTTTAAAAACTTTAAAATACTTTAAAATTAAAGAACATGTTACAAAGTTTAAAAGTAAAAATGTCGTCTTATTTTTACTTTTTAAACTTTGTAACATGTTCTTTAATTTTTAAGTATTTTAAAGTTTTTAAAAATTTTTAATGCCTTCAATAATTCAGATCACATCATGTTATTTAACGTTGTGTTTTATATGCTATGAATCTTACTTTCTGGTAAGTTTTTATAACTTTTATATTACATCAGCCTAATGTTATAACACAGTAATTTTCATTGTAGACCTTGATAAAGGTGGCAAATAACCACCGAAAGCTCGGAATTCAGAATAAATAGTACGCCTTAGCAAAGCTCTATTTTTTATTGACTACCACACCCAAAAGAAAAAAGTTATTTACATATATATATATTATATATATATATATATATATATATAATATATTATATTATAATATTTATATAGATTATATTATATATAATTATAGAATATATATATATATAATAGATATATATATATATATATATAGTATATATATAATATAAATATATATAATATATATATATATACTATATATATATATATATATTATATATATTACTATGAAGATACTCCAATAAAGTATTTTTAGTTTACGAGCCCTACCTTAGTCGCAAGAAGATGAATGGTACGGGCCGCGTTTGAATAAAAGATTTTCCCTATTATTACCGATAGTTACAGACAATAGTATTAAATCACTATTCGTTTAAAACAATCATTATTTTTACGCGAAGAATCTGAAAACCGTTAGCCGTACATAAAAGTGTATAATACAGGAATATTAGGGTTAGAACGTATTTTTAAAATGTTTGTGAATGTTTCAGTTTTACAATGATTATAAGACACGAATTGGAATGTTTTAGACTTGGTAATAGAGACATAAATTAGTTCTCACTAGTGTGTTAGCTCTACACAAAAAATTAAATCAATATAATAAAGGCATAGAAAATGAAGCAAAAGCTGATATAAAACCGAAAGAAAATCAACAAACATTATTAAAGCGAAGTTTATAATACGCTTCATACAAGTGGAAATTTACAAAGGGCAAACGCGGAGAGTTCAGTAGTTAAGAGAATGATATGACGTCACGTCTACGTTGGCTACCGCGTCACCTTTGATAATGTCTAATGTAGTTGCAGACGAAATGGCAAGAACAAACAATCTGGAAATGGACATATAAACCCCAATAACAATGAACAGATATTCCTATTGACTTCAGTGATTTATATGCAGTAATGAATTGTCTGTGGTTGTCCTGAGGTATGATATAGGAAAGATTTTAACTTAATTTCTGTAGGCTATTTTTATTGTCGCTGTTATTCTACTTCCTATATGTTGTTTTGTTCATAGCTATTTTGCTTGAGGGTGGGCTTTATTCTAGCTACTGTTGAAGTTATCACTTAGCCGTAAGGATTTTGTGTTATGAATATTGGCAACTCCTTGTATTTGTGCTGGATAATGGTGGAAGAAGTTAATCAGATAACTTTCTCTGTGGTTGATTTAAGGTAAATAGTTCTAACGATGTGCATCGCCAGCTATCGCCACCGTTTCGCCAACGCTTCGTACACACGCACTCCTACTTTCTAGTTCCACTTTCATCAATGCACTCCAGAGGAGATAAAAGGCCGACAACGTTATAAAACAAGAGCCACTGCATGAGTGAATTAAATTCTATCAGAGTGTTGATCTGGGAACAACTCCACTGCCCTAGGGTATTGAGCGAAGGATTTAAAACATACTTGTTTCGTCAAATTACCTCCATCTGGAGGTCTTGATAAAGATCACAGTTTCTGAAGTACCATGAAGCGTTAACGATGTTCCTTAATTCTTTATTCTAATATCGTTGTATATGTTGGATGTTACTTTCTTTTATACAGCCCCATAGCTGTATCCCGTATGTCCATATCGGTTTAAGGATTTGCTTATGCAATAACAATTTGTTATAAGTAGACAGAGTGGATTTTTTTCTCATCAACCAGTACATCTTTCTGAACTTAATTTCTAATTCCTGGTCAGACTGGTCCAAAAAATGACAATGTGATATGTAGTTGTGTTTTAACTGTTTTGTTTCTTAAATGTTCAATGTTTTTTAATATTTGTATTGTACTATCACACTGGAGAAAAATAACAAAAATGCACTTGTTTTGTTTGAGTTTTCAAGCCACCATATAACACATACAACTTATATTTTTTTTGCTTTATAAAAAAATCTTCAAAAAAGTTTTTCAACATGGAACTTTCAAATACCACTTTTGCCTGCAACCTCACACAACATTCGTCTGAAGATGTTAAAAAAATTTAACGAAATATAACGAAGTCGTTGAAAAGAGCACACTTTGGCTTTCATTATTCAGCTGCTAACCCAATTAACCTTACCATTATACTAATTAATAATTGGACAGCTGTGATCATTCTTCCTTTATATATATATATATATATATATATATATATATAATATATATATATATATATATATATATATATATACATATTCTGGAACACCTCTTTTCTGTGTAACACCACTGTTCCGTATCGGCTATAAACATCATGAAAATCCTCTTAATTTCTGTGTATGAGTAATAAACAGTCTATCCCTCTCGTACGAATTCAAAATTATAGGTTAATATCGACAGCACGTTACCTGAGTATCGATTTGCTTTGGAGAAATATTTCCTCTAATTATATCGGCCTGAAAATTATCTCAATTATAATTAATAGATAATTCCGACTTAATTATGCTTTAAAATTATGTAAATATAGAGGTTGAGGCGATAGCATGATTTTAATTATACATTGGTATACTTAATATCAATACGGGCATCTATTAGAAGGTGTCGGACAAAACGATTTTGACTCACGTCCTAGATTTATATATTTAATCGGGTAACATATTTGCAGTATGTACAGTGATTTATGGCCGTATCATGCCTTCAACGAAAACTATACATTTTAATATCAATAAACGTATTTTAACACCAAACTTGCACGTGAAATACCACCTATAAATTAGATTTATAACGGCAAAAAAAAACTATAAAATGTTTCGACACATTTCTATTTAATATTTTAAATTTCTACATCGGATATTACTTATTTGGTTTAATTACTTTTTTGTTTTATTCTCAGACAGTTAATTTCTTGCCTTTTAATATTTTCTACTTTATAATAATTCTTCTTTCTGAGCAGGGCCGCCGCTAAGGTATTGGCTGCCCGTGTGCAACTTAATATTTGCCGACCCCCTTTCCAACACTTTAGACATACATACTATTATTTAAAGAAATGTGCAGAAGATGCATAATATAACAATAATAATTCACTTAAGTTTGTTCTGTAATTTTGACTAAATTGAGATAGTTATAATAGAAGATGTATTTGAATTATTTATATTGTTACATTGAAATTTAATTATTTAATGATTGTGAAAGTATGCCAATATTAAACACATCAACAAACTTTGATATCTAAAATTAAAAAATTTTAGAGACATTCATTAATATTAGCTTATTTCATAAAACTGGATAACTTAAATTACAGTATTTAGAAATAGAAGAAGAACTGTCACACTTTAACCTTCATTGGTCAAATTTACCTCTAAAATCTAAGAGATAACATAAAAACTCATTGTCTCCAAGTAAGAGATGTAGTGCATTCAAATCCTTCCTTTTTAAATTTAATGTTTGTTTCGTCCCACTTTTAAGTGTTTTCTGTGTGTCTTAAATTGTCCTTAATTATTTTAACGTTAATAATTTTATATACTTGACTTTGCAATCATTTGCCATATATGCCAATAGAACTTTATCAAAGAAATTTGATAATTACAAGTTGAAAGAATTGCACACCCACACAATTTGCACATCTAATCTCATTCATTGTCATACAACTGTCACCTTCATAAAATAAAATCTCAATAAATAACACACATTTCATAAATATATCTCTTGAATAAATATAAATAACTTTTAAATAACTCAATGTTATAGAACATCACTTTCATCCAACAAACAATCACATTACACCTATCTCTACTTCATTGAATAAAATCTATCTCCTCAAGAACATTCAACAATACAGGATAGTCTGAACCATGTTCTTCCAACCTTCAATTAATAGAGTACCGGCATGTAAGTAATGTTTTATTTATTTGTTCATTTATTAATTTATTACAATTTTATAGACTATTTTACACCAATTTGTAGGTCTTACCTTGTCTGCTTAAACATTTTATTCATTTTGAAAAAACCCAGACATGTCATATAGGCATAATAACGTAATTTATATCAACTATCTTTGTTTATCTTTATTAGACAACACCCTAATATGGGTTTTTTATTATTTAAGCATTTATTTAACTTTGTATCGAGACCTGAAGATGCTTTGCAAATTGTAGAAAGCGAAACCGGTCGTCTGGATAGTTAAATTAAATTGATTGTGAGTAAGTCTTATTAATTATTTCTTTACCTATTTGAAATGGACTCACACAAGCAACACATTCATGATTTTATAACAATAATAATTTGTAAATAGATAAATACTTAATTGAACATTTAGACTAATCTCCATAATCCAACGTCCATATATTATCCTAATGTATATCCGAATATTCTAATATCCCATCCTAATATCCTAATTTAAACGTCCATTTAATCAAAATCAACCGTGAATAGAAACATAAACACATAAAAAAAACTAAAAATGCACTTTTCGGGCTTTTGTCTCGGAAAACTTGTTGACAATATCTTTATCCAATGTGCGACATTGGACATTATACATTAATTATTCTGTCTTGGTTGGTGGTTACAGTTTCAGGCGTTTTCAGCGTCAGCACTTGCACTATCGCTATTATTGTCATCAAATCCGCCGTCTCTATCCGCAGGAATATTTAATTGTTTGGTACTTTTTTCTATGGTTTGGACTTCGCTTGAAGTTGAAGGTTATAAATTTATATCCGAGTCTTCTATATTTTGATGTATGTTTTTTATCAAAAATGATTCCAGTGCACCGCTAATTTTTTTTTCTGCTCAGTTTTTGCCTCTTTTATTTTTCTATATTGAAAGCCTGAAAGTCGATTTCTTTTTCTTTCGAAAATTTTGAAATTATTACTTAAGAACGAAGCCGGGCAAATTTAACAAAATAAATCCAAAAACACTTTACATCAGTTGTCCAAATAATGTTTCTCCGCTATGTAGCCGTAACGCGTACACGAATTAAATTGCTCTGATCACGACGTTACTTCGAAATACACTACCTACTGTGCAAAAGAAACAGGTACACTACTATATTTTACAAACAAAATCGTTTATCAAAAGCGTGTCTGAATTCATCGAATTCTCAACTAAGACTGAACAAAATATCCCATCTTTACAGAAACATCCCAACAGAAACTTTACAACCACTTGCCTAAATTATTGTAAAGTATCTACGTGTGAAATCCCAAATAACTGAAGTCCGAAAGCCGCCAGCCGCATTGAATTAAAAAGTATTCCCAAAACTGCTTTTTGTCTGCAAAAGGGCGACAGTTCATACAATAAATAATATTTTCTGACATTTTTTTTTATTAGGATGAAAAAAGAAGTATTCATGATAAATGAAACGCATTTTTTGAGTAATATCAGGTACTGAATAATTATTATTGTTTGGAATATTAGAGTTCACAGAATTATCTGAATCATTACTATTTAATTATTTGAATTTATTTTCGTTAAAAAAAAAGTTATTATCATCAGTGGACTGCTTTTGGCCGCCCCTATTGTTGGTCGCCCGTGTGCGATGCCTACTTGACACACATGGTAGCGGCGGCAATGTTTCTGAGAGTGCTTTGAAGACAACAGATACTGAACCAACACTAGCAGTAGATTTGTAAACTGAGCATTAAAACCAGACTATTGTCTAACATAATACTCCAGTCGTCAGAGACGAAAATGCTAGTGAACCCTGAAGAATCTGTACGCCGTAGAAATAAAGGTTTCAAACAAGAAATGTAGCTGAGATCATTTTGAAGAAAAATGGTTTTAATCACTTTTTGTGAAGAATGAACCGTGCTCTCAGAAACAACGCTTAAAACGACGGGTGATTTTAAATGTCAGTTACGCACGTGAAATCAATTTTGTAAATAAAATTTGTATTAACTCGACGGTTACAATTCGATATCGTTTAATCAGAGTGACCAAAAGTTAAAATCGACAAAAGTTAAAATGCGTTTTTAAGGCGAGGAGTGCAGCTTTCGTACACAATTTTTGAATTTTGAATTTGAATTTTTGAAAGGAGTAGATTATGGCTAGCAATGCTAGAAATGGGAATAATAAGAAAACTAGTGGAGCTAACTCAAATGTGCGTGACCGGCTCATATGCACAGGTAAAGATAGGAAACAAAAATCGATGCGATTTAGTATAACATCTGGACTTAAACAAGGAGACCCCTTATCACCGTTGTTATTCAATTTGGCCTTTGTAAATAGGCAACATTCAATAAGTAAGATTTTGTCTGAGCTGACAGAAGGATTTGCTAATGTAGAATCAAAACTATTGTTGGTCTTTGCTGATAATCTAAATGCAGTTGCTAATTCTACAACAGACTTGAGAGAGGTGTTTTCACAACTCAAAAGAAAACAGGTAGTCTAGGTTTTCGAAAGAATGAAGAGACGAACTGAGAAGACGAAATACATGCTAGTAACCAAAAATACAAGACCACATAACTATTTTTGACCACAACTTCGAAGTAGTAAAAGAGTTTAAACACCTGGGGGCGGTAATCACAGATGACAACCACATGGAACGACAGGTCTCACAAGAATGGCTGCAGAGAATACAGCATTGTACTCCCTATCATCATTATTAATATCTAAGCTGCGAAAAAGAAAATCTAAATTAAGATTGTACAAGTCAATTGTACAAAAGTAGAGAACGCGCCACAATGCTGTATTGGTGAGTCTATATGGTACTGAAAACAACCTCAGGCATATAAAACCTAACCGGATAAGATGAGTAGGTTATTAGGTAATATCAGAGACAGACAGAGTACTAAAAACAGTGTTTTTTGAGAGACCAGACGGTAGAAGATCAGTAGGTTGTCGCAGAAAAGTCTGGAAGGATGGTGTTAAAGCGGATTAATCCAGGATTGGGGTACAACAATGGAAAATGGAAGCGCAAGATCGTAAAAGATGAAGGGCTATAGTGGATGCGGCTAAGACTCACACCAAGTTGTCAAGAAGAAGAAGTGTGAAATTAAGAGAGGGATTATAAAGATCAAATCAGTTTCCGTCGATATGAAAAAAATATTAAACATTTACGATATAAAATTGGAAATAAATGTTCGTTAACTATAATGCTACATATTCTCCGTTCTTCTATATAAAGTGGAGTCATGGACCTAAGCATAACTGACGAGACTCGAAGCATTTGAAATGTGGTGCTTAAGACGCATATTTACGATTTTCTGAATATACAAGGTTACCAACGAACAAGGTCTACCCAGAATGTGAAAAAGAGCGCAAACCAGTCCTAACTATAAAACGTCGCGAACTATAATACCTCTGTCATATAATGCGCAATAAACAACTATACGACCTATTTCTGGCCACACTTCAAGTTAAGATGCATGGAAAAAGAAGTCTAGGAACAAGGAGTATTTCTTTGATTCATAACCTACAAAAATAATTTAACTTAACCACTACTGGACTTTTTATGGCAGCAGTGAACAAAGTCAAAATAACCATGTTTGTGTCCAACATCCGTAACGGATAATCACCGTACGAAGGAGAAGTGTGCTATGAGTATACTTAGATAACTGTATAAGGAGAATGGTTTATAGTAAGTATTCTATTCAGCAGAATCGACCAAATAGAGTACTTACTGTAAAGCATTTTCCTAATAACGTTATGTATACCATATAAATTTTGCTCATTATAGTCTTGGAGTATTGGACTGAATGGAACGGATGAAACGAACTGCTACGACTAATACGAACAAGTGGGTCTTAAATATTCGAAGAATTTTATACATGACCCTTCAAAGAAGATACTAATTGATCTGAGCATTGTCGTAAATTTCCTGACAAGACACTGCTACTTCAAGGGTTACATGAACATAATCAAACTGACAGAAAGTGAAATTTAATAGGATAAGGTTAAATACATATGAGCATTACCAACAGAAGCTCTACGCATTTTGTAGAAGTGTCACCTAAGGTTATAATACAATTTGTTAAAAAGGCTTAATTGAAGGGACAACTTTAACCTAGGGATGAGTCACAAGATCTATTCAAGAGCCATTCTTAGGGCACAGAACAATAAACAATCAGAATGCCCACTCTACTTGAAAAAATAAGTACGCGCAGACGGAATCAGCCATGTTTTAGTCGGAACCAGTGCTGTTCAGTGGCATTTTATCTGGTGTGCATAGAAAAATTAACCCGGTTTAATTTATTTACGGCAACTATAGACATAATATGCACTATTTTATTCGTACTTTTAGTTAAAGAATAGATTAAATTATTTCAAATATACTAAGTTATTAATCTCTAAAAATTTAAATTACAGTTCTGTCATAGCTTGTCACAAATTTCTCAATGCGAGTCTATGTTTTCGTCTAAAATATGGCGATCGCGTTCTTCAAAGGCGGAATCTGAGAGTGGGCATTCTGATTGTTATTTATTCTTTGCTTAGGGTAAGTAATCTTTTATTAGGGGATCTCAAGATGAGCTAAATTTGTAGACCAAAACTGATTGTCTAGGTAATGATAAAACCAATTGTCTTCTTCTTAGGGTGCCTGCCTATTCCGAACGTTGGCGATCATGATGACTTTGTTGGTTGCTATACGAAATAGCTGTGTTGAGGTCTTTCTATACCATGCTCTCAGGTTAGCAAGCCAGGATATTCTTCTTCGTCCTACAAACCAATTGTAAATATTTTTTCCCTAGTTTAAGTTATTTTGAACCACACCTTCACCATTATCAGTTTCAACCCAAAAACCCCAAAATAGTAATTTATTAAAATATTAATTATTTCAAGACAGCTCCGAAATTGCAGCATCCCACAATCTACTAATAAAATCGACAATGTTTGAACACAAGAATATACACAAACAAACATGGGTCTCCAACGACGGCGTCACAAGAAATCAGATTGATCATGTTCTAGTAGATGCCAGGAGGGGTAGTAACTGTCTAGACGTAAGAAGCCTAAGAGGAGCTGATGGAGACACGGATCATTTTCTTGTAAAAGCGAAGATAAGGACAAGAATAGCGTCCAAAAAAACACACAAGAATACACCAACACAATTATGGAATACCGAAGTTCTACGGAATAAGGAGACAGAACAGAAATTTCAAAAGGCTATAAAAATCGCTCTAGCACAGACAGAAGACTATAACAACATAGACTCAGCTTGGAAAAATATCAAAGTAGCTCTGACAAGCGTATCAGATGAAATACTAGGACACAAAAAGAAAACAACAAAAAAATGGTTCGATGATGATTGCCTGAACTCCATATTAGCAAGAAATATGGCTAGAAGGAACATGCTACAAAACCCCTCGCACAACAATAATGAAATGTATAGACAAAGAAGAACGGAGACAAGAAAACTAATGAAAAGGAAGAAGAGAGAGTATCAGGAACAAATAATCAGAGATATAGAAGAAAAAAGAAAGAACAAACAAGCGAGGCAGTTCTTTAAAGGAGTTTCAGATATCAAGACCGGGTACCAAGCAAGAACAGGAAACTTTCTTCAAAACGACAGTGGACAGCTTATCACTGATGACAAGGAAATCTTAAAAACCTGGAAGGAATACTTCTATCAGCTATTGAATGACCAATCTAGCAGAAGTACATCAAACATAGAGGTACATACAGCTGAAATAGAAGACCAATACCCGACATACGAAGAAGTAATACAGGCAATTAAAAAACTCAAAAATAATAAGACACCAGGTAGCGATGGTATACCCGCAGAGTGCTTAAAACATGGAGGAGAAGCGTTGTACAGTTCGATATACAAGCTAATTCAAGACATTTGGCAAGAAGAAACAATGCCAGATGAATGGAAAGAAGGGGTTATTGTACCAATACACAAAAAAGGAAACAAAAAGCAATGTATTAACTACAGGGGAATAACACTCCTAAACACCACCTACAAAATCCTTGCAAACATCCTGCTAGAAAGAACCAAAACATACACAGAAGAAATCGTTGGAGATTATCAATGCGGATTTAGACCGGGCCGCTCTACAATTGACCAGATATTTACAATAAAACAGATAATGGAAAAATGCTGGGAGTTTGATCGTGAGCTTCATCAGATGTTCATAGATTTTAAACAAGCATTTGATAGAGTATGTAGGGACAGACTGTGGACAGCGATGCAGGAACTTGGCTTTCCAAAAAAACTAGTCCGGTTGATACGAATGTGTATGGAACGGTTACGATGTAAGGTGAGAGTTGGACAACAATACTCGGAGACATTTGAAATAAACAATGGACTAAAACAGGGAGATGCACTTTCACCACAACTCTTCAACTTAGCTCTGGAGCACATAATCAGAAGTGCAAGAATCGAAAAACCGAATACAGTATTTCATCGAGAAGGACCAAACTTACTACTGGCATTTGCAGACGATATAGATCTAATAGGAAACACGCGATTAAAGATGAAGGAGACTTTCGTAAGGTTTGAGAAGGAAGCAGGGAAGATGGGGCTCCAAATCAACGAAAATAAGACGAAATATATGTATATGAGCCGCAATAACCAAAGCAGAGACAGAATCGGTCAGAACATTACCATCGATGACTTTAACTTTGAGCGCGTTAGAGAATTCAAGTATCTTGGAACAACAATAACTGAAGACAATAACGGATCACAAGAAATAAACAACAGGATTCAGGCCGGCAACAGATGTATTTTTGCCCTCCAAAACCTTATAAAATCAAAACAACTAACACGAGGTACGAAGATACAGGTCTATAAAACAATCATACGACCCGTTGTGATGTATGGAAGCGAAACGTGGACGATGACAAAGGCAAATGAAGAGAGACTACGTGTTTGGGAAAGAAAAATCCTAAGGAAGATCTTTGGTCCGGTGCTTGATGAAGCATCAGGACAATATAGGATAAGAACTAATAAAGAGCTTGAAGAACTTTACCCAGACACCAACATCATAAAAGAAATAAAGTCCAGAAGACTCCAATGGGCAGGACACCTCAGAAGACATTCTGATGAACGAACAGTAAGACTGGTGTGGGAGGAAGTCCCAACTGGAAGGAGACCACGCGGACGCCCTCGTCTTCGGTGGCGAGATAATATAGCAGGAGACCTAAGCACTATGGGCGTGGAGAATTGGATGGAGGTTGCTCAAGATAGAAAACAGTGGAGGCATGTTGTCGAGTCGGCTAAAACCCACGAAGGGTTGTAACGCCACGGAGTAAAGTAAGTAAAGTAAGCTCCGAAATTAATAATTTTTTGGCGAACCAAACTGAATTAAGTACCTGTTCATTAATATTTGATAGCATTAATTATTGACGTAATCATTAAAAAATTGGGGGATGGGCACCATGGACCAAAGTAATTCGTTTCGTAACTGAATTTTTTCTTTAGGCGTTGCAACGTGCTTAAAAACATATCTAGAGAACTACTATATTTAGATTAGAACCACATTAGACCACATAGATTGTGCTATAACCATACTATGATATAATTCGCGCTCCTTTACAGTATATAAAAAATAGTAAACACATAATTTATTATTAAATATATTAATAATATAAAACACATACAAAAGTTCTGAATTATAAATAAAAAGTGAATAGGAATGAGAATTTAAAGGTAATATTTTCCAGTTTCATGAGATTTACCGATAGAAAAGTAGCTAACGTTTGTGTCATATTTTACCTACCACAAACCAATTATTTCGTTGCTAAAGTATTGACAAGAATCAAGGACAAAGATTTGCTTTTCAAAAATCGATAAGAACATCAGCAATTGTTTCACTTTCGTAATATAAAATAAAAAAAACTTTGAACTCAAAGAGAAGAAAGACTCAGATAAATTATGAATTAATTATGAACCTACAAGTATGTCTTTTTAATATTATCGCCCGAGAAACGATATAAAATAGTATAAAAATTATACAAAATATTTAGAATTAGTTAATTAAAGTATTTTTATCAAGAAGCGATAGCACATGTAAAAAAATAAATATATCTGTACAGGGATACGGATATTGTAACTAGTTGCGCTTACTGCTATTTAGGGTTGTACTCTGATGCGACTAATATGTTTTTTAAATAATACTTAAAACAACATAAACTTATACGATTGTAGTTGTAGTTGCAATGTAGATTTTTGGTTGTTTTTTAAAGTTTTACTTATTAAAGTTGAGTTTATTGTTATTCCAAAAATTAAGTTGATTAAATGTTTTAATTTTAATGAAAATTGTACAATTTTTGATTGTTATTGAGTTTGAAACTTTCATGTTAAAAATGAAAGATAAATTTAAAGCTTTATTGATAAAATGATAATAAACAGAGAATCTTATTGACATAATCAAAGAAAATTATAATGATTTTAGAAATAGAGATTTGTTGGTAAATGAAAAATGTTTAGTGAGCGACACAACAACAAGAGCTAAAATAAAAAAATTGGTCACTGCCCAAAAACTTACATCGGTCAAACAGGTAAAACTTTTAACAAACGTATAGCAGAACATAAAAGGGCTTTCAATAATAGAAAAGCAGATTCTACATGCGCACTTCACCTTCTATATCATAATCATTCTTCACATTCGATAACAAAGGCCTTAAGGCTATCTTAAGTAGAATCTATGCAAATTAACAAATAAAACAATACAAAAAAAATTCTAAACGGCCAACTTGAGACAAACAGTTCTTCCATCCTTAATCTGTTCAGTTAAAGACTATAAAGTGTAAAGACATACCAAAAATAGAGTTGTCAGGTTTTTATTGTTATACAAAAAAAATCAAGTGAGTAGAAAAGAAGGGTTATTAAAAAGTTGTCAGAAAAATATTATAAAAATAGAAACGTCGTAAAGATTTTAGAAACAATTTAAAATCAGAGAATAATCGATCATCAGTTGGAGATGTGAAAAATGGATCCACTTCAAAATAAAATAAAAGCATAAATTCATGTCGTATAAAATTTTAAATATTATTAATACAATTTCCGTGGATATGTCAAGTAATAATTTTATTCTGCTGCAATAAAATTTATTAATTTTGGAATACTAATGCGAAATTATTTACTGTAATTATAAAATGCGTTATATTAGCTTAAAGACAAAATTTGGAATTATGGAGTAAAATAATCGTATAAATACGTATAGCTTTATACAAGGCTAATTATAATATAGACAACTTTATAAATATATATATATATATATTATATATATATATATATATATATATATATATATATATATACTTCATCTAATTTTCTAATTTACTTACCGGTGCATGTCATTATCATTGACAGAGATTGAAGTTGACATAGTTGCCAAAATATAAAAAAATCCTGAATCCATTTTAAATCAAATAGGTCACATAATTATTGTAAAAGTGGATTATACAACAAAACAAATTAATATTACACATACTAATAATAATAATAATAATAGTAATAACTAGCGAACATAAAACAACTAGGTCTAAATGAACATCTTTATAAGGCCATGCAGAAAGCTGTACTCCTCGCGACGTCCAGATGTGTACGAAAATTTTGGGAGATACTCCAACATACCAAGTCACCTAGGACTCGATAACATGGAAAGAGTCCCACCAGAGCTCAATCCTTTTGATACCGTAGGTATCTGGGATGAGTGAATTTTCCCCTTAGAGGGAGTGTGAGCCGTATGGCTAAATCTGGATAGTAATAATATTTGCATATGCTTATTTACTGTGCAGCAACAGCAACAGCTAATGTAATGGGAATTAAGATCAGAACACGACGGGGTACCAATGCCGGAAGGACTGATAACAGAGTTGCACCTTGGGAGAAACGGCTTCTAAACAAGATTGAATTACTGCGTAGGGACATTGGTCAAATGTCAGAATATATACGTGGAACAACAAGTAGAAAAGTCATTAAAAGAGCTGATCAAATAATGCTAAGCACTGCAAGACACTCGCAATATGATCCAGTAAACATCACAGCCCATCAGTGCCTGGATACATTAAAACAAATACTCTCCGTTTATTCAGGACGACTAAGGAGGTACAAGGTTAGTAACAGCCGAAAATGTGACAATGCGCTTTTTGAGCATGCCGAGAAGGCGTTCTATCGGAAACTTAATTCCACTGCCGAAAGTGCCAATAAATCATACCCAAGCCAAGAAGACATTCAGGAGTTTTGGGGAAATCAACTTTCCACACCAGCTGCTCTTAACACCAATGCTGGATGGATAGAAGATACGACGCACAGCTGTCAACACTACCGCACAACTGTTTATGAACCCTTCACCGCAGAAGAAGTCTCTAATATCATCAAAGAGCTTCATAACTGGAAATCTCCTGGACCAGATGGAGTTCAAAACTTCTGGCTTAAGAAGTTCTGGAGTGCTCATGAGTGCCTGTCGACATTAATTAATCGTGTTATTTCTAATCCGCAGGAAATACCATCATTCCTAACTCAGGGAACAACTTATTTAATACCGAAGGATCAAAATAACACCCAAGATCCAGCCAAATACCGCCCAATTACGTGTCTTCCAACTCTGTATAAATTGGTCACATCCTGTGTAGCCCAGCGTATCTACCAACACTGCGCTCTAAACAATATCATAGAACCTCAACAGAAAGGATGCGCTAAGGGCTCCATGGGTTGCAAAGAACAACTTATTATCGACTCAGTCATTTCTAACCAGGCATACACCAAAAAAAGGAACCTCTTCACTGCCTTTATTGACTATAAGAAAGCCTTTGACTCAGTGCCGCATGAATGGCTGGTAAATATATTAAGAATATATAAAGTCGATGATAATATAGTGACCTTCTTAAGACATATAATGACAGATTGGAAGACTAAAATTCACCTCCAAATACCTGGTGAAAACAATATCGAAACGGAAAATATCGCAATTAACCGCGGCCTCTTCCAAGGAGACTCGCTAAGTCCCTTGTGGTTCTGTCTAGCGATGAACCCACTATCCCAACTATTGAACTCCACTGACTCAGGTTTTAGCATTAAAAACAACAACACTGTAGTGGCGAAGCTTAATCATCTGTTGTATATGGATGATTTGAAACTAATGGCTTCCACTCGAACTCACTTAGATCAAATGCTAAAAACTGTAGAAACTTTTTCAAATGATATTAGTATGCACTTTGGGTTAGACAAATGTCGTGTACTAAATATAGTCAAGGGAAAGGTTCAGCCCGGGGATTCGACATGCAAAATGGCCAAAACATCGAGGCTATGGGCGAAAATGACATGTATAAATATCTAGGAGTAAAGCAAGCGCGGAAAATTGATCATAAACAAATGAAAATCGAATTAACATCAGAGTTCATACGAAGGGTAAAACAGCTACTCCGCTCACATCTTAATAGTAAAAATTTGTTTAAGGCATTAAACACCTACACCTTCAGAGAAAAGTAACGAACACACCTCACAAAGGCACAAAAACACCATCCTCGAAGTGCAGTAGAAAGAACGACATTACCACGGTATTTAGGAGGACGAGCACTTATTGATATAAGCGAGCAATTAGATAAACAGATTAATAATTAAGAACTTATTTTCAGGTGCAGGCGGAGACATCTACTCTTCATCGCGCGATTTGCGCAGTAGATGACACAACACCGATCAACCTGAGGGAACAAGAAATGCGCATAAACCATCTTACTAAGAACGAAAAAATGCGCATCTGGATGGGTAAACCTCTGCACGGGCGACATCCGAATGAAGTCGGTCAAGACTATGTCGACAATATAGCGTCGAACTATTGGCTGACATCAGGAAAGATGTTCCCTGAAACAGAAGGTTCATTACTCGCCATTCAGGATCAGGTTATACCAACCAAAAATTACCTGAAATATATTGTCAAAGACCCTCAGGTCCAAAACGACAAATGCCGATATGGATGCCAAGCCCAAGAAACGATCCAACATCTTACCGGAGGCTGCCAGGCATTTGCTGCAACTGAATATAAGGAACGGCATGACTCAGTAGGGAAGATCCTCCATCAAGAGATAGCTATTAAACTGGGACTTCTACAAACAAACCATCTCCCATATTATCAATACGTTCCAGAGAGTATGCTTGAGAATGACAACTACAAGCTATACTGGGATCGTACTGTGCTCACAGACCAAACTGTAGCACATAATAGACCAGATCTCGTGCTAGTTAATAAACTATCAAGACAAACAACTCTAATCGATGTGGCGATACCTAACAACAATAATCTGCGTGTTAAGTACAACGAAAAGATCGCCAAGTACAGAGATCTGGAAATACAAATAAGAAGACAATGGAGAATGGAAAGTACCCAGACGATACCGATTATTCTTTCTACCACTGGAGTCATTCCGAAGAACCTCCTAGAAAACATAAAAAAGCTGGGTCTAAATGAACATCTATATAAGGTCATGCAGAAAGCTGTGCTACTTTCGACGTCTAGATGCGTGCGAAAATTTTTAGGAGATACACCGACGTACCAAGTCACCTAGGACTCGATAACATGGAAAGAGTCCCACCAGAGCTCAATCCTTTTGATACCGTAGGTATCTGGGATGAGTGAATTTTCCCCTTAGAGGGAGTGTGAGCCGTATGGCTAAATCTGGATAGTAATAATACACACAAAGGGTTAGTCTTTGTAAATGGGTATATTTATTTAAAAAAACCCTTAAAAGGGCTACATCAATAAAACAAACGTTTTCGGACCACACAGTCCATCATCAGGTTTTAAAATCGAAAAATGCTAGGTCACAATGCCTGAGCCACCAAAATACTAGGGTAAAAACCCTTTAAATTACATTTAGTTATAAAAGATTGTACATTGTGTTGTAAAATAACTGTGATGTTCAGTATTAAATTAAATTTGACTAGAGGTAACACATGGCTGAATCGAGTTCCAGAGCCGGTGAGAGAGAACCTCTACACGCGGAGAACAGCTGGGAATTGTTTTATTGATGTAGCCCTTTTAAGGGTTTTTTAAATAAATATACCCATTTACAAAGACTAACCTCTTTTTGTGATACGTGGTATATAGCCAGCTACAGGAATTTATTCCTTGTGGATTTTGTTACCAATTTATGCCAAAATATCACCTTCGTTCGATTATAGTTACAGTGTGTTCCGAACAAATGTTCTTCATAAAAACGCTTTATAATGCATTTATATAAATTAAATGAAACATATTATTGTGTATTTCTTTAAGTTAACATTAATAGAAATCTTTAAATATTATTTCTACTCGTATATAATAAATAATGTCTAGTGGCTGTAATGCCAGTGTAATCGATAAAGTAATTCTAAAAAAGAACACACCTACCGCCTAAATATTTCGTGTTGGTATCATGTGAGCTCACTGACTATGACGCGGATGAGGTGCAACGGTAAGTAAATTAGATGAAGTATATATAAAGAGCGTCTATATTATCCATTTTAGAGTTCGAAAAAGCGTAAGAAATAAATAAAATCTATTTTCACATTAAAAAATATTCATTGTTCCTAAACAAGTGTCTTAATTCATCCAATATTACCAAGTGATCTTTAATATCTCAACTTCAGAAGAATAAATCAAAATGTCATCCTAAATTTATCTCAGCATTTATTGTATATGGTTAATTCTTTAATGTTGGTAAGTTGTTTTAACAAATTCAAACAGTTTAAAGTATTTTTTATAGTTTTTCTTAAAACTGTAAATAAATATTTTTATTTTAAGCAATTGTCGACACATGTTTCGGTAAAAAACTTAGAATTAAGAAAATTTTTAATCGATCGGCATGCAAAGACAACTTCTCATCTTCAAAAGTGTGAAAAAACTTTTAAATGGCCTAATTTAAAATGACAATTGACAAAGACACAGAGTTTAAAAACTCAAAAAACAGAGGAGCAACTGTTTTAGCAGGATCTTTGTGATGCCTTGTTATCTTCTATTCATCAAAAGTAAACAATGTCACTCTTACCTCATTTATGCAAAAATATTTTGAATTTAACATTCCCCCGATCAGGATGAAAGTGCCTTGAGAAAAAAATATATCGAAATTTGATACGATGAGACAACAAGAAAAATTCGAAAAATTGTTGCCGTTTTTATAGTTTATAACGTTTTTTTATAATTGGATTAGTAACTAATTATTATATACTACTTTAAGATTAGTTTTAAAAACCCTTTTCAATTATCGCAGCTACGCCAATGGCCGTATCAAAAATCTAAATTTTGCGCCACGACGAAACTAATAACGATGTTTTGAACGTATACCTAGAATCCCATATTTTATATAGGTATTATTGTAATCTATTTGGTACGAGAGGTGCCCATACAAAGGTAACGGTACTTTAGATTTTGTATCTAGAGACCTAATTCTTCAGCTTTTTTATTTCTTAAAAGAAGTACCGAAACATGCAGATTACTTGATGGCTGCTTTGTTAGAAATTTGAGAGGAATCGTCATTTTTTTGGGAACAAAAAACATTTAATCCCCTTTTTTCCTAGCGATAGGAAGAGAGTAATAAAATTTGTTAAACTTACTTTAAAGAGAATATCTTCCCTTAATATGGTACAGTTACATAGGGGATAATTTGTCTAATTTGAAAAGAGAGGATCACTTTTTTGCGTCGTCTAAAAGTTTGGACGTATTTCTTTCTCTGGGAATTTATCTATAAGTGTATACATATATACACTTCTTTCTATTGTATCTTCAATAGTTTGATTCAACACTCAAATAGATCAAATATGAATTATAAATTAACTTCAGTGTTTGATATTAAAGTTGAGTACAGTTTAAATCGAGTGCGATTTAGAAGGCAACATCATCTAAAGTTACTGTAAGTAGTCCCATTATTAATATAAGCTCCAATTATCTCCAAAGTAGAGTAATCTGATAGTTAACTACCGAGGCAATCTATTCCTCTAAGGAACAACGATTTCATCAATTGCACTTTTCAGAACTTTCATTAAGTTTCATATCTTTTCATTAACAAATATTAATTACAAACATTATTTAAATAAAAGCTGTGCGAGTAGCTTCTTATGAACCAAGTGCGGGTTGGCCTTTTTGTTTATTTTTGGTTAAACCGATATTTATTATCTTGATCTGTACTTCTGCAACTTTATTGTAAATTATTTGGTATTATTTTGTACTTGTTATAAATTATTGCCTTTAAAGCCAATTATCTTGAGATAAGCCTACAACATTAAGGAGAGATTTTTATATGATCTACACTTTTGAATATTTTTTTAAAAACATCAAGTTTTCCTTAATGTTATATTTTATTTATATGTGCATGTCTCTGTCTATTATATTGAAAGATTTTGCATTTTTTTACATGTTACGGTTGATTTATTTTCTTATTTTTGAAATTCACCCGTCTGGTGATTAAATTATTGAATATATTTTATTTTGTTTACCTACTGAATTTTATTTATCTACTCTTAATAAGTTTCCTAATAATATAGTATCTCTGAATATTTGCTAATAAAAATATTTGTTTGTAGGTAAGTAGGTGGACGAATTCCACCGAACGTATTATGTATTAATTGTTTATGTAGTGTGTTAACTTTATTTAATAATTAAATGTTAATATCTTTTCTTGTATTTGGTCCTAGAACCTAATTATCTCTTTTCGTTTCTAAGGTTTCTTAACTTTCCTCTTGTAACCCCAAAAAGTTAAGTGGAGCCCTTTTTTATCTTCTCTTATCTTTGGTTATTTTACCTATCTCTCTTGTTATATATTTCTCTGATTTTCTAATCCACCTTATCTTGTCTTATCTTTATTATTTCTTTTGTTGGATCCATTTCCAGCTAGTGTCGAACCCCTTACTCGCTCTTCACCAACCATCTAGCTGCCGTTCGCAGTATCTCCATTGTTGACCTGTCTAGCACCATTCAAAAAAGGTTTCTGAGGTTACAAGTTGACGAAAGTACTGACTCACGGGGACGCTATATGGCGTATTTAATGATAGGGGTTTTACACGAAGATGTAAAAAATAAATTTTACGTAATTGGGTCAAAGTAATTTGAGAATAAAAAAAGAGGTTAAATATTTGTAAGTGGGTATATTTAAAAAACCTTTAAAAGGGCTACATCAAATTAACACGAACGTTTTCGGAATAATAATTCCATCATTAGGTTAAAAATGCAGGTTAACATGCCTGAACCACCAAAATATTAGGGTAAAAACCCTTTAAAATAAATAAGGTTACCAAAGATTGTACATATTGTCTAATTGATGTTTAATATTTAATTATATTTTACTTCAGGTAACATACACCCATGTCTTACGTGAGTACCAGCGTCCGGAGAGTAAACCTCTTCAAACGGACTTCAGCTGGTAACTCACAGCTGGATTTTCTATTTTGTAAAAATTTAGGAAAGTTCACCAGATGATCCTATACCAGATCTTGAATGATTATAGTGACTTCCAACATAAATAAGTTTAAAAATTTAACGCATATTTTAATAATTTTGTAAAATTGTTGTCAACTGTATTGATATCGATAACACAAGTTTCTGAAATTGTCTATCAACTATAAGTATTTATGATTACTGTATTTCTTAAAATATTGTTATTTTGTATACATTTAAATAAATAAATGTCAAAATCGTATTTTAATTTTACTGCAGTTTAAATCTACATAAAAAATAAGACTTTTTAAATACTAGCAGGAAGGCATTTTAGATTATTATATGCGCATTTTTGCTATGTTTTCTGTTGCAAATATTCCGGTCTCTAATTATAAAAATATTAACGTTGCATATTATAATTTAACTACTAGACGAAACTTAAGTATGCCGGGAAGACTTATGTAAGTAACACTATTAAAAACCAAAAACATGTTCAACATAATTTATGAACCAATATAAACATCAAAATGTAAATTCTGAGGAAAACAAACCATCTTTCACAACTAATAGTCGTTATTATTATCACCCTGTAGCAGTTACAATGTGTGAACAGTTAGCATAAATGAATTCTTATGCTTTTCATGAATATTAAATCTGTAATAAGCATCAATTAGAGTCTAAAACGTAGGCTTTTGCATTCGTAATAAGCCGATATGTAGTCATTTTCTTCGATTAGACTATAAAATCGTTTTTTTGTGAAAACTTCGAGATTGACCTTCGCAATCGTACTTTCATCGCAGTAATGATACTATAAATATAAATTTTAATGGTTCTTTACGGTGGTATTATGGTTATTGTTATACAGGGAGTTTACATTGTAAAGAGAATAATAAAACAACAAAACTGGCGCCGCTATTAGAGTACAATAAGCAATAAAATAATATATTGGGTGTGCCACCAGATAAGATTTTCTTTTTTCAAATTACCTTCTGGCGTTACAGCGACAAGTTCCTACATAGCATAATCACACGTTCTTATATGTACTTAGTTATGTACAGTGGCTTGCACAAAAGTATTTATCCATGTGAAATAATTAAATATTGTTCTGCAGTTAAAGATTTTAAATTATTGTTTTGTAACGTTTACATTTGATTTACGAAATTGATGGATATGACTAATTTTTTTATACCTAAGGCACTTTAAAGATGCCCTTAATTTTTTAATTCTCCAATTAAAGATTGCAGTATTTAGGTACACTGCCAATGGTACCAATATCAGCTATAACAGCTCAAGATCTGGGGGTTTTGTTTGATAAAAGATTCAAGTTTTCAGAGCATGCAGAGCATCACCCTGTATATTCAGTCATTATTGAAATCTTCTATTTAATACGAGTTCAATCATATGTAACACTTATGATTTTATGTAGTCTGGAAGGTCTTAAATACATAAAACATACAGTCTGGCAACGCCTAATTGTCTCAATAAATGTTTTAATACTATTTATTTTTAACTACATTAAAACGTAACAATTGATAGATTACAACATTTTTTAACATAATGGTTACTATATCACGTGTTGAAAATGTGCTTCATTTGTGAGTTGACAGTACCCTAATCGATGGTAGAATTAGTTCGTAATAAGTAATTTTTCAAGTATCCCAATAAAAATAATCTTTTGGATTGAAATCAGGTGAACGTGGAGGCCACTCATTTCTACGTCCTCTACCAATCCATCATCCGGGAAATCCCTTATTTAAATAACGCCGAACATTTACACCAAATTTTGTAAAATTATGACAAGCAATTTACAATTTACGAATTACGAATTTACTAGATAGATACCGATCAGGTAGACTGAAAAGAGTTATGACTGACAACAAAACTTTAGATATAATGCAAAGTTTTGTTGAAGATCCACATACATCCTCAAGCAGGGTTGCACAAGTACATGATGTACGTCGTTCTTCAGTCTTACGTGTATTACGTAAGAATAAATTTAAACCGTACAAAATTAACTTTTTGCAAGAATTAAGTGAAAATGACTTCAATCGTAGATTAGAGTTTACTGAAGTAAAGATGGATAAAATTGAAAATTATGAAAATTTCGTTAACAGAATATGTTTTTCGATAAAGGGACCTTTACATTGTGTGGCAGTGTAAATCGACACAATTTAAGGTACTGACGTAAATACACACTGAATGCGTGAAAACCATACTCAAAGACCACAAGAATTAAATGTATGGTCAGATACTCAGTTAATTAAGCCATTTTTTATCGAAGGAAATTTAACGTCAGATAGTTACGAAATGTTACTTAGAAATGAAATTGTACCTACCCTGATAAACTTGTTTGGGGTAAATTTTAACCTCATTTAGCTCATTTTGGTGTAAATGTTCAGCGATATTTAGAACAGATATTTCCCGGACGGTGGATCGGTAGACGAGGTAGAATTGAATGGTCTCCACGTTCACCTGATTTCAATCTTAAAGATTATTTTTATTGGGGATACTTGAAAAATTCAGTTTAAAAAACTAAACCAGCAAGTCTTGCAGAATTAAGGCAACAAAATATCGATGAATCTCGAATAATTTCTAGGTAATCATGGAAAAATGTGGTAGACGCATTCTACCCTCGAGTAGGGTACTGTCAACTCACAAATGGAGCACATTTTGAACACTTAATAAAGTAACCATAATGTTAAAAAATGTTATAATTTATCAATTTTTACGTTTTAATGTAGTTAAAAATAGTTAGTATTAAAAAAATTATTGAGACAATTAGGCGTTGCCAGACTTTAAGACCTTCCAGACTACATAAAATTATAAGTGTTACATATGGTTGAACTCGTATTGAACAGGAGATTCCAATAATGAGTGAATATACAGGGTGATGAATTTCAAAACCTAAAGTGACTAATCATACATGAGAAACGGCAAACCTGGCAACATTGCAAATATCAAATATGGAATCTCCGTATCCCAAAATAAGTGTATCTCAAATTTTGTACAATTATGACTAGCAGTTTACGAGATAATTGACTGTTTCCAGACTTTTGGGCCACTCTGTATATGTAAGTGTGTTTTTCTGTTTTGCACATAACGGTTCGTTAAAAAATTCTAAAAATTGAGAAAGTCGTCGATTATGCTATACATTTTCAGGACAAATCGAAGCAGGCTTTGACCGCCTAGGAGTAGGCTTTGGCTGCCTAGGTGGATAATTTAACGGAAGAGAAAAATACAGATAGATAGATTTAAAACGTAATATCAATAATGGACTGCCATTTACTTGCTAGAGAACCTGAGTATTGGTCCGAACAGATTGATTTGCGTGAACAGGTTGTCAAAGATGTCTTCAGCAGAAACACATGTACTTGGAATTAAAATCTGTTTTTCATTTAAATAGCAATTCTCTAGTCATCGCAGAGAGAATGATCAATCATTTCAGATTAGACTCTTACTAGACAATCAATTAGAATGTTCCACAAATATTGGTCTTTGAACAAACACTGGTCGTCGATGAAATAATGGTGAAATGTTATGGTAGTGACAGCATGAAGCGGTTTATAAAATTTAAGTCAATTAGGTTTATATACAAATTGTGGACTCTATGTATAGAAATTGGATACTGCTACCACTTTTGATTATATTACATTTAAAAAATATAGCAACAAAAGCTACTACTAGGAACAACGGAAATAACCAACTTGTAAACAATTAAATGTGCTCGAAGCTATACAATTTACTTTAATAACTAGTCCCATAACTATTAGTTACTAAAATTTTTGAAGGATAAATACGTGACAATAGGACACAACAGTGTGCAACAAAAAAGTTTAAATATAACTATAAAATCCTAAAGGGGTATTCAGATTATTGTTTCGACGATAAAGAAAGAATTTTGATCCTGCGATGGAAACGACAATAGAGCAGTCACTTTGGGCACACATTTTGATAAAATCAGCCAGTAATCGTTGCTAATTATAACAAAAAGATAGATAACACTAAGAAGAAGCAGAAGTGCACTAAAAGGAAGACCAACAAGTCCATCTGTACAGGACGACGAGAACTTTGATGAAAGAAAAGACGTCCTGGAGGTACGTCAAAATCAGTGGCGATGTCAATTTAGTGGATATAAAGAAAAATCAACAACTTTTTGTAAAAAATGTAACGTGTAGAATTTAGAAAGAATTTGTAATAAAGGAACAAAAAAATTGGCACTAATGAGTTCATTTCCCTTTGTTATTAATTTAGTTGTGTCCGTCGTATTTGTATTCTTCACTAGCGATATATAATTTTTCATCACTTGTTCTATTTATAACAAAGTGTCTATTTCTAATAAATACTCACATAACCAAATGTTAATTTTCTTATGTAATTTCTATGCTTCTAGCATGTTGGCATATTGTTTTAATCATTTTAAACCCATCACCTAAAGGATTTGCTATATTTCTAACCTACAAAATGACAAACACAAAACATAAAATAACACATCTTAAAATATTTTTATTGCAGAATCATAATTAATCATATCAGATTCGCCTGGTTCTCTACCGCCCGACAGAAACCAGCTTATGAGCCTTATATACCACTAGAAAAGGACACCGTGAACAATTTGAAGAGTCACCCGGCGGAAATGTGGGTGGCAATTGAAGCGACGCAGGTTCATTGTTGCTTCACACTTCCGGTTTACGCCCTCTCTCTGTTCTATTACAAGACTGCAGACATGGTAAAGGAGGTGATCGAAAATCTTCCTCTTGGGAGTACGAAAAGAATACGAGTACTTGGTTAAAACACGCAATGTTGTGGGTTTTATAGATTTAATTTATTGTAGACAATGGCTAGGTAAAACAATTATTTGTGAAAGTAAAAATAGAAATGAATACCGTATTTTTTAGCCGCATTTAAGGAAATAATAAGCAGGTCAGCAGAATTTTCTTTTCGGGTTCTTCCCAGTTACAGTAAGTTGTCATGTTTTTATTTTTGTTTTATATGCTCAGAGTTTTATGTGTTAGCGTTACCGATATGTTTTTTATATCACAACGGTTCAAAACTATGTATTGTTAAAATTAGGGTCAAATCTAGGAAATTTGGACTTCCTCTCCGTAAGCTTTTTTAAGATGCGGTAGTTGAAATTATACACCATATGTATACTATTATGAAGTTTTGTTTATGAATTATATTAATAGAGTTATACATAAGTTATACACTTCAGGAGACACAGGTTTTTTTAAAATCAATACTTCTAGCCTGGTAATGAATAGGTATCTTTTTACCATGTAATATCCTTTTTTTAATAAAATATTTCACTAACAGTCCCAGCCTTGAGGGCACTGCTATGAATGGTGTTAGATTAATTATATTGAAAATGGGGGCTCTGTATTGAAAAAATCTGATAGATTATCTCACTCAGTCTATACATAGTTATCCTTGGACAAATATCCAATGGTGTACTCATCATTTTTCGTATGAGCTACGTTTTCCTCCTCAGTAAGCAGTTTCTTACTTTTTGACATCTCCAGCAGCTTACATTTTTAAAAGTTATTTAATTTAAACAATTTCCAGATGAAGCTGACAAAGTAAATTAGAAATAAATTAAAAATTGACTAAACTATAATAAAAAAAAATTAATCTCACAATTTGTGCCATGAACTACGTTTGTCCTTCCTGCAGGAAGGACAAATATCGTTTACAAATATATACAACACAAAGTGGTTTGTGATATACAATGATCTTACACCCTAAAAGTGCATACATTTATTTGTCAACGTACTAAATAAACGATAAAACAATACTAAATCTGACAAAACTCCATGCAAAACAGAACATTTCTGATGATATTTGTCGCCAAGTGACGTCACTGTTGCAGTTTCGCAACTGTATATAAACATTTGTAAATATATTAATAGACTTTTTAATAGTTTCGACTCTCCTCGTATATTTAAACTGAGATTTACATATACAATTACACAGCGGTGTTTAAGGGCTAAAAAGAGATAAGGGCTAAACATTCCAAGACGGCCATCAGCGAGATAATAAAGGACGATTTCCACATGCCACATGTGTTTTTAAAGTTAAAATAAGGGTTTGCGTTTGTTACAAAACCAGAGTCGAAAAGTATCTCTCAAACGATGAACATGTGTATGTGAAGACGAAGAGTACCTGACTCCTTATCGGTCTTTTGACCAAAAAAGACGAAAATGTGCATCAAAAACTTGTGTAGTTGAAGTCGGCCGCTGAAGGCGTAATTTGCGATAGCCCTAGTGCTATATTTTCATGGGGTAAGGAACAATACACCAATTATATATGATTTGCTGCATATATCAAGTACGTGCACTTGGTATATTTATTTGATATTTGTTGGAACTTCATCGCATTTGTGCCGCGATCGCAATTGAACATTGTCAATTGGACATTTTGCGTTTGTTCCGGTTTATTTACTATATTCTTATTTTTGTATTTTGTTAACACCGATTTATTTTATGCGTGGTTTGTACTAATAATTGTATTGTTTGTATGTTTTTATACCATTGACATATATATATATATATATATATATATATATATATATATATATATTATATATATATATATATATATATATATATATATATATATATAAGGATCACTCAGACGAGTGGTGGGTTCTTATATCGGTCTCTAGGTGGAGAAATAAAAGACAAAGTTGATAGGCTACTTTATCTATATATATATATATATATATATATATATATATATATATATATATCCATATTTTTATGTTTTTGTTGTAATATTATTAATTTGTTTTTTATTTTTTATGTATAGTGTGTTTGTAGCTATGGTAGGTTTTGTCTTTTGTTTTGTCAGTGGTTTTTTATAGAATCGTCATTTTTGTTTTGGTCTGTTTATGGTTGTCTTTTGGTGTGTCTGTTGGTGTGTTTCATAGTACCTAATAGTTAAGTTTCTATATTCTTCTTTAATTATAATGGTACATTTGGTTATGTATATTTATGTTTAACTTTACACCTTTTTAAAATAGAGTTTTATACAGTCCACTGGCTTTGATTTCTTTTCTTTAGTTGAATATATATACCCAATTCGAAAGGGGGAAACCAGCGAGTTCTAGATTGAACAGAATATCTTCTCTCCCCTTCAGGAGGATCTCAATTGTTATATTGAGGTCATCGTATGTGCAGAACGCAACAGTCACATGTGCAAAAGAAATAGATTGATCGCGTGCGCCTGGGTTTATCTTTAGTTCATAGTATCATGTCTTACACCCATGATTTTATATCGACTATTGCACTAGACGTCACGAAGGTGTCTGGTAATTCTATTGATGTCAGTTTGACAAACGTCATTCAGGCGTAATCAATTTTGGACAGATATAATCAATCCAGACAAAAAATCAAGATTTGGATGCCGGTCTGGTGAAGGAATTAAAAAATTGATTTCGGAAAATGTCCCATTGAACACGCAGAAGTCCAGAAGCTTTATTTGGACCTAATTTTCGGAGTTCCTACGGACGAGAAATTTTACGCTTGAAAGATGTACTACCATAACGGAAATAGCAAAAATTCTTGAGAATTATTCTTTTAACATGAAAAAAAGGCAGTGGCAAAGACTGTAGAGAGTCGTCTGTAAAATCAATGTGGCATAATACAGCAAAAATGGTACAAGAAAAATATTTTACGAAGTACGGCATAAAAATCGACCCTTTTACAGATATACTTTCAAATGTGCAAGATTGACCAGATATATCAAGCGAAGGCAACTTCAAAATGTTCAAAAGAAAAAGGAAATCTCTGTTTAAAAGCATTATCCACCGAAGAACTATTAAAAATCATCTAAAGCTACGACGAGAAACCCCCCGATGGAGCGCAAAAAAAGTTTTTTCACCTTTGCTCATTTGAACTTGCTGGCCGTAAACTGCATAATTCATTTTTTCCAGAAGGAATTTGATGTTATGGAAGAATTTACGGACCAAATTGAATACAGCAGCATTTTTTCCAAAAAAATCAAGGCAGTTCGAAAAATTTGGCAAGCAGCAAATGGCTGGTAAGAAATTCATCAAACGAAAATGTATGCCCGGTTAGATTATTTTTCAAATTAATGGAAAAAAGGGATCAAAGATTTTATCTTTATTCTTTATGAGACTTTTTCTTACCGTTCACCCCAACTAGAAGGATGGATCTTTGTTCAAAAACTGTCCACTTGGATTCAACACCAATATCAAAGTAGACGTTACTAAAAAAATTGAATAGACACAAAAAAACATCAAATAACAAACCATTCTTATCGATCTTCAGCTGTGTCAGCCTTTCTCAAGCAATGTGTTTCTGAACAGGAGTTAACTAAATTAATGGGCCACTCAAATGCATCTCTAAAACCACATATATAGCTGGATTCCAGTGACCACCAGAAGAATTTATTCAAGTTTGTTGCATTTTGGCAATTTTTGCTTATGAAAATTTGACAAAATCACGCGACTGACGTCTCGTGTTTTAACTGTCACAATTTAATTTGCGAAAATTGCCAGACAACAAACTTTCATACCAGTCGAAAACATTGCCGGCAAAAGTTTCTCTCTTATGATATATACGAAAATAGTTGAATAAAACTTTGCATTTTATTATCATTTATAAACTACGTCCATTTTTTCGTTACAAAATCTTACTCGTATTGTCAAATTCTCGTTATAAATAACCTTCCGTAGACATTTCTACAAAACTCTAAATTCCGACTAACTACAACTAATTTACGCTAGTTTGGTAAAGATCGCGACTGAATTATTGTCATTTATATTGTTTGTAGTAGTAATATTCGGATGTGTCTGTTTATTTGTTTATTTATGATAGTATTTAATATATTTTCATTGCAATTATTATCAATGATTAGATAAGTCCACAAACCAAAGCTATGTAATCATAACCACCATAAAATATGCCATATCAATTAGTTGTCGTTTTATTTCCTCTTTTAATCTTTTAAGGAATTAAAAAAATATATTGTAATGTTACAAACTAATGACTTAAAGCAAATAAAAAATTGCAAAATAATGTGGAAAGTAGAAACATATAATATATATGTTAGTTTTTATGCCACTGTTGGACCAAGACTAGATGAAAATGATAATTAAGGACCACATAAGCACTGGCTACTATGTGACCTTGGTATTCTGTTTAATAAAAATAGTTTTTAATTAATATTTGTTTTTTTCAATCTTTTATTTTTCTAGTAGGTGTATTGTTAAACTTAGTGGAACCTCCGATAATGCCACCGTTTACTAGTGACCGCCCCTAGATTACGATGCAGGATATTATCACCTTCATCTAAAAAAGTACTTAACACCTTAAGCGCCATTTGTATCCTATTAGATACAAACGACTTTGATCATTTTTGGCCACCTGTATCCAAACAGATACAAAGGAATACTTTCACTTTAGGCTAGCTGAATTCAAAAGAATGCAGGGTTTGTATTTAATTGAATGGGGGACTTATAAAGCATGGCCGGCTGGTACAAAATTTGTTTTTGGCCAACGATTTTTTTTGAAAAGTTGATAATTATATAACACATTTTGTTAAAAATAAAATACAATTAATTTAAATAAAAAAATAACACATTTGTTTTTAGTAGCTATTAATAAAAACTCTTAATAAATGTTATTACATTAATATTTCGGATTTATGAGAAATAAAAAAACATGTAAGACAATAAAATTCTTTACAAGCACTACATTTGTGGCGAGTTTACGAAGATTTGGCTGGGTATTTCCAATCGTGGCTGTTTATTAGCCTTTCGTAGCAAGCCATACATCTCCTTTTCTTATTATCATCCACTAAAGTAATATTTTCGTTGATTATATTAGACGGAAAAGGTCTTGTTAAACTTTCGTCCAAAAGCTGAGCTTGTTCTTTGAATTTGGTGATGGACATTTTTTCTTCGTTACGATCTGATGTACACAATACGCATTTATTAGCGTAGTTCCTGTTAGTAATTCTATTGCTAATTTTCGATGCAATTTGATCCCTTTTCGTAAACTAGTAGTACATCTATTGTACTCTAAAATTATTATAGGTTTTTCTATTTCCTCGCCATATCTTCTTACAGGAGCCATTGCATTGCTGTGCTTTGTTGAAATCACCAAGACATCTTTTTTGTCCTTCCATGTTAACACAGCACAACCTGTGTTGCTTTGTAAAGTCGTAGACTGATACTTCTCTAACTTTGCTTTCACAATTTCAGGACGATTATTTTTTCTGTTTGAACATAAGGTCCGGATTTTATAGTTTATAATGCTGAATCCAAATCGATGCAAGTGGCCAACAGCGTCAATTTATGAAAATGGGCCACTAGTATCCATTTCGATACAACAATGTTTTCATGAGAAAATAACATTATACTATATAAATTATAAAAGACACAGTTAAGTAGGGCATTTTTAATACATATTTATGAATTTTACACAGCGGCCCCTAGACCTGCGTTTCTTTTTAACATGGTGGCGCTTAACGTGTTAAATAAAGCTGTACGTTTTACTGCAATATCTGGTAAATAAAACCTTATTCTAATGGATTAATACTTGATTTCCTTTTCTTCGTGTGCCTCATCCTTTAAGGACATTGGTGATCATCACGGCCCATTTAACTTTGTCTGTAGCAGTTTTGAAGAGTTCTACTGTTGTTTTTTCAGTCCAATGCTTTAAATTTTTTAACCAGGACGTACGACGTATCCGTGGTCCTCTTTTTTCTTCTACTTTCCATTGTATAATCAATCGCATCAACTCATACTTTTTGTTTTTTAATATGTGACCAAAGTAACTCATTTTTCTTTTATAGTATTGAGTATTTCTATTTCTTTTTCATGTTTCTTAATGTTTTCGTGTTGTGTCCATGATATTTTCCACATTCTTCGATAACTATCTCAGTGCGTTGTTTTATTTCAAGTCTGCAGTCCCATTGTTCATTTAGCTGAGATCATAGCTAAGAATAGTCAATTTTTTGTTTTCGTAAATCTTTAAATAATAACTGATTCATGCTTAAATTGACCCGAAAGAAGAATGAATATATCTTTTTATTTGTACACTGTGTTTATTTGAAAAGGGCCTACCCCAATAATTCAAAAACGAAATATTGTGGTGGGCACTATACATAAAGGAGCGATCTCGTACTCTCAGAATTCGTAGAATTCTCAGAATATCAGATTCACCGCCTCCCTACTGGAGATACTCCTTAAATTTTTTCAAAAGGCCAGGTAAAAGCAGGGTGTTTATAAATATTAGCTTTTATGATATCTCCGATTTTTACAGTTACCTTGTGGATGTTGTTCTTGCTAGAAATGGAAATTAAGGCTGCATTTTCCATGTTTGTGCGAATATAGGTTGCTACATCGTAGGCTCTGTATCTATTATATACACTTTAGACTCTCTTTTTAAATGGATTAATCAATCAATATAACTATCACTATTGAGATTATATTCATCCACATATTGTTAGCAAAAATCAGGTCCAAACACGCCAAAAAATAAATGTTTGAGTTAGAATTGTAGAAAACGCTATTATAGGCTTACTACTCATTGAAGAAAATTTGACGGGTGAAAAATATTTGGAACTTTTAGATAACGTTATCGAACCTTTAATTGTTGATAGTGTGAAAATCCAAGAAGATGGCCAAGAAATTTTTTTTAATGAACATATCTTATATATTCACCACATTCTGACCTCCGTGTGAAAGATTGGTTAAACCAAAATTATCCCGACACATGAATTGGTCGAAGAGTTGCTACAAAGTGGCCACCTAGATCTCTAGCATTAACGTCACTCGAATTTTTTTGTAGAGATATTCACAATGTATAATTTGATAATAGTCTTTTTATTTTCTGAATGTGAATGGTGTTCACTTTAAACACATGATTAGATAACAGCTATTTCTTTTTGCCACTTCTCTTTTACTTTATTTGTAAATTTTTTATAATATTCTTTAAAGAGTATTTCTGTCATAACAATATGGGGCATTCGAAAAGTTTAAAGAGAGGCAAGAAAGCCCGTAGGAAGGGGGTAAAACCTTAAGTTAAAAATCGACTGGTCTCGGCATTTCTTTTTCTTCTTCTTCTTCTTCTTCTTAGCCATCTATCGTCCATGTTTGGATATAGGCTTCTCCCAACTCCTTTCATCAGTCTCTATCCTGAGCAACATATTTCTAATTTGTTCCGGCTATTCTTTTAATGTCATCAACCCATTTCATGTGTGGTCTTCCTCTTGGTCGTTTACTTTCGTAAGGTCTCCAATGTTGTATTGTAGTATTTCCTCGTTGGTCTTTTTGTCTAGCAGTTTGGCCTGCGAAGCTCCATTTAAGTTTGGCAATTTTTGTTGTTATATCCTCGACTTTTGTTTTTGATCTTACCCAGCCGTTCCTCATTTGACAGTCGTATACTTAACATTGCTCTTTCCATTGTTCTTTCTGTTGTGGCTAGTTTATTCAAGTTTGCCTCGGTTAAGGTCCAGGTTTGACATTTGACATCCTTATGTCATGATAAAAAGGATGCATTGGTTGAATACTTTACTTCTCAAGTATTGGGGTATTTTGCGGTTCTTAAGTATCTAAGTTTTCCAAATCCTGCCCATGCTAGTCATGCTCTTCTAGTAATTTCCGCACTTTGGCTCTCTTTGTCAAGTTTCAGGATTTCTCCTAGGTAGACATATTCCTGGACTTGGTATATCTCACTGCCATTTATAGTTATACGCCTGGGGTCATCTGTGTTTGTCATTATTTTTGTTTTTTTCATAATAATTTTTAGGCCGACGTGTTGGGAGCTGCCTGCTAGTTTCCCCATCATATTTTGCAGTTTCTCGAATGTGCTGGCCAGAATCACTATGTCGTCAGCGAATCTGAGGTGGTTTAAATTGTTGCCATTAACGTTAATGCTATAGGTTGACCAATTTGTAGTTTTGAAGACGTCTTCTAGGGCTAGGTTGAAAAGCTTTGGCGATATTTCGTCTCCTTGTCTCACTCCTCTCTGAAAAGCTTTGGCGATATTACGTCTCCTTGTCTCACTCCTCTCTTAATGGGAAGGCATTTCTTTTTAATGTCGTATTTCTGAAATAATAATGATATGCCTTTCTTCAAATGAATAATATGAATGAATGAAAAATGAATAATAAAAGTGTTTAGCTGACTTTATTAGAATATTTATGACTTCTAACGTCTTTTAAAGAAAATGGCGCTCTTTTAATGGTAATCTAGGATATTCCTTATTCCACAAACCATTAATTACGGCTAGTGCCACATGCTCACTTACTAATTGTATGCCCTAGTGAATTACAGACAGTTTACTTGCAGCTCACATGCATACAGAACATCGCACTTCCAGACATGTACATGCGTTTGTAAAATACGTAGACGATCGACAACCAATTATATTTCAAGTCAGCAATTGGAAATAAAGAGGCTGTTACCTTAATAATTTATTTTAGAAAACTAACTAAACTAACTAAGAAAAAAAAAACAAAATAAATTTATTTAATGTGTTTATTTTTATCTCCTACAACAGATCTACTTCTCGTTATAATCCACGTTTTTTATAATAATTTATAATTAAACAATGTGCTAAATTACAAAAGTTTTAAGATTTTTTAGCTTTTAATTCATGCTGAAGAAAAGATAAATAAGTTAAAAATACGAATCCTGAATAATAAACAACAGAAAAGAGTTTAGTAAGGCTGCTTTCCATTGAAGAGTCCACAAAATTGACAAAATATAATATTAATTATTTTAACGAAAGAAAAAAATAAACAGAACAAGACTTGTTTAACTTAACTAAAGGTAAAATCATTAATTATCATCATTATCATCATTTAATCTTTGCTTATCCACTGCTGGACATAGATCTCCCTCATAATTTTCCATCCATTTCGATCTTGTGCCTCTTGCTTCCAATTCCTATGACAACGTTTTAGATCGTCAGTCCAACGTGTTGGTTGACGACCTCTGCTTCGGTAGGCATCATCTCTTGGTCACGTGACCTGCCCAGTTCCCTTTAAGTGTTGCTACTCTCTTCTTTCCTTTTAGCGAGGAAAGGTACAGCTGATCAGCTATTAGTACAATATCACCTGCAAACCTTAGATGGCTAAGCTTTTCTCCGTTTATATTTATGCCCTTGCAGGTCAGTTTTGCCCTTTTACATATATATTCCAAAAGCGTAGTGAACAGTTTCGACGATATGGTGTCCCCTGGCGTACTCCACGTTGTATCGGGAATTTCTGGGTTTGACGATCACCCACTCTAACACTGGCTGTTGCGTTTTGGTATATGTGTTTAATTGTCTTTTCATAATCGACAAATATTAAAGCTAGTGGTTTGTTATATTCAGTGCATTTTTCTATAAGATATAATTTTATTACCAGTAGGTGATCGTTTGTTCCATAGCCTTTTCTAAAACCCGCTTGTTCTGTGGGCTGATAAAATACCAATTTATTTTCTAGTCGTTTCGTAATTATTTGTAAATAGTTTATAAATACGTGAAACTAGGCTTATGGGCCTGTAATTCCTGAGGTCGGTAGCATCCCCTTCTTTATGAAGTATGATAATTTCTGCGTTATACCACTGGGTTGGTGTTATTGCTTTCTGCAAACAACTAGTGAATAGTTTGGCAAGGACCTGCCATAATCTTTTTCCAGCCACTTTCAAGGCATCTGCCACTATTTCATCGCCTCCAGGGGACTTGCACTGACGTTCGAACTTCCGGTTCGGGTGTTACGGCCGGTAAAATTTCAGATTCCTGATTGATTATCTTTGGTAATGATCCACTTCGGTTACATTGCTGTTCTTTGTATAGTTGTCTATAAAAACTCTCTATCGTATTCATAATTTGAACTTCATCCTCAATGATTTGCCCCTGTTCATTTCTTAATTTGTGGACGTTTTTTCTTCCAATGGACATACTCTGTCTGAGTACTTTCAAGCTTTTGTTTTCTTCTATTACTCTAGTTATTTCCATCGTATTGTATCGTCTCAGATCTTTTGTAACTTCCTTTTTAATTTTCTTATTCAAAATTCTTAGTTCATTTTGGTTATGATCCTGATTTTCCCTAAGTTTTCTTCTTTCCTCTTGAAGATGTTTTGTGTTGTGGCTTAATTTTTTGTTATTGTGTTCATGACGAGGACAGTATTTCTTGTCAGCTTCTTTCAATATTTGAGTAATATTATTGTTTATTTCATTGATGCTGATATTCTCTAATTCGTGTGTATCCAAACTAGTCTTATTATTTTCTTCGTGAAGTGTTATATCTTCTGGGAACATCCACCTTCCACTTTTCTTTTTGAGGATCATTTTTGTTCTTTCAACTTCAGTGTTAAAAGTGGTTTTTGCTCTAATTAGTCTATGGTCACTCCCCGTTAAAAATGTATTCAATACTGTTACATCCTGAACAATATCTTTCCAATTTGATGTTATGAAATCAATCTCATTTTTTGTTCTTTGGTTCGGACTATTCCATATCCAAAATCTCAAATTATCAATGTGTAATGTATTCTACTTCCTCATCCGGGTGGCTCGTAGTTGGTGCGTAAGCCTGTATAATTATATGAATGTAATCATTAATATTATCTGTTAAATGAATCAATAACATTGTAAAATTCTTAAGATAAAAAATAAGTCATGATTTTTTTTAGCTGATCAAAATACATTCGTCCTTTTTCTGAACATTTTTTTTTTAAACTTGGAAATCTTTGTATTTCGCCATTGGATTGGACAATGACTTAGTATAGGATCGAGAAGAAAAAACGAATTCTTTTCTAGTATACGGTGGTTCCCTACCAGTCACTTTTTTGTTAATGACAGCAGAAACCATTGTTCCATTGTAGGTGTCTCTGAAATAAATTAGTCCGGGATGTTGCTTCAAAATGCTTAATTTTCTTATTGGTCTAGTTTTAAAAGGTGCATTTGAAGCATACATAGGAGCAAGCAGTTATCAACCATTTCTAATTTATAAGGCGCAGATTTTTGACGTATCAATCGTAACACTGCTTCCCAATCTTCTGGGGTTTTTGCTGCACTTTTTTGGTTAACGATACCAAAATCTTTATCCGTCTCCCTGTAGGAGTGACCTTTTATAGGAAAGGTCACTAAAATAAAGTTTAATCTGTTTATTTTATGAACTAAATAATGTAGAAACCGGAATACCGTCCAATTTTTATTTTGGCCTTCACACGAATCACAGAAAATCACTAAGTTACGAACTTCAGGAGGAAGCTGGATTGTCACATAGTCATATAGAAATGAGCAAGCTTTATTGGCACCCTTTTGAGCTACTGTCTCAGGTTACGAGTACATAACAACATCATTATCACTAAGTCGATGGATATTAAAGGAGTAGAAAGATAACTGCCTTTTATAATACACATGGATATTAGAATATTCAAATACAAACTTTGCTCGTCCCAATTCAGCATAGAATTAAAATTACGAATAATTGTATTTCTTTGTTCAACCGTTATATTTTCAAAACACTGATAACGTTTGGAACGGCAGTCTTCGCCTGTTTCGTGAGATTGAAGTTTTAGCTCTATCACGTATTCGCCCGATATAAAAATATCGGGAAAGAAACGAAAGGCAGAATTTACAAAACAGTCATCAGACCAATAATGACATACGCGGCAGAAACAAGACCTGACACAGAGAGGACAAAAGGATGTTAGAAACAAAAGTGATGAAAACACTTAGAAAAATTGATGGTAAGACACTATGGGACAGAGCTAGAAGTACAGATATACGATATAGATGCAAGGTGGAGAACATCAAAAACTTGGTAAGAAATAGAATAGTAGAATGGAACGATCATATAAGCCGAATGACAACAAATAGAGTAGTAAAGACGGTAAGAGACGGTTCCCCAATAGGCAGACGATCAGTAGGAAGACCACGAAAATGATGGAATGACAACTTACTAGAGGCACATTGAAAAACAGACAGAGTCATGTCTTTATAAAAAATAGAAGAAGAAAAAGACGTATTCACCCAAAACGTTTTCGTTTTCTTATAGTTTTTGACTGTAAAGTCCCTTCAATTTGACCCCTTCAATTTCACTGTCCTCACTTTCCATATTAATAACAATAGTTCAAACTTACTAAACGTTAAAAAAAACTGTGATTATGATAATAATAATACTAAAATAAACAACTTGTATGAATACTAAACACTGACTGTGATTTTCCGTTGTAAATTGTTCCTATGGACAGGCGCATTGAGCACCTAAATCTGACTTATAGCATTATTGTCTAGTTTAACCTTGACTTGCAACGGTTTTCCATTGTACAGCATTATTTTATCCGTTTGTAACATTTGACTTATTGCACTTTTATTTTGTTTGATATTTGTGGATTATAATACGTGTATCCAAGTATTGGTAAAAATTGATAAAAATTGACTTACAGCATTGTTCCCCACTAAATTGTGGTTCTAAAACAATTTTAAACATTAATTTAAGTTTATCGGTAGCTCCCTTTCTGCCATATTCCTCAATTTTTTTACAATTCAAACATTTATGAGAGGAGAAAAACAAGATGTTTCTTGATATTATAGAATAGGGTCTAAGCCTTTGAAAATGATAAATTAATTACACAGGCCGACATGATTTTTGGTGTTTTGAGTTTGACATGTGTTCTTAACTAATACGGGTACGCTGATTCTGAATATGAATTCGGTTTAAGCCCATCACGTCAAAATTTTTCATAAAATTAAAAAAAACCTTGTGAGATATGTACTAGCGCAAATAAATACCTTATTGATATTTCGTAAATTATATTAAAATTATTTCTTTAAAATACTTGATAGATAGATAGAAAATATTTTATTACATTATTATGTTAATTTCATTTGAATGACAACACTGCCCATAACGTCAAAATTTTTCACAAAATTAAATAAATCTTGAGATATAATATACTAGCGCAAACAAATAGGCATCTTATTGATATTTCGTAAATCGCATTAAAATTATTTCTTTAAAATACCTAATTTAAAAAGAAAATATTTTAATACATTATGTGAATTTCATTTGAATGGCAACACTGCCGATGCTGTCAACTTGACGGAATCGGTAGTTGTGTATTGCGTAAATAGAGTTAGTTATCGTCAGTTGTTTGTAGCATCGAGTTGTATTTTGTTTTATGAGTGTTTATCGCGCCATAATGTCATCAAGAAAATGTAAAAACAATCCTGATATATTTTGTTACGTGTGTGGTGAGTTAACAATAAGAAAGCATCAACGAAACATAACAGACTTTTTAAAGGAAGCATATCACGCTTACTTCGGTGTAAAGCTTGGTGATCAGGACAAACCTTGGGCTCCACACAAAGTGTGTTTTCAGTGTGTCGAACTACTGCGAAAATGGACAAAAGGTACACGTAACTCTTTACCCTTCGGCATTCCTATGGTATGGAGGGAACCAAAAAACCATGGAGACGACTGCTACTTTTGCTCCTGCGATATCAAGGGTTTCAATTTAAAAAATAAACACAAAATTCAATATCCCCATTTAACTTCTGCTAAACGACCTGTATCCCATGGATCAGGAATCCCTATTCCTCCACCTTTTCTTCACAGCATCGAACAGCAATCATCAGATGAAATTTCAGACGAAAAAACCGATGAAGACGAATTTAATTCTGAGATAGACCAACCTCAAAAGTTTATCCAAGCTGAACTAAATGACTTAGTGAGAGACTTGGGCCTATCGAAGGATGCTGCACAAATCTTAGGATCACGACTAAAAGATAAAAATCTATTGGCTCTAGGTACCACATTTTCGTGGTATAGGCATCGTGAAAAAGAGTTCGCGGAATATTTTTCTCAAGAGGGCTCACTGGTGTATTGTCATAATATTCCTGAAGTAGTCATGAAACTGGGAGCTCACAATTACGATTCCACATCATGGCGGTTATTTATTGATTCTTCTAAGAGAAGTCTGAAAGGTGTCTTGTTGCATAATGGTAATACTTATGCCTCAGTGCCTGTTGCTCACTCCGTGCATCTTAAAGAAACATATGAGAATCTTAAGCTGTTGCTAAATAAAATAAAGTATAGCGAATATTGTTGGCAACTCTGTGGAGATCTCAAAATAATATCCATGCTTTTGGGTCAGCAGTCTGGATTCACAAAGTATCCATGTTTTTTGTGCGAGTGGGACAGTCGGGCACGAAATTTACATTACGTTAAGAAAGAGTGGCCACTCAGAGAAAAACTTATACCGGGACAAAAAAATGTGCAACGTAATACACTAGTTGATCCAAAATTAGTTCTTTTGCCTCCTCTTCACATAAAGTTAGGATTGATGAAGCAGTTTGTCAAAGCTTTAGATAAACAAGGTGACTGTTTTAAATATCTGTGCTACAAATTTCCTGCACTTTCTGAAGCTAAACTTAAAGAAGGAATTTTTGTAGGCCCTCAAATTCGAACCTTAAAATCGGACAGATTGTTCCAAAATACAATGACCCAGGATGAATCTGAAGCATGGAGTTCTTTCGTAGAAGTCATAGGCGGTTTCCTTGGTAATAACAAGTCTCCAAACTATAAAGAAATTGTAGCCAACATGGTTGAAAATTATAAAAAACTGGGATGCAATATGAGCGTCAAACTTCATTTTCTGGATTCCCATGTTGACTATTTTCCCGAAAATCTTGGAGCTGTCAGCGAGGAGCAGGGAGAGAGGTTTCACCAAGATATAAAGGAGATGGAGAGACGTTACCAAGGAAGATGGGACATAAGAATGATGGCTGATTACTGCTGGACCTTGAAGAGAGATTCGATCACAAAAATTCATAGAAAGAAGACCACAAAACGCAGTTTTCATGTAAAAAGAGAACGGTTTTATTAAAAAAACCAAATAGTCTTTAACGTAGGTTATACTGAATTCTTTTTTTTTAAGAATAACTCAATTTTGAAGTTTAATTTTGTATTAAATAAAGTTTCAATAAATATTTTTTTAGTATTTTTGGCAGTTTCTATAAAAAATTTCAAATACACTTTTCTAGAAAACCTGACGTGCTGGAAAAAAACTAAGTACAGATTTGTGATCAGCACACCCCATTTACTATAGGACACCTATTAAACTTAAAACACTTTTTCATGAAAAAAAAAATGTAGGCCTGTGTTATCTGTAATCAAGGTTAAATAACATTAATTTAAGAAATCATGTTCTTGTTTTTGTGGTGACTTATGTAACTTTTTTAAGAACTGAAGATAGGGTTGTACCCTGAAAACCTTTTTTATTAAATTGTTTGCTTTTTTTAAGTCTTTTAATTATAATTTTTACAAAATTCTACTAAAAAGCTCTAAGCTAAAAAATGTAAAAATGGCAATAAGCTCGCAACATTTATTTATTTGACACTTTTATAGAAACTGATTTTAATTGCAAAAAAATGCAAAAATTGCGTAAGAAAAATACACTATTCTCCTTTAGAATGCTCGATAGGTCACTTTGATGAAAATATATCGAATTTTTACCGTTGAGTTGATACAAACTTTACTTAACATGCATAGCTGATATTCAAAATCGTGGGTGGCTTCAAGCATTGTTTTTTAGAAAACAGTTTATTTTACACAATAATGGTAAAGTACAATAGCACAATAGTGCTAATAAACATTTTTGTTCAAAATTATCTCGGCTACATTCTTTATTTAAGATATTTTTTTTTCGTTTATCCTCTCTACGAGGGGGTTGGTTTAGGGGGAAGCAGAGGGGTAGGAGGAGTAAACCAAAAACTCTGTTAATATATTAATGTATTATAATATTATGATAAAAATATATATATATTGCCCTTTTTTTTTAATTTAATATGTCTGAATTTTTACACGTACAAAAGAACAAATCAAGTAAATATTTGTAGTGTTGATTCAATAGTAATTTTTATAGGTTTTTTTTATAAAAACATTAACAACTTATAAAAGAAACTTATTAACATAGGTAGTCAACAAAGAACGGTTGTCCTTTCGATTCATTAAAATGCCTGCAATAAAAATTGTGAACTGCGTCAGTTAGTGCGGAAAAGATGAGATGAGTACTCACATCACATCTGATTTGCATAAAGACCATGTCCCACATCGGATTGACTACAATCTTTTCAAGCTATCTTTACGGTTTGCACAATGCTGCAACCGCTTTTTATTAGAGAACGTCTTCGTTTCGTTAAAAAAAATCAAGGGCAGTTATCTTAAGATTTATCACTCTTAAAAAGGGAAAGGTTTGTCGGTTGAGATAAATAAAGTGCAGGATATATTTTTTATTATGAAGTTTAATGCATTGCACATACAGGGTAATTTATATTCATATATACGTATATGTCGTATATACGATGTCTAATGTTTCATTAAGTAAAAATCTTGTAAAAAAACTTGTTCTGACATGTATAGCGGTGAGGTAGCTGGTATAATTTAATTTTCAAATTTAGTTTGGTAATTTTCTCTTTATCCCTTCATCAATCATACTTGTTCTGTCACTTTATGACATATCTATTTGTACTATCTTTGTTTTTGTCCCGACAAAACTATGTTTTGATCTCTTTGGATCTCATCAAAAAATAGTAGACTGAAGAGCAACTCAAACACCAGTACTTAGGTTTACCACTACAGTGAAGACACGATTAAGTAGAAGCTTTCACTCAGCCCAAAATATATCAACTATTTTTCACCTAAGACGACCACTTTGCAATTAAATGCTATTTTAGTAACTTTATTACCAGCGGACCAGATAAGCGGCGATATATTTTACACTACCTTTATGAATAACATTTGACTGTTCTGTTGTTTCAATCAGCACTGCTCAACAATTTATTACATGTATATTTTTTTTTAATTTTCTGACGTATCGTATAATGTAGGTTTACCCAATAATCAAAGTTATGCCTTTACAAGAACGTATTATTTGAAAAATAAGGAGTAAATACCATGTGTCATAATAATTGTAATCTCCTTCATACACACTTTAAAACTTTGTTTAGTAGGTAATGTATTTCTTAAAATCACACAATCATTAAAAATGATTCATGCTGTTTAAAAATATCTTTCTGTTAACGACACTATAATCGACAAAGTAGATCAAATTCAAATGTCATCATATTTCTCTTCTGTTTATAGTTAAAAATAAATTGATAGTCGTGGGTTGTATTGGTGTTGTTTAATAATTTAACAAAATACATAATCAGCAAAAATCGTATTAAAAACATGTAATCGGTTTTTTCAATCACAATCAATGCAGTGTTTATGTTTTGTTTATCATTGGATGTTAAATAATTTGTGTTCGTTTGTATTGGCTGTTGTACAACCCTCGTCTTTTTAGGGTATACAAGTACGTAGTTTTTATAGTAGTTTAGTGAAGCGGTACTTTAAAGCATAATGAGTAATTTGGAAGAAACTAAAATACTGTCGAAAGGTAGAGTGTTATCTCCAGAGGAACGGCATTTAGTTCTAAAAGTCGAAAGTTATTTCAATTTGGAAAAAAATAATATGGATCCATTGATATCTGTTATGGTAGTTCAGAAACGCACATGCGATACTTGCGGTATCACAGGAAAGACATTCCGAAAAATTAATAACATGACTGAGGATAAAATAAGTAAAGTAAGCAAAAGAAATCGTCGACATCCAAAAACTTTAGATTTGCACCAGTCAATTAAACTTCCAATTAAAAATATTATATATCATATGTATAAAACCAAAGAACATGTAACAGTTAGTGCTGTGTTACAAAAAAATAAAAGACAAGGAACTGTGTGATATTAGTTTGTAGAGAGTGCTGAAACATTTAGGTTTTCGATATAAAAAGACAAATAATAAACAAGTATTATGTGAACTCTCTAACGTTGTTTCAAAACGGTGGCATTTTTTAAGAAAATAGATGACCAATAAAACGTCTGATAGTCCGAAGTAAGTTGTATTTTTAGATGAAACTTGGATTTTCGCTAAAGGAAATATGTCAAAATCATCCTGGCATGATGGCACCACGAAATGTTATTCTTCTAGTCGTTCCGGTAATGGTAAACGCTATATTAATTAAATATTTTTACTTTTCAAGCGATAGGAATTAAATATTAACGCTCCACTGTTTGAGGCCCACTGATCATATCTAAATTACATATCAGCCGTCATAGTGTAAAAGGAGTTTATTGAACATCCCTACCATACCTGAGAAACTTTCTTTTCTGAGAACCATTTACAATCTAAAAACTATTCGTTGCAAAAATCTCTGAGCCCAAAATGTTACTAAACGACCCCAATGGACCCCAAATATAAAAAACCGCGTAGTGCTACTATTTAAAAGGGGGCGTTTTTAAAAGAAGTGAATTTGTTTCTATACACTAGGGTGCATTTGGGTGAAGTCTACGCAGTTTTCTTACATATACACCTAGAAAAAAGTTGTTTAAATTAAACTTCCTATCAAAATGTCACTTTTTAAAGGTCAGAATAGTTTTTTTTGATAATTTTTTTTTAAACCAAGCAAAAAACTTCTTCTGTTCCAAAAACGCGTGATTTTAAAAGTTTGCCACTCTTAGCCCCGGATTTCCCCCTAAAACCGACCCTCGTAGAGGAGAGAGGAAACGGAAAACATCGGTTTATCAAGAATTTGTATGCCTTAGAAAAAAATTGTTAAACAAAAGATGAAGCTGAGATAACGTTAAACAAAAATGTATATTAGCACTTATTCCGTAGAACGACCGGCGATTTTAAATGTGTTACGCATGAAGAAATCAATTTTTGAAATAAAATTTGATATCAACTCAACGGTAAAAATTCGATAGATTTAGATCCGAGTGTCCTATCGACAAAAATTAAAATGGTTTTAAAGATCAAGAGTGCAGCATTCGTTGGCATCTTTTGCATTTTATCGTAAATCGTTAAAAATAGAAAACTTATATCTTGCTTAAGAACATTATCTTGCTTAAAATTAGTCCTATAATCTTCTACACTAGGCCATCTTAAAGATTTCTACTAAATGTCATTTTGAAGGGGAAGGATAAAAGTATTTTTTCTGTAAAGCAATGCCTATACCTATCATCATCATCATAAGTGGCTCGACAATCCGTTGTGAATCTTAGCCTGCTCACAAAGAAGTCACCACTCCTGTCGATTCCTGGCAACTTCCCTCCATCTTTTAACCCTTGGAATCTGTAGGTCTTCTTCCACATCATCAATCCATCTCATTCGTGGTCGTCCTCTGCTTCTTGTGCCCTCTGGTTTTATAAATGTTCTCTTCGTGTATTCGTGATCTACATCCTAGCAATGTGTCGAGCCTATCTAAGTCTCTGCACTTTAACGAATTTCACAATATCTGGATCGGTGTATAACTGATATAGTTCAAAGTTACATCTTTGACGCCATAGCCCATTTTCATTTACGGCCCCAAAAATATTTCTAAGAATTTTTCTCTCAAAGAGCCTATACCTATAACCTAAAAAGTTATGGGGCAAAAAAAACACGTGGGTTCCTATTTTTTGCTTGGTTTTTTTAATATATTTTTGTCAAACAAATTATTTTTTACTTCAATCACCATTAGAAAGTGACATTTTGATGGCAAATTTATTTTGAAAAATTTTCGTTTGATGTATATGTACGAAAACTGGATAGAAGATAGAATACACCCAAAATTCACCCTAATGCATAAAGACAAATTCGCCCCTTTCTCAAAAATGCATCACTTTCAATGGTAGCACTCCGCGGTTTTGATCATACTTGGGGATCCATTGACTATATGAAATAATAAAACTCCTTTAATGTTGTAGTTCCTTTCTAAAGTACATAATCAATAGTATAACAAAGAGCGATCTTACAATTTAACTGACTAAATGTTACGTATACAGTTTGATATATTATGGAACAAAATCGTGGACGATGAATCGAAAGGCGATGAGAACATTTAACTCCGTTGAGATATGCCATAGAATAATTCCACCAAACAAGTGCTATTTTGAGCTAAGTAGACGCATCAAAGGTAAAAACTTCTAGATGTACTATTTTCAAGGCAGGTCAAAACCTTTTGCTCATATTTAAAAGAAGGACTCTTATCTACTCTTTTATGTTACAGTCTGGTGAAGGGGACGGATATTGTTGACTTACAAAACTTAGAAACAAGGATGGTGTAGATAGGATATGTAGATGGTGGAAGATGCTAGAAAAATAGATAACGTAAACTGGCAACGGTTGGCGGTGGATAGGGCTGTAGAGCATTGATAATGATGAAATGTTACATATTAATATACAGTGTGCTATACTATGCAATATAATCGCGGACGCTAAATTCAGAGGCGATAAAAAGATTTAACTCCTTTGGGATGCTCATATATAGAAGGATTTTGAAGATCTCATTGATGGATCACGTTACAAACGTTGAAGCAGAAATAAAAATAAGTTAAACGGACAATAAAAGAAAGAAAACTGCAATATCTCGAACATATATTGCGTGGAAGAAAATAAAGCCACATGTGGCCCATAATCCAAGTCAAGATAGAGTAAAGAAAGAGGCAAAACAACTCAGAACAGTTGTTTCGAAAGTTAGAGTGGTCATGATGACTGCTTAATTCTGTGACGTAGATGGTACTTGAATAAGAAGACAGTACGAATGCCCTTTTATTTCAGTTGAAGTTGCCATACTGCAAAGTCGTTGGCGCCTAACTACGCGTATACACGGAGAATATGGGTAGAGACCTTAGTGTTTTAATTTTTTTTAACTTTCACTATCTGATGATATCCAAAAGATACATTTTTTTTGGAAATGACAGGACCTTAATGCTTTTTTGACAAGTAATAATCCTCTTGATAAGCCTTTCAAATCTTCTCTTGTAGTATTTTGACATCTGGAAAATTTACGACATGTGGTTTATATACAGTGGTTTTCTTTATTTGAGTTGAGACAAGATTAAATTGAACTACATCATCATTATTTTAGCTTTACAACCCTGCGTGGGTTCTAGCCTCCCCAAGAATTCTTTTCCAGTCGTCCCTATCCATTGCCTTCCTACGCCAAACACGTATTTCCATATTTCTCATATCTTGGTCTATGTTATCTGGGAATCTTGTTCTGGGTCTTCCCCTTCTTCTTTGACCAATGGGTCTAGCAAGGAGCGTTTTTCTAGCTGGGTCGGTTTGCTCCATCCGCATTACATGGCCTACCCACCTCAGACGTCCTATCTCAATGTGTTTTACGATATCTGGTTCCTAGTATATTCTATAGAGTTCGAAGTTGTATCGTCTTCTCCAGACACCATTTTCATTTACCGCTCCATAGACTCGCCTTAGTATTTTTCTTTCGAAACATCCTAACATGTTTTCATTGCTTTTTGTTAAAGTCCAGGTTTCTGAACCATATGTTAGGACTGGGCGTATAATTGTTTTGTTGAGTTTCACTTTTGTATTTCTTGATAGCTGTAGATTTAAAAGGAGATTAAGCCCAAAATAGCATCTATTAGCCGTGCAAATTCTGCGGTTTATCTCTGCGGTAATGTTATTTTCAGTATTGACGAGCGTTCCCAGGTATACTAATTCGCACTGCGAAATTGAACTACACTTTAGTTTAGTTATTCAAGAACGAGTTTTCTGTCGATTACGTTGAGGATGATAAAGCATCAGTATGAAAAATTACTGAGATTTCAACAAAATTGTTGATAATTACTTTATCTATCATCATCGCTAAAGCCCATTGTCTGAAAAGTAGACATATAAGTACTTACTTTTAAGGCATCTTAATTTATTAAGAGACTGATGTTATCAGCTACCTTATAACTTCTCTATTTTCACAGTTTATTACGCACTTAATAATGTTTTTGTATAAAATTTAAAATTGAATAAAACAATATTTCTATTTTTTACGATACTACGCTAACTTATTTTAGTTATAAAGTCATGAAAGGTGCCATAAAGTTGTTGATGTCATATTTTCCTCGATGAACATGATGGGATTGGCGTTTTATTGTCTTCTCGAAAATATTTCTTGGGTGTATACGGGGTGGAGGATGAGATTGGCATACCTATAAAGGAGTGTCTTAATTTGTATTAAGATGAATTAAACAGATTATTATATAATAAACCAAAAATATGAACAATGGTTGAGGTTTTTCCTAAATAAAGAAAACAGTAAAAATTATACGTAACAGTAATAAGATTCTTGTCCTTTAAAAAATATTCCTAAAACAAATCTTTTAAAAATTTTTAATGTTTTTAAAAAATCAGCTAACAAAAATTATATAGTATAGTATCAAGTGATTACTGATGGTATCAAAAGATACTTGAAGGAAAAAAGGCCTTCCCGGCAATATTTTTGGGTGTGACTCTGTGGAGAAGTGTTGGGAAGCTCTTGCGGGAAGAATTCAGCCATGCAGTTAAAAAAGGCCTTTCTCATAAACTTTTTAGAAAGATCGAAAACATATGTCTGACAGATATATCAGGATTGAAAAAAAGGATGTTTATTCTGACCTGAGAAAAATCCCTCTGTGCAGATGCATCACAGGGACGTGTATTGCGACCACTCCCATATCTCCTCTCCCTATACATTGATGACTGCCTACTCTTAAGCAGCATGCTGTTGGTTTATTTGCTGAATATAAACTGATTATGGCTATTTGTGACAACCAATCAACGAAAAAAATGCAAACTACTAACGAATTCGACATTTTCATAGTTGAAATCTCTATATGTCGACTTATCCAATAATATCAATAATGCAATTGAATATAAAACTATATGTTATATATGTTACGAGCAAAGCCCGAAATTGCACAATCCTAGCACTGTACGAAAATTATTGTCCACTTTAGAACACTAGAATTGTACCCTTCGAGCAAAAAGACAGAAGAGGGAATGTAAAGGTAGTGGGGGCAAAAATATTGTTAGACGGGAAGTGTCATTTTGAGAAGCCACATTACACAATGAAAGAGAGTCTCTTTCCTAGTTAAAGAAATCAAATTTAGTTGGTTTATGTTATTGTTTGTTCCAACTGTGACATGAAAGCTTATTTATATTGAAGTTTTTTAACAATTGTGTCACATTTTAGACTATTATCGTTATTATTTAATTAAAACTTTCTCGTCTAAGACACTTTCTGAAAAATATTTCATAGCTACTTTTTTATGACCTTATAAAAAAACATGAAATATTTTCGTAACTAAAACAATCATTATATTAAATGTTTTCTAACTGTACTAATTCCATTAGATAAATTAGAATCCCTACACCGTTGTATGGTAATTGTGAAGTGTAGTAAAATTGACTGATTGAAGTGGACAACTTTTCCAAAATCAAAATTCAGGTATGTCACAAAAATCCCCATGAACAAGTTACACCTAACATAGAAATAAATGGTATCTCCCTTCAGAGTTCCCAAAGCTTCATATATCTGTTCAGAGAGCTAAATAGTCAACTAGACCACTCAAAAAAAATTAGAAGACGCATTGAAATAGCAAGATCTGGTTTCATGAATATGCGTAAAATGTTCTGTAACCCCAAACATTTTGAATATCTGTTACACAAACATTGTAAAGACTTAATTATCTGGCATAAAAAGCCTGTTGAATAGGCGTTCGAGAAAGTGGTTGCACCTGCTGCATGCCGAAGCATAAAGTTTTCTCTTTTTCTTTGGTTTCTTTCATTAGGTCATAGAAACACTTTGCCCTTTTCTTGTGTATTCTTTTTTTAGTAAGAAGTATCTAATTTTGAGTTCCTGTAGCATTTTTAATTTTATAGTCCATCATGGCCACAGTCAGATGCCGGAGATTTAAAACCAACATTGAACTCTCCGCAGAATATTTTACAAAACATTGATAACTTTACTTAAAGTTAGGGATTTTCTGCACTAGCATTATAAATCATGTGAAGTTTTCGTATTGAAAGATCACTACTTTAGTAAATATACTCTTTTTGATTTGTTGCGGTTGTAGTGATTTTCAATACCTTTTAAATTTCCAATGAACTGGCTAACCGCCTCCTTCTTAACCAGTGATCTTTGGCTTATTCTATCACCTCCTCTGTTGTCTTCTAGTCCTTGATTAGTTTTTAGTTTTGATACAAGTCGTTAAACTCTTTGTGATGTAAACTGAGTAAGGTGCAAAATGAAAGATTTACACACAGTTACGCTACCCCCAGAAGTAAAAGGAAATCAGTAGGTAACGGAAGTCGATTTTGGTTTGGATTTTGCTTGTTGTAAACCTAGGCCTAAGCAAGATTTTTGGGACCTCCGACGTTGAGCGTTTTTTGTTATTATGAACCTCCCAACTAATTGGTCCTGAAAAAGTTTTTCGGGTTTCGAATAAAGTGTATTCCTAAATGCACCAGCATCACTAGGCCGAACTTCACAACATTTAAAAGCTTTACCTTTATGTAAGCAACCTATGAACACACAACCAGCAGCAGGAGCAGCGTATCTCTTTTCATTAAAAAGTTGACGCTTTGTAACTGTCTTTTGTCTTTTTCGTGATCCAGAACTTATTCTTCCAACTAATACTAATTTACTATCTAAATTACCTTCACTTAAACTCATAATTACACTCAATTAAGCACAAACCAACATTAAATTATAATTTTCCTCTGAAACTAACCTGTAAAGATTGGGTACTGTCAACAATAACAATAAAATCAAAACCATGTATTTAAGTCACGTGATTGGAATACTAACTGCTCTATGGCTGAATAGAAAATGTGAGGTTATGCTGTAACCGTGAAACATCAGACGTGGGGTTTTGCTTTAAACATCTATTTTTAAATTAATATTTCAACTGGAAATGTAGGTTTTGACCAATAAACATGACATGCAATGCATTTTAAAATGACGAATTAGAAACATCACTTATTTAAAAAAAATATATTTTTGGACCTGAGGGGTTATGAAAATTACCTCCTCAATTATGTCTATTTTGGAGATTGTACAGTAAAGAGGTTCAATGAGAAGTGTACAAATAAATTAGAGACCTGTTCAAATCAACAAAACCCCTGGACATCAATATCATCGTTGGTACCTCTAATGCGAAGATTAGGTTAACGTAGTGAAAGAGAAAAATATATCAATAATAATGTAAAGAATAATTGGGGAGGGGGGGATAAATGATATCCTAAAGGGACCAGTGAATACAGATCAACCGGAGAAATTAGAATAACCAATGATAAAGTTTATGAAGGTACATCTAGTGGTTGATGTTGAAATATCGTTTCTAATTAAATTATACGAAGTTGAAGAAACAAACAAAACCTAAAAAATATGAAAAATGAAAGAATATGTATAAATAATCAACAAGGAAGGCTGTAACATGCATAGGAAGATAAAAAAAACTTTAGCTTTGGTAAACTAATTAAATGAAACAAAAACTGATAGAAGCACAAAAAATTAAAAGTTTCAGAATAATATATATGTTCTGTTTTTTCTAATTTTCTATAGTCACATTTCTTTATAATTCTTTAATTTATAAAATATAATGGTCTTTACATTAAATACCAATTTGCGATAAGAATCTATTTCCTAGCAGGGACTCCAGACCGCTTATCGCTTACCCGCAATTTCTTAGTCGTGAAAGTTCTTGGTATATCCCTCGAGATGTCGGCAGTTTTGAAAATGTAGGTTCGGCTACTTTTTAAGGTCATTCTGCTCATCCTTACGCCATTGTTATACTAAGCAAGAATTCAAAGACATTCCCATGACTCAAATGTCATCGCATCGCTCAGATAACATTTCTAGTCTACAAAATATTCATAAAGGTAACGCGTTCTTTGTTGTTAAACTGTTAATAATTTTCAACGGTTACACGGTGAAAAAAAGATTAATTCTCAAAAGGCATATACATTACATCGTCGTTATAAGTCGTTATTTGTTTGTTTACACAATATGGTTACACTATGATTGTATACACAATATCGTATTCAATTTAAAGAAAATGTAATATCAATGTATATAATTAAACAAGAACAAGTGAAGTAAACGGGCACTAATAAAAAACAATCAAATAAAAAATCACGTGGTAGTAAAACATACTGCTTTATTAGATAGATACGATAGAGTTATCCTATTTTTAAGTAACAATTATGTATTCACCTTTTAGTAAAAATAAAGTATATATATATATATATATATAATATATATATATATATATATATATATAGAGAGAGAGAGAGAGAGAGAGAAAGAGAGTATATGTAAAGAGAGACAGAGAGAGGGAGAGAGTGAGGACTAAACGTTGGTATAGATATCAAGGGGGGCTGTTGTTTGCTGTTATTTTGCTGTTTTAAAAGCAAACCCTTAAAATCTCCAGTAAATGCCCAACTGATCGTAACGAATGGGTCACAGCTGATCTAAAAGGTCAACCAGCTCTGTCAACTAATCCTACCTCTTACCTCTATGAAGACGCAAGTCGTGTAAGCCCCGACATACATGGCGTATTATGGGAGTACATTATATAGCAGAAGAAGGAGAGTACGCCTCACAACCCCTAACATAAAAGACACATTCACATTATGGCTCTCATACTTCGTAGGCTCAAATAACCCTAAACTGAGTAGTTTTCGGGAGCAAGCCAGGAGGGCAGAAGGTGCTAAGAGACCAAACCGCTACCCAAATAAAACTACAATTGGCCCAACCACTGGATGGCGGTATTGGATTCCTAATTAACAAGAAATGGAAACGAAGAGTAGTAGAAATAGCTAGTATCTCGGATAGAGTAGCTAGCTTACCCGTACAACCATCAACGAAATACAATATACAAATTATACAAATATACGCCCAACGATTACTCGAGTATAGAGGATCTCAACTATAACACAACTGAAGCATTAAATAACAATAAAAGACATTTCAAGTATTTAATGGGTGACTTTAAAGTGGGAAAGAGAAGCGGCAAGCAACAAGTCATGGGAAAATATAGAGTCGGTAAGAAAAATGAAAGAAGGGAAAGACTTATTCGGTTTACACACTACCAAAACATGCCTGTTGCAAATTCATTCTTTAAGGAAAAGACGAACAGAAAATAGACTTAGAAATAGAATAGTAGCAGAAAGCTTTACTTATTTTGGCGAAATTAATCACAAAATCAACAGGAAGTTGTATAAATATTAACAATGTAAAAGAAAACTCGGATTACCAAAGGGCAATTGATGTAAGATAACTTGACCAAATCGACAGCTCTTAATTAATGGAAATCATCCTTGGTCGTTGCAAAGGAATCGGAGGACCGCAACAACAAACTGAACATGGTAAACTGTCTGATAAAACCAAAATATTGCTAAAATAAAAAAGAAAAATGTATAGAACAATATACAGAACTTCGTAAGACAATAAGGAAAAGTTTTAAGGAAGACATAAGAAAATACAATAAAAGATTGGTAAAAAATTGAAAACAAAAAAAATTATAAGTAAACACGCAAAGCATTAATCATTGGGATGAAGCAAATACGCTGGTAAAACAAACCTGCAAAATCTTAGCAAGCATATTTACCAGCTGCTTAAGATCAAGATGCATACCAGACTACTGGAACACAGCAAACATAATTCTCAGTTATAAGAAAGGTAGCCAAGGGTATATAAAAAACTACAGCCCTGTAAGCCTTCTATCAATCTTATACAAGATGTTCACAGAAATCATCAACAATAGATTAACAAATACATTAGATGGTTCATAGCCAAGAGAGCAAGCCGGCTTCACAAGTGAATTCAGTACCCTGGATTATATTCATACGCTTAGAAAACTAATGAGTAGAGCTAACGAATATGAAATCATAGATTTCAAGAAGGCTTTCGATTATATATTCCAAGGCAGTAATAGAAGCTTTGATCAACCAAGGCATTGATAAACCTTACATAGATACTTTAGCTTATATATACAGACACAACTCAAAGATAATACCTCAGCCATCTAAGGGTTGCAGACGACATGCAGCTAGCTATGAAGTTGGCCTAAAAATAAAATTGACAAAAAGAACATGTACAACGAGCTAGTGAATGTTCAAGATGTAATAATAAACAACACTAAGCTTGAGACAGTAGACCAGTATGTATACCTGGGACAATGAATACATAAATTAACAGAAGAAATTAACAGAAGAGTGAAACTAGCTTGGCATCTTTTTGTATAAATGCAGTTTGTTATATTCATTCATATTGAAAATGCAATACCACCTGAAGAAAAAACATTCGAGCAGTGTATACTACCAATCATAACAGACGGCTGCGAAATTTGAATACTACAGAAAGAGATAATAGCGAAACAGAGATCAAAAAAGAATAGAACGGATTAGACAGAAAACCTAGATCACCGATATGATCCACAGAATTAAATTTTAGTGACAAGAACTGACAATAGATGGTTCACTGGAATTACATTGTGGTATCCAAGAGGCGTCAAGAGACCAGGAAGCCGTCAAAATTTAAAATGGGACTATGACATATGAAAACAAGCCGATACAACATGCAAAAAAGCGAATATTAGACAATCATGGGCAGAAATGAAGAACCACTATGTAAGGAAGGCTGAACCATAGTCGGTAGAGTACACTGAGAATGATGATGATGGTTATGCTGATGATATATAGAAACTTTTTTTAATTCCTGAGTTTGTAGGTTTGTTATAAATACAACACTTAATTATTGAGTCAATATAAGGTTGAATGTTCGAATAATTAAACTTTGATAGTATACAAGGCAACTATCGAACACAGTGATTAATTAAATCTTGCCCAAGTACTTTCGATCAATAGATCATCTTCAGGGGCATCTGAAATAAGCCAAGAAACGTTTTTTTATAAGAAGGAAAATTAATTCACTTGGATAAAAAACTCCAAGTTTATGGTTGAAAAAAGTTTTTATGTGATAAACGTTTATAGACTTACTTCGTCAGTTGTGGCCTATCCGACATGAGTAGAATGTCATAAATGTAAATTTGGACATAACAATACAATACACAAAGACAAACAAACACTTTAAAATTTTTTTAAAAGGAGAAGCTACATGTTACATAGAAACCGGAGACAGAATGGGCTCCCGGTCTAGCGGAAATGTTGAGATGACATGTGACAAATGACAGCTTGTAAAGGACAGTTATGTGATCTGCACCTTTCAAAATTCTATGAAACTAAATATTGACCAAAGGTCCAACTGACACCAGTATAGGAAATCAACTGATGAAATATAAAATTAGTATATTTTTATGTAGATTGAATAATCCAAATATTCTAAATTATTTGGATTATTCAATCTACATAAAAAAAATACTAATTTTATATTTCATCAGTTGATTTCCTATAGTGGTGTCAGTTGGACCTTTGGTCAATATTTAGTTTCATAGAATTTTGAAACGTGCAGATCACATAACTGCCCTTTACAAGCTGTCATTTGTCACATGTCATCTCAACATTTCCGCTAGACCGGGAGCCCATTCTGTCTTCGGTTTCTATGTAACATGTAGCTTCTCCTTTTAAAAAAATTTTAAAGTGTTTGTTTGTCTTTGTGTATTGTATTGTTATGTCCAAATTTACATTTATGACATTCTACTCATGTCGGATAGGCCACAACTGACGAAGTAAGTCTATAAACGTTTATCACTGGAGTTTGGAGTTTTTTATCCAAGTGAATTAATTTTCCTTCTTATAAAAAAACGTTTCTTGGCTTATTTCAGATGCCCCTGAAGATGATCTATTGATCGAAAGTACTTGGGCAAGATTTAATTAATCACTGTGTTCGATAGTTGCCTTGTATACTATCAAAACTTAATTATTGCTTAAACGTTTCGGCTATTTGTTATTTTCAACAAGCACTTTAATTATATAAACATTACTTTATACAATTGATATTTATTATGTCTGCACTGCAACGCAAAACTATGGATCGTATTTAAACTATCGGCTCATGGTGCATTTACGAACAACTCAATTTATTTATTTGTGATATATATAGAGAGATATTTTATATCTGTCTGAATATTGATCGGTTAATTTTGGTCTTTTTATGTGAATCATCTCCAATATACATATTTTGTTGTAGTTCTAGTGTAGATCAAGAACTTTAAACTTTCATTTTATGATTGAAAATATTCGTCAAAGAGTATGTAAGACAATGTTTTTACAAACTCTAGACATAAAAAAAGGAGTACTAAATTTTGCAATTAAAAAACGTTTCCCCAATAGTATTACTACTGAACATGATAGAAGGGGCGGCCATGGAACATCAAAAATATCCGATGAAACACTAACATTTTTGAAAGAACGTTTCAAAAAGTTTCCCACCATGGCATCTCATTATTGCTGCAAAGACTCAAAAAAATTTTACTTAGATCCAAAATTGAATATTTCTACCATGTTCAAACTTTATCAATTAGAGTGCATGGAAAACAATAAAACTTGTCTCAAAGAATCATACTACCGACAAGTATTTAATAATCATTTTAATTTATCTTTTCACACACCAAAGAAAGACCAGTGTGTGACATGTACTACTTATGAAAAAGCAAATCCTACAGACAAGACCACGCTATAGCAGAATTACGATTGCCACATACAATTAAAAAACAGAGCAAGAGATGAAAAAAATTCTGATAAAACCCGCGCTGCGTTAAATGATTCAACCATACACTCCTGTAATTTTGACCTTCAACAGGTCCTGTATGTTCCAACAGATCCGACAAATCCGGTTCTATTTTATAAAACCAAACTTGCTACTTATAATTTTACGATTTTCAATACTGGAAATAATACTGGTAAATGTTTCATGTGGACTGAGGTTCAGGGTGGACGTGGGCCCTCAGAAGTAGCCTCTTGCTTGTTTCACCATCTTAGGAGCCTCCCCCAAATAATTAAAAGTGTTAGACTATTCAGTGACACTTGCGGTGGTCAGAACAAAAATCAGTTTGTTGCTACCATGTTTCTGTATGCTGTTCAGGCTTTACCTATTGAAGTAATCGATCAAAAATTTCTTGTCTCTGGTCACAGTCAAATGGAATGCGACTCAATGCATGCTAGAATAGAAACCGCGGCCAAAAATGTCCCCGTATACTTGCCGCATCAATGGGTAACTATTGGAAAGAACGCAAAACGAAATGCTCCAAAATATGAAGTTTATACAACACCTGAATTTACCTTTATTGATTGGAAACCACTTGCAAAACTTATAATGGTTAATCGAAACAAAGCTGACGATGGAACTGTGATTAATTGGCGTGGCCATAAGTGGATTCGTTATGAAAAAGCTAATCCTTTTGTAATGCAGGTTAAAACCCATTTAGATGAAGAAATATTTCACAAAATATTGATTGTTCCCCGTAAAGGTCGAAGAGTTACAGTGTCCACCATGGAAAAATGTTTAAAGCCTTGGTATCAAGAAAAAAGAAAAATATCGTCTGCAAAACTAAAAAACTCCCGACGATTGCAGAGCCTTTTATAGAGAGCTAATTGTAGATCCGAATATTGAGGAAGAGACGGTATTACCCGATATAAATGACCAGGAAGAAGATTTTTTTTGAAATATTTATTTTACAAGAAGTTTACGCCGTTGTTTATTTATTAGATATTTCTATTAAGTTTACAGTAGTTTCAATATTGTAGAAAACCAGTATTCATTTTTCAATTTAAAATAAAGTTAAATTCCAAATGTAGCTACGTGCATTTTATTTCGAAAAACCCTTCCCAGACGAATAATTTAAAGAAATACTTATTACTGTTGTATCTAAAGTGTTTGTCAGTATGATTACCTAATATTTTATAAGGAAACAATAATTCTATTTGAAAGACCTGATTTGATCGACAGGATTAAACTTAAAATTTCGTTTAACCGAAAACGACGATTTTGTAGTTAGCCACTGTTGGAACCAAGCCATCGATATAGTAATTTGCCAAAGCACTATAAGAAGAAGAATTTTCTGTATGTACCAATTTTCAGATTATTTGTGTAAACATATCGGTGCACAATGTTCAAAATTCCGTCACGGTCTGTTTATTTGTATTAAAAAAAAAAAATAGGTAAATAACTAAAAAGATATAAATATTTGATATACAAAATATGTCAAAAATTTTAGGCAGAATCTAAAAATACATTAATAAAGAGAATGTTTCGTTAAAAGTAACAAATCTGATGGTAAATTCCATATAACCGGAAGTGATAGAGATTTGTAAATATTTTAGACATGTAAATCAGACATAGTTATGGGAACCATAAATTGTCAGAAGAATTAAGTGAAATAAATGCAAAAATGTCTTACGCATTGTCTCATCTTGCTTTGTAAGCAATTTTAGGTAGACAGAATCCACGCGTTACTGTTTATAATGCTATTTTTAAGATTATAGTATTAAGAATAGTAGTAAAAATTTCATATTTAGAATCAATGCCTTAATCAAAGCTTAAATTGTTTCTAAAATCCAAGATTAAAAAATGTTTTCCTTTTTCCTTATTGGCTTGTGACTACTCAAAAAGGCTATATAATAAAAATATGTTAAATTTACTACTTATTGTTTGAATATAATTCCGGACATGTAATAGCCCTCCCATGCAGAAAGATAAAAAAGACATACAAAAGAAAGTAAAAGGCTCTTTCTATATTAAACGACGCGGATTTTGATGAGGTAACCACGAACTCTATAAAATATCCAACAAATACAATCCGGATTCTTGTGTTTTACGGACTAAGAATACGCCTGGCAGGTACATTCGCACGTTTATCAAAGAGACACACCTCGATACACGATCTAAAGCTAATGGGCCTGCCTCTAGGCGATTTGATAGCAAAATCATCATAATTAGATTTAGCTAATTTGTTTCGAGTTGAAGCGGGTAAAACCCATTTTTTAAAATTTATTTTCGGTTATATTAAAGTGATTGGAGTAACACGTTTGGTAGTTTTCCGTAACAAATAATTAAAATTTAAGAATTTGTTGTCATCTATTACAATATAAACGGCGCCCAAAAATAACGGCGACAGCGTCTCATTGTGTTTAAAAAATTTATAATATTTGAAATAAGGTGTTACTAGAAAATTTGGTGATAGATTCTGCTAAAATTTAGGATTTCATCCAAAATATGCGAAACCATTATTAGGTTTTTACAGTGTTCGTGAACATAAGTTTTTATTTTAAATAAGGAAATTAGATAAAATGTCTGTGGAGTTCCACGCATACGGCGCGGCGATTTGTATCTTTTACCTCCTACGTCAAACATGTCAAACGTGCATACCGTATGCAGTCCAATGAGCATTTTCCTGCAGCCCAAATTTTAAAAACAACCAGATAATGCGACTAGCCAGCGTGTTATAAGCCGTATTTGAAAAATCGCGCGCTGTACTAAGTCACGTACATGCACACATGTATTACTACGATCGATTCGGTCAATCTCGGCTATGATCGGCCGCACGCAACTCTCACTCGTGATTGGGCAGCAGAACATGCCGTTTTCTTCTGGCTTGTTCTAAATAGTTCTATCGAGAAAATACAAGTGCACTATCTGAATATTGTTGAAAAAAACTGTCGGGAAATCACATTTCCAAATATAAGCCAAGATCGCTCGATTGAGTGTACTTATTTGCTATATAATTGAGGGTTCAGTTGCTAAGGAAAGGCTGTCCTAAAGACGTATATATTAACATAGATTGAGCATACCAGCCCCGCGTACTGACGACAAGATCTCTTGTGGTTGTTCGATATGTTCCCTACTAGCGCATTGTAACTTTTCTCTCTCTCTCTCCCTTTCTCTCTCCCTCTCCCTCTCTCTCTCTCTCTCCCTATCTCTCTCTCTTTCTCTTTCTCTCGCTCACCAAAAGAGACGTTACTATACTTACTTGATGTAAGACAGAGACACAATTAACACAGAAACAAAGCTGGTGTCTGCTCAGTCTTTGTTAATATAATACATCTATGGGTAAAACGAACATCACCGGTTTTGAATGAACCGCGCAATTTTGGAGTTGCATTCCACCTTTGAACAACAAATGGTAGTACTGTCGACAATCTTTATGAAACTGCATGTCTCAGTGGTTGTACATTAGGATATAACAGTGTGTTTATAATTAGTTGAGTGAATAGTTTTAGAGTGAATTGAAGTTGAGTGAATAGAAAATATATGTATAAATAAATCAGAAACTATTATTATATTTCTAAATGAAGCAATGTCATTACAGTAATCATGGTGGCAAATAAGTTAGAAAAACAAATAGGCAAACCTGGGATGAAAACTCAATGCAAAATGCAATCGAAGCAATTCGTAGTCGACAAATGGGAAGGCTGAAAGCATCAAACAAATTCAACGTTCCATTCACAACCTTGAGAAGACGAGCTAGTAACTCTAATAAAAGAGTTAAAAATAGCGAGAAAGCATTTAGTATATTTTATAACACATTTACCATCGCCCAAGAGAACAAACTAGTGAAACATTTGAAATTAGCTTGACTTGCTTAAAACTGGCAGAAACGAACAATTTCTACCACAGTTTCAACAAGGAACCGAAACGTGCTGGATGGGACTGACTTTAGGAATAGGCATCCCGATATTTCATTAGAGAGACCTGAAAAGACCTCGATATCCATAGCAATGTAATTCAACAAACCAAATATAGCGAAATCTTTTAAAGCATAATAAGAAGTTCGACAAATATAATTTTCCCTCCGAACGAATCTACAATATGGATGAGTTGAAGTATTTACCGTGGTGAATCCACCAATGCTGTTACTGGTAAAAAACAAGTTGGTACTATCGCGGAGACGAAACGCGGAATACATGTCATAGATGTTTGTTGTAAAAACCCAATTGGAAATTATATTTCTCCAACATTTATATTCCCGAGACAAAATTGGAAAGCATATTTGTTAGAAGGAGCGCCTTTAGGAGCGTTTCAGTGGAATTTCCTTAAGAATCGAGGTGAATTATAGGTAAAATATTTCTCAAACGGTTGAAACATTTCCAGATATTTCGTAATGCAACCAAAGAATCATGTGGTCTTCTGATTCTTGATGGATACATTATCCAGAAGAACTAGAGCGTATTGTAGTATGCAATGTATTGAGTGCGTTATTGCACTCGATGTCATAAGTCCTCTACCATCCAAATTAAAACAAACAACTAAACGCAAAAGAAAACCAACTTCAACTGGCGGAACTTCATGGCGGAATTCAAACAAAAAGAAACAAAGAAAATTCAAAGGCAATATACAAGACAGTTTGGAGACTAATTATTTTAACCTTTAAATAAAATAGGCCTTTTGCTTATTTTATTGCGAAGTTTTCTCAAAATCCAAGCCAGGGAAACCATGGACACGATGGTGCAAATGTAAGCAGTGGACGCATGTTTTTTGTGGAGGAATTGAATTGAAATGTGGAGGATGCTTGCATTTGAATGCCCTGAACTATTAAAACTAAAAATACTTCAAGTTTTTTTTATATTTTTGTTAAAATTTTGACTACTGTTGATTAGAATTTGTGATATTAGTGACAATAGCACAATCAGAGATCTGTAGCGCTGAGGAGTTGGATTTAATGATTTTTTTTGGATTAATATGCCCTTTCAGACAGACTTCTTACGGCAAAATGGTTAATACATTTAAACCCTTGTTTATTTTTCTGTAATGGACTATTTGTTTCGTTTCTTTATAACCTACAGGGCGAATGCCAAATAAATATTACATCTGACGCAGTTTTTACTTTTTCCCTAAGTTGACTTGTGTTAAAAGTACGGCACTTTCAAAAAATAGTATGTCATCTTTAGCTATCCTCCCTAGTTATTATTACAACACGTAACAGTACTGATTGTTATAAATAATAAAGTTTTCAACATGTCTATTTCAAAATCAAATGAAAGTAGGAGGAAACTCGTGTAGTAGAAGACAAAATTAGTTGGTTGATAAGTTTGACCAGTATACAGGCATGATTAGAAGCGAAAAGTTAAATGAATTAAATTTACGGTTAAAAAATCAACAGCAAAAGAGTGAATCTGCTGTTCAAACGAGTTACGTACAGTCGGAATTAATGGCAAAGTACAAAAAACATTTGTTGAAGGTGAATGGTGAATCTATAAAAACATGGCTTGTAAAAGCGGCAGCAATATTAAGTAGCGGTAGCGTGAAGACTTTTTAAAAAAACTCATATATGTTTACCCAGGTTAATAATAATAATAACACTATTATTATTTAATTAGAAAAGAAATAAGTTTTTATTTACAAGTCAAAGTGTAAGGTGTAGTGACAAGTGACAAGTAAGTCATCAGACATATCAACAATGTAAAATGTGCTGACAACATAATATAATAATTATATTACTGAATGGACTACAGGAGTGATGACGTGGATTTTATTGACATACGTCAGTTTCACTTTCCAAACAAACCTGGTTTAGTGTGGATAATTTGTATTTTTCGTTATTTTTTCATTTATTTTATAGAATCTTTCCGCTTATTGCAATATTTAAGTATTCTAATAGTTACTACAACAATTTTACAAGGTTGTGTAAATAATAAAGCACATTGTTTTATGTTAATAGCAATAAAATGCATGTATCAATAAAGTAAGGATACAATTTCTTTATTTAAACTTTTAAACTATATTTCATATAAATAGAACTCTGAATTATGATGGTATTATCGTAAAAAACACTATGCTTACAAGAAAAAGCAGCAGAGGAAGCAAAATGTTATCTTTATAGAAATTAAAAAGTTTTTAGATTTGACATTTCAACTTTTGTTTGGAAAGTAATAATGTCAATGTGACAGTCGTGACGTCACACTCCTGCGGTCCATTGTACAGCAACAATATGTCATCCTGTCTGTCATAACGTACACTGTGTTTTATAGCTTGTTTTAAAATTTTGTCAGGAAAACTCTATAAATTGATTAAATTCCAATAGATACTATATGTACAGTTAAAATTTTACAAGCTAAAACAACAAATATTTTTAAGTTTCCGTTTAGAGAAATCACAGCTTTATCGCATTATATATGTACCTGTTTTACCAAAGAATTTCTAGTTGAAAGCTCGCGAGATATGCGCTAATAAACTATAACCGGCACATTTGTCATTTCTCAATAAGTATAAACCTAAATTATAATTATAATAGAAACGCACATTATATGTCTATATTTAGCATATCTTCAATGATTGCTTTACATATATAAAATCAACAAGATTTATCGTCGAGTTCAAACAGCAGTTGAGATGAAAACGAATAATATTACGAGGGAGTGCCTTTTTGTCTTTCACCTTAGAAGTCTACAAAAAAGAGCCCATAAATCTTCAGAACACCTGAAAAGCCACTATCAAAGTACATTTTGTTTCTATGTATGTAAAACAGTGACGGAGAATCGACAAGTAAAAATTAAATGCAAGCTGCATTTAATTTTTACGTCGTTTATAAACGACGTTTATATTGACAATGATAGTATATAAACGTTAGGCACATATGATATTGCGACTGCCAGCAGGACCTTTCAAGGCAAGCAAGTTCTTATACCTTATTTAATTTAAGGATGGCAAATTTTTGCTGCACCAGTGGCCACCATACCATTGATGCATATATAATGGTTGGTTTTTTCACCAAGAAAATGTCATTGAAGATATTATATCTGGTTCTAAGCGCCACATTTTTCCATTATTGCGTCTGGCAACAATTCCAACCACAAATTAAGTAAATAAAAAAATGTAAATCATATTCAATGTAAATCATTTTTTTATTTACTTAATTTGTGGTTGGAATTGTTGCCAGGCGCAATAATGGAAAAATGTGGCGCTTAGAACCAGATATATTATCTTCAATGACATTTTCTTGGTGAAAAAACCAACTAATATATTATATGCATCAATGGTATGGTGGCCACTGGTGCAGCAAAAATTTGCCATCCTGAAATTAAATAAGATATAAGAACTTGCTTGCCTTGAAAGGTCCTACTGGCAGTCGCAATATCACTATTATGACCATGTAGTGCATAACACAGGAGGAAAAGTGTTACCTAAGCTATGCCCCTAAAAGTTCGGAAACTTTGAGGGACTATAGACTTAGCAAGGAATAGACGCACATCTGTGTATGACAGCATTTCGTTCCAATATGTGGGAATAAAATGGACTCCATTGCAAAAGTACAAAGGATGGTCCAGAAGAGGACTCAAAGACTCTGAGTTACTAAATTATAATATAGAAGGAACAAGTAGATAGGCAACTCTTGTCGAGGACTCTGTGGCACACTGAGGCAGCTTTAGCAGAACTTGTTGCTATGGGCAGTAGCCAAATAAATGGTCTATCGGATATTGCCAAATGGTTATAAGTTATTAAAATGTGTGCCAGATGAAGACTAGTTCCAAAGAAAAAAAAATGTAAAGATTTATATTTTTTAAGCCCTTTTCTCTATTCGGATTGCCAAATATAGGCCTCTCCTAATTCTTGCCATTCATCTCTGTTATTTGTAAGACGTTTCCACATTGGCCCTGCAGTTCTTTTAATACCGTCGCTCCATCGCATTTGAGGTCTTCGTCGTGGTCTTTTGGCTTCAAAAATAAAGGTCAAAAATAAAATAAATATTTGTATGCAAAATACCACGAGACAATAAATTTTTAAGACCTTGTATAGCTTAAAAATTTGTAAATATAATGATTTAGAATTAAGAAGTGGTTTCGCAGAAAAGTGGACTTTTATAGTGATTTAGTTTCTAAGAACAATTTACGTAGAAAAACAATTCGGGTTATTTAGAAAGTTACTTAAGTAAAATATCTTAGAAATTTAAGATTAATAAACAAAACAAAATAGTGTTGTCAATGTATTCTTATCAAGTGCCTATGTTAAAGTTTAAATTAAAATTATAAGTGTTTCTTGGAAATATTATATTACTATCATAATTATCCATATATATATATATATATTATATATATATATATATATATATATATATATATATATATATGAATAAAATGTTTGTGTATCGCACCATAACACGTTATAATGATACTGGTAGCATTGCCAAACGCTATGGCAAAATCAAATCAAATCAAATCAAATCAAATGGCCATGGCCAAAGAACTCAAAATATCCAAGCGAAGCATGCAACGAATATTGAAAAAGGAGCTCAAGGTCAAGTCTTACAAGATCTAAAAAGCACACAATCTTACACCAAAGCAAATAAAAGTTCGGCTTGAAAGAGCAAAGGAGTTGTTACGCCTGCAAGAACGTAGCGAATTTCCGAACGTAGTGTTCTCTTATGAGATAAATTTTCCTATTGAGCAGTTCATAAACTCTCAAAATGATCGTGTTTACTTGACCGAACGCACCTACGAAAGTTTGAGCTTACGAACGGCCACCCGAAGTAATTTCCCATCTCTAGTAATGGTATGGGCAGCTGTATCGTTTTTATTGAATCTGGTGTTAAAGTCAATGCAACTTGTCGGGAAAATGTTTTAGAAGATGCTTTAGAGCCGTGGGCATGCAAACATTTTGGTTGTAGACCATGGACGTTCCAACAAGACTCGGCATCGTCTCATAAAGCTAGTGTAAACCAAGAATTATTAGAAAACCATGTTCCACACTTCATTTCATCCACACAATGGCTTTCGGATTCGCCAGACGCAAATCCGATGAACTATTCCATCTGGTCCATCTTGGAAAGCAAGGTGAGGACTAAAAAATATACCAGTATGGATGCACTGAAGCAAGCAATTATACGTGAATGGGCCAAAATACCGAAAAAACACATTCGTGCAGCATTCAACTCGTTGATTATTTTCACACATTTTTGTCATTTGAATCAATAATGTATATATATATATATATATATATATATATATATATATATATATATATATATATATATATATATATATATATAACCAAAGCTCTTCACTGCTACTCTAGAAAATATATTCAGCAATATTCAATATTTATGTCAATATTTAATTTTTAAATTACATTTATACGGCGAGAGGCATTTAGAAATACAATCCGAACATCTACGCTACTGTCTTGGACCAGGATCCACCCACCGCCTAGTACCCACGCGTCAAAAACACAAAAATAATTGTTTTAAACATTTTGTTTTCCACCCACTTTTGTGTTCTAATCTATATAAAAAATAGTTACTGCTTTTAGCACTGACACTTATGAACATCGGTCGGTTGTTAACGGTTTTGAAACAAAAATCTGATTTTTAGAAATTATGTTACAAGCAGAAATTGAGATCTTGATATGTGTATATAAGATGTTACAGGCTCGAAGTTTATACTTTAACCATTAAGTATAAAAATTGATTAAGTTTAACTTACTTGCTAACATTTCTTTTAATACAAATAAAGTTTAGCATCATCAGATAGCATTTCTTCCCTTTCGTAGGCCTGCCTCAAAATATCCTTCAATCTCGTATTCAAATTTTCCATTACATCTTTTAAATATGTATGCTCGGATATGATCCGACTAGCTGGTTTATCATTATTATTTTAGCAGTATAACTTTCATTTAATGATGTTTTAAAGATGTACATGTCGTCAAAAATTCTAAAGTTTAAAATTATATCGCCTTTTCCATAGGTCCTGATCGTTAACTCCTCTATAGATCATCCTTATAGTTTTGTTTCTAATAATCGCAGTCGTTGTCCAATTCACAGCTAATTTGTTTATAACAATATAGGTCTATAATAATAGAGTTAATTAATTTTTTTAATATAGGCCTATAATAACTAAAAAAATTGTTAGATATCTGGATTAGTCACAGTCCCGAGAGAAATCTTATGTCCCCAGTCTACAGGCGTACTATTGTTTTGTAGTGTATATTAACTACAAGTTCGATGTTTGACTGTTTCATATTCTTCTTCTTAAGGTGCCGTATCTAATGGAGGTTGGCGATGACTTCTATAAATTCGTCTCTACCCTGTGTTTTTCGTATTAATGTTTGGATGTCTAGTCTGGTCTAATCCTTGACGTCACGCAGCCTGGTTATTTGTTGTCTGCCAGAACCACACTTTTTTTCTTCCACAATTAGTTAAAGGAAGCTATATTTGTCTTGTCTGAATATATGTCCAAGATAAGATGTCTTTCTTTTTTTTTAATAAATTCTACAAGTTCATGATCTCTATTCATACATCTTAAGTCTTTTGATTTTCATATCGCCAGTCCATGAAATTGTTAATGGCATCATGCAATATCTTAGAGTTAGATTACGACCTCGGTTGGTGAAAAATTTCATTTTTAGAAATGCGTTTCTATTATACAATATGTTTATGTTTGGAGTATTATTTTTCGTGATTACCATTGATTTTGTTTTCTTTGCATTTTAATACCCTATCGTCGGCATATCAAACTTAATTAACAATTCTTCCGCTGATTTTGGACTTCTTGTGCTCGTGTAAATATCTCCTCTGAGTACAGGTATAATAATAATTGCGATAGTGTACAACCTTATCTAACTCTTTAGATTTTATAATGGTCTCAGTGATGATCTCCGTTCTAATAAATGCATTTTGGTTCCAATAGAGTTCACGTATTATGTTTATATCATTGGTATCGATGTTCTTCAATGTAAACATTCTATTAGTTTTTCGGGCTTGACTTTAGTCTAAAGTCTTATGATTCTGTTTTTCAGATTGCCACTCTCTTTCGAACACCTACAAAAAACCGTAAAAAGCGGAACACCAACTCCAACAAAAAAAAGGAGAATTGCAGAAGACAGTGAAGTGATCACTGCCAGACACAGCAAAAGCACCTTATAAGACGCATGTGATGAAGACCAGGACGATCAGATCTCTTTACACAATGAGTCTGAAGGTAGCGATTTCGTTGAGCAGATTTCGATAGAAAAAGAAGACGACGAGAAGAAACTATTTCTTGATCCTCCGCTTGAATTTTCTGTGGGAGACTGGGTTCCGGTGGCTTTCAAAAGCCAAAGTCGGAGCAGAAATAGCATTTTGTATATAGGCCACGTTATTTCTCTCATTCAAAGTGATACCCAGGTAAAGTTCCTGAGGAAAAAAACAAATTGTTTTGTTTTTCCTATATATACACCGGTATTTAGGCGGTACCTCTTGGTTATCTTGGTACAGATTCATTTAAAATTTTAAACTGCTGCGTTAGCCTTTTTATTTTTCTGTACACCGAGCTGGAATCGAACCCACATCCACTGAACCATTCGCAATGAAGCGAATGAGAACCGGCTGCCTAGCCCTCTTGGCTATCTGACCGAGAGGTCAGATAGACAGGTCAGGACGACAGGTTTGTTTTTTCTCAGGTTGATTATATATCGCTTGTGGCAAAAGAGGATATCCTTAAAGTATTACTTTCTTTTAGAAGGGTTATACTATGTTAGAAGAGGAATGCCTAATTTTAATATTAAGTTTCTGCAGGATACACAGCTTAAATTAAGATGCCCGTAAAATATTTGCCCTTAAATCAAGTACTTTCTAATTTTGTGGTAAGTCATTCGATCCTTCTGAAGTTATTTTGTTTTCAACATTATAAAAATTAAAAAAAATTTAGAAATGTGTTCAGAAAATCGTATTAAATAAGTACACTTACCCCGCAATGCAACGCAAGGAAAATATATAATACTTCTAACATCAAAAAAATCGAATTAAAGTTTTATTGTTTTTTGCATTTTCTGAATAAAATTCGCCATAGTAATGTTTATTTTTTTTACACCATCACAAAGCAGAGATTTCAAAGAACAAAAAGCGTACCTAAAAAATTTAATATTTTAGATAAAAAAATGCAATGTGTTTTAAAACATAAAAAAATAATTTTTCGCATCAATTTTGAGTAAAAAAGTATAAATACAGAGGTTGTAGATCTCTTTATTACCTACTTTTTTCCATAGGACGTATCGTTTTGCCGGAGATTGTGATAAACCGTTTTTTGAAAACACACCCCATTTCCCCTATCGACCTCAGATCTTCCGTATATTATTTTTTCTTTAATTTTTGTTATATTTTCTTCCTTTTCCAATGATTTCCATCCTGTTACTTGTTTTGGTCACTTTTTTACCATTTTCAAAGGCTGCGGCCCTGTTATATTACAACAAAAAAATATTCATTTTCGTTCAAGTTTTATGATTCAAGAAATAAACACGTCAAGGCGGAAAACTTCAGACCGGCACTGTATACTGAGTAATTTTCGTTAATTTTCTCAAGTGTTGCAAGCTGTATTATATACAGTATATTATGTCGTATATTAAAGTCGGATAGACATTTAATTTTATAATCTTTCTCGCCCTTTAATTCCTAGGATCTGGGACGACCCGTATCAACTCGACCGATCAGAAGTAATAATAATGCACGCGCATCCCATATATAGAATATCTTATTGACCTATGTTAACCTTAAGGCCAGGGTTCCCTAGTAGGATTTATATTTTAGAATTATGTCAATGAAATTATCATTTTCAATTATTGATAAATCGTTAAACGGCAATCGAACGGTATTTTGCAATTTTATTGAGATTATAAAGACTACACCACGATTGATTTACAGATTTAGTGATGTAAAGTATTTATTCAATCAATCAATGGTTTATTCATGAATTTATTTATATATGTAGTATTGCTAAAGATATCATAAATCTGATAGTTACTCAACAGATACAATTAAGATGTTTTTAGGTATGTCGTTCCCACATACAAATGTTTAAATTAATATTTTCATACACTTTGAAGATTTTCGGATACTTGCTCATATAAGAAAGATTATAATATTTATTGAAAACATTATATTCAAGTACAGTAATTAATTTTCTTTCCAGTTATTTTGAAGCAAAATAGTGGGGTTGTATTAATTTTTTTTAAAGTAAAGCTTCTATACTGGCCTTGTATTACTTTTTCTCTATAGTAAAATGCTGAGACGATCGTCACGCCTCAAGAAGTCTTCGCCACGGAACTAGCGCCACAAGATAATGTCGTCACGAGTAGCATCATAAAATAGCGTTTCTTCACATCATCCATTCACTACTCTCGATCATGCAATTCTAGTCATTATATATTTATTCGAAGTAGGTTTAAATTAAAAACTGCATGAAAAACCACTAACAAAATACAGACATTAAATAAGAACATTCAACATTAAACAATATTGAAGCATCTGTTTAAATTTTTAATACACTTCTCGTTTTAAAATAATTTCTTCATATATATATATATATATATATATATATATATATAATATATATACATATATATACAATTATTATTTTTAAACATTATTTAGTATATATAATAATTAAATTTCCTAGCGAATTATATTTATTTGTATTTTATTAAAATTTAATATTTCGTTTGAACTTGACAGGTTTGTCAAACAGATTGCGTTAGAAGCAAACATAATAATTCATTAAATTAATTGCCATCTACAGTCACTCCGCTCCAATCAATTTTTTCTTACTTCGTCCTATTTAAGGTTAGGACGATAACAAAATAATATTTTCTGTTGTTCAACTTTCATAAAACATAAGTCACTTTTGGAGAATCGCTGAACTTTCGCATAAAGTCGTCTTATGAAATCGATCTACATGCAAAGCACAATCGTAGTTTGTCAATTCATCTGTTATGAAAGCTCCGCCCTTGTATTATATTTTTTACTGATCACTAAATTCACAGCCCATATGTTAGGATCAGCAAAACTTTTAAAAAATTAAAACTTAATAATAAAAAAAATAATTAATTACTACAATGTTTTTTAAATATTAAATATGTGTTTTGTGTAAACGACTTTTTAAAACAATTTATATATATATAATATATATAATATATATATATATATATATATATATATATATGGGTGATCAAATTATTATGATCACTTCAAAACACTTTGTATTTTGCTGTTTAGTAAAGAATAAAACTGCATACAGGGTGAGTCATAACTATTGGGACATAGACTAAGGACAGGTTATCTGGACCAAAATATGGCCATTGGGCCCAATATACCTTAATAAAAACATTTTATTAAGGCATATTTGGCCCAATAGCCATATTTTGGTCCAACTAACCTGTCCTTAGTCTATGTCCCAATAGTTATGACTCACCCTGTATAAGCGTCTAATGATATGAATATAATAGGTATAAAAATAGATCATAAACAAGTTATTCTACAAAATTTTAAGTAATTCGACTAACCATGGAACGTTTTTGATAAATGATGGTATGCATCCACAGACAAGTAGTACAGTGCGTACAGAAGAAGTAGAAGAAGTTGTTGCTGCTGTAGAACGCAGCATACAGGAAGGCCCGAAGCAGCCCGAATCTGCTATCGTGAACAGTAGTTGGATACGTGTCCATCGACTTTATGGAAGATTCTGCAGAAAAATCTTGCTTTGCGTGCTTACAAAATCAAACTCATGCAAAAATTGAAGGTATATCATCAAGGAATTTTGTTTAGCGGTGAAGCTTACTTTTGGATGAATGGCTACGTCAACAAACAAAACTGACCTATTTGGAGTTCAGATATTCCTCAAATGTAAGAAAGGAGAGAATGAAATAATGTAGAAACCATTACATCCATAAAAACTGACTGTTTGGTGTGCTGTATGGTCTGGTGGAATCATTGGACCGTACTTCTATAAAAACGATTATGTCCAGAACGATACAGTGAATGGTGACCGATAAAAAACCATGATCACTGCCTTTTTCATTCCACAATTAAACAATTATGATCTGCAGGAGCTTTTGTTTCAATAAGACGGCTCAACATGTCACACAGCTCGTGCTACAATTGATTTATTAAAGAAAACGTTTGGTAACCGCATAGTTTCACGTTTAGGACCGTGAATTTAGCCTCCAAGATCATGCGATTTATCACTTTTAAATCTGCTAGATCGATTACTTGAAGGACAACATTATTGTTCTGCTAGATCGATCACTTGAAGGACAACATTATTGCCGCGTTATTGCCGATATTTGAAAATTCTACCTCCAGATTAGACTACGTCAGAACCAGCCATGACAATCATATGCTAGAAATAATATTTAAATTATAATACCAAAAAATTATCTTTAAGTCAATTTCACGACAATTTATAAAAATCATCTTTGTTTTATTCTATTTCAAATTTATATAGCTCTAAAAAACACCATTTAGTAAAAAAAATATCGGATGTCGTTTACAAACGAAATTCTTTTCACCATAAGGTAAAAAGCCGATATAGGTATAGCACATTTTAGCCTACTGTTTTTATTTGGCTTACATCTTTATTCCAGTAAATAAGCACTTATTTTTATTTCTTTTTTCGTGACATGGATTTATTATTTTCTTTTATTATAATTAAAAGTTGAACTATTATTATTATTTTTGTTAAACATCGTGATTTTTTATTCTAGTAATCTTTGAGTAGATCAAAAATGTAAAAAGCAGTTTTATGGTAAGTAAGCAAGTTATTAATATTTTTAGCTCATAAACTACTCCTATAAGGTAATCATTAATGCTAATGTTTTCTCTCTAATATCCAATATTTACTAACAATCAACTGAGTGTAAAGACACCAAAAAGCTGAGTTAAACTCATCGGTTGGTAATTAAACACAACGAAAAAATTCAATTTCTATAGTGATTACGCCTGCCGTATTATTCGAATAAAAATAAACTTTTAGTATAGCCGAGTGTTTACCGAAATGACGATATTCAGCTAGTCAGAGCAATTTGCTCTTTGCCTCAATAATCATGTTTTTATTTTATGGTGTCCTATATATAATTATAGTTTGTTATTTCCTGACCGTTAATTTTTAAATGGAAACTTTTTTAATTCCTGGTTTTGTCGGTCTGTTATAAATAAAACACTTAATTATTGCTTAAACGTTTCGGCTATTTGCCATTTTCAATAAACACTTTATTTTATAAACATTACATGATGAAATTATATTTTATGTTTACACTTAAACTAAAATTTTAACATGGATTGAAAAATTATTATCTGACCCTGACAGATGGCAAATTATATCTGTTAGTATAGAATAGAATAGAATATTCTTTATTAATCCCATCAGATCACATTGTGATATAGGACAAGTCATATAGTACATAAAGCATGATCAACAAGTTATATAGGACAATTACATAAAACAAAATCAATAAAATATAGATTAATATAAAAATAAAAAACAAAGATATGCAATATAGAGCGTCTCTGAACCCGTCGGTCCTTATTCTCTGTAGTCTTTTATTAAGTCAAAATATTCATTTAGGTTGTAAACGCCTAGTTGGATCAAGCATGCTTTTAATTTATTTTTGAATTTTTGAATATTGTTTTCATTTCTTATATTAAGTGGCAAACAATTATAAAATTTAGATCCTGCAAAATCAGGACTAGTTATAAAGAGAGTTGTGTAATATGTCATATTACAATGGCCTTTTTTATCCCATGTCATATTACTTTCTAGAGTGCTAGCAAGAAATAATTTTGTATCACTAAAAGGTATTTTCTCAGAACTAACTGTGATTTTATAACCATAGGATGGCTTAAAGCGCGAGTAGAACTGCATACAAATAGTTTTCTTTGCATTTACAATTTAAGAGTTCCTTTTACACCAGGTTGTAAATTCCTGTGCTACTAAGTTCATTTTTGATATGAGTTCTACTTCATTTGACTCGTCAACTACAATTGTTGAATCATCTGAATAAAGAACTATATGGTCTGCAGTTAAAAAATGTATCAAATCATTGACATATAAAAGAAATATTAGGGGTCCCAATACGGAGCCTTGCGGTACACCTCGATCAAGATTAAAAACAGATGACTTCTTAATTACTATTTATAACTGGGAATAAGCCACAATTAAAGATAAAAAATACGTTTATTGACGTTTCAATTTCCAATTCGGAAATCGTTCTCCGAATTGGAAATTGAAACGTCAATAAACGTATTTTTTATCTTTAATTGTGGCTTATTCCCAGTTATAAATAGTAATTAATTTACAATGCCACAAGAAAATAGCTTCAGAACAATATTAGATGACTTCTTATTATCGACTTTTACTAGGAATTTACGATGTTGTAAGTATGACCTTAACCAGTTCAAGAAATAACCCCGAAAACCAAGGGCTTCTAATTTATGCAGTATAATTTCAATGTCAATAGAGTCAAAAGCCTTAGTTAAGTCAAAAAAGAGTGCACCCTCATACCTTTTTCGATCCAAAGCAGCGTGGATATAATTAAATAATGAAATAGAAGCACTCTCTGTAGATTTATTAGGAAGAAACCCATGCTGGCATATATTTAAGATATCATATTTATTCAGAAAATTTAACATTTTACTATAAATACACTTTTCGATAATCTTAGACAGTACACTTGTTACGGTGATTGGCCTGTAATTATCAACCAAACACGGATCTCCCTTTTTGAAAATTGGACTGACTACTCCCGTTTTAAGGTCACTTGGAAACTTGCCATCCTTGACAGATAAGTTGATGATGTGAGACAAAACAGGAGATATATATGAAGAAATGTATTTAATTATTTTAGTGTTAATTACTTGAAATGCTGTAAACAATAATATGGAAGATTTTAATACCGGGGGGCGGACCGAAGACGTAGTAGGAACCTTTGTTTGAGCCCAAAGAAATGATAGAGGAGAAATACTTTTTCAATTTGTCAAGAAGAAAAGCTAATGATCGCAAATACCTGGTTTAAACAACCAAAAAGAATATTGTATACATGGAAAGCACTTGGCGATAATCAGAACCGCATAATAAGAAACCAGATTGATTATATATTAATTGACAAACGTTATAGAAATGGAATCAGGGAGTTACAATCCTGTTGTTGGTAAAATTTCAATTAAACTAAAGAAAATCAAATACAGAGAGAAGATAAAACCTAGCCTCGAAAAATTTAAAGACCCAATAGTACAGGCAGATATAGAGAAAATACTCAAAGAAAAGTTTAGTGAAGCACCCACGAAAACAGAAGAAACAATAGAAATTATTTCTCTCACCTTCAAAATAACAATCACAACTATACCAAGAGAACAACTACAAGACAACATCAGAAAAACAAAGAATACATGGATGGCAGAAGAAGTACTAGAACTGATGGACATTCGGAGATCTTACAAAAATCACGAAGAAAATATAAAGAAACCCTGAATCATCCGAAACAAAAACCAGCAACTGTGAGGAACTGGGAGATTTACTAAAAACGCATGATTACTTTAATGCATACAAAAAGATTAAGGAAGTCACAAATATGAAGAAAAAAATCACTACAAAAACTTTAATACATGATAACAACCAAATGGTATCTAGTCCAGAAAATGTAGGAGATATGTGTTAAAAATATATCAAAGATCTGTTTGATGAAGGGAGAACAGAACCACAAATGAATATAGTACAAGAAACAATACTTGATATATTAACATTGAAAGTTACAAAAACAATCAATATTGCAAAGCCACGAAAAGCCTCAGGTCCAGATGAAAAATACGTAGAGATGATAAAGCTTAACAATGAAGAAAATCTTCAGACGTTAACACTATTATTTAACAAAATATGCTGGATATCTCACTAGAATCTTTCCAGAAGACTGTCTTAGATCGACATTTACATCTATACCGAAGAAAAATAAAGCAAATAGATGCTCACAGTTTAGATTAATTAGCCTGATGAGCCATTTTCAGAAAAATGTATTCAAAATTGTACATCAACGAATGTACAAAAAATGCGAAAGAAACCTGAGAAAAAAATGCCGAGATCAGCGAAAAGACGTGTTTCTCTACTTTATCGACTACGAAAAAGCGTTTGATCGAGTAAAACACACAGAACTCATAGAAACCGTAACAAAACATGGTATAGACCATAACACTGTAGCACTTATTAAAAAACATATTGGGATCAAATGGCGTCGATCAAAATAGACAATCGTCTGACTGCAGAATTGAGAATAAAAAGAGGAGTTCGTTAGGGCTGTGTATTTTCTCCACTGTTATTTAATATGTATTCCGAAAAGATCTTTCAAAATGCACTCGAAAATATTGAAGAAGGAATAAAAATCAACGTAGAATACGTAAACAACTTAAGATACGCAGACGACACCGTCATTATTGCGGTCAGTGCAATTATATGAACATATAGATCGTCAAAATAGTAAATAATTATAATTAATATAAAGAATTTAATAATCTAATGTGTAAAAAATTACTTGAAACTTAATTTATAAAATATATAAGTATTATTACATCATTGATATAAAATGAAAAATATATATATATATATAATATATATATATGTGTGTTTATTTTCCGGAATTTTCGGAGATTTTCGGGGGGCTGAAAATTATGTCATCATTATTAATACTGCGACAGACTATTCCAGTCTAATTAAAAAAAGTAAGTTTTTACGGTGAATTTCAAATGGACTAAATTTTTCCGAGTATTCTCATATTTCACGGCCAGTGAAAACTATATAGGTATTCATATTTCGACGAGCTACCCCAGATTAAAAAAGAGGCTTTTAGCTGCAATGGAAGTCGAGGTAATGTAAATTTTTTTACGTGTTTCAATTTGAAGTTCCGATCGCGAAAAAATAGCTGAAACCGTTATCCCCTCCACTTTCCTATGTCGATTTTTAGAAAGTACCTTCGTTTCGAAGGGCTGTAAGTTTCGAAAAATTGGATGTATTTTATGGCTATAAGTTTCAATATAAATCTAAGATTTTCATTCAAAATTTGTGCAAATTTTACTTCTTAATGTGTATTAACAATGGATATGATTTTTTAAAAATAGGCCCTAACTTCGTTCCTATTGGTCATACAAGGTCTTTTTTTAAATGTGTTTTCTTACCAACTATCCAATGGTAGAACGTACAAGTCTCTAGCTTGGAAAATATAGAAGTTATTACAATTGTTTATAAGTAAAAAGCATACCCCTTTTTCAAACGTTTTAAACGCAATATGCATTTGACTTCTGAGATAGTTTAAGTCTTAAAGAATTCTATGAAATTTGCTAAATATGTCTAGCATTATTAATAGAGCAAGTTCAATAGGTTAAGTATTTAGCCTCAGGGATAAATAAATTTCGCATAAAGTTAAAAAAACGGTAATTCCTCGATGTTCAAGGGTATTTATAATATTTTACTTTGTTAATATATTGTTAATAATAAAAAAATTAATAAATTTTATAAATCAGTGCAAAAAACTGCTTTTTTGCAAATATCTCCGTAAATTATTTATTAATTTTAATTTAAAAAACGGGAAAATAAAGATATTTTTGATATAAAAAAATTATATAAATATTGTTTATGTAAGTGTACATTGGAACCGTATTTCTCCCGATCCGATATCTGGCGACGCCGGCCGACGTCGGATTAAAAACAAACTCAAGGTATTAAATCAGAGTGCCTATTGGCGACGTGCAAGTACTTGGAGGTGATACGAGAAACGATCGTGCGCGAGTAGCGGAGAAATCTTGCATTTTTTTACTGCACATTTCATAGATTTCATAAATTCATATTGTCAATTGTCATATTTCATATTCGTTTTGTTTTTTTTACACCTTCTGTCACTGAAGAAAATGGGATTTAGGAAATGCTGTGTTATAAATTGTAAAAATACAACAAAAAATTGTCAATTTAAGTTTTATTCGTTTCCAACTTCGAAGCACAAAGCTACTACAATGAGAAAAGTGGATTTATATCGTAAAAAAGCATAACCTAAATTATGCATTATTCTTGCGCCCGATTTTAAAGTCAGTTTGAAATAAATAATAAATAAAAGTTCACTTTTAAGTGTAAATTTTAGTTTCATAACACTCACTTAGAGTTCATTTTAACCCAAAAATCAAGCTTAATGTTTAAATTTTATTTTTTTGAAGTTTACAAAGAATGCATCAAGTTCAAGTTTTTCTAAAGATGCATTAAGATATATTCGCTGTCCAAAAGTTTACAGGGAAAGACTTAATTGTTCAAACCAATATGATGATATCATGGGCTTAACTGCTAATTTATGCATTTATGCATTAGCATTATTTATGGTAATTTATTTTTCTTAATTCCATTCTTTTATGACATTTGCCACTATTAAAGCTTTTCCCTTTGAATCAGTGCTTGGTTGAAAAGTTATTTGGTGATTTACTTTCTCAAATCCAGTTTTTATTATTGCATCCATATTAACAGTAATGTTAATTCAATAATATATTTATTTGTATTTACGCTATATCAACGTTTACGTTTTAATAATATACGACATAACCTCAATCTTACTTTTTCTTCTTATTCTTTTTTGGGGCCACGTCCTTGACAGTTATCCGGTAACCTCGATCTAACATGAAAGCGCAGTAAATTTTGCTGATTTACGACACCAGGTGTCGCTGTTCCGAACTTGCACGGTCCCAATACTGCTTCGTCAACGAAGCAGTATAGGCACTATGATTTAATACCTTGAGTTTGTTTTCAATCCGACGTCGGCCGACGTCGCCCGATATCGGATAGGGAGAAATACGGTTCCAATGTAGGTGTACACTTAAATATAACGGAAAAACTTATAGACAAAAAATCAAATTGTTATCATAAACTATTGTTTAAAAAAACGCAAGATAAAAATACGAGTACTTTTTCATATATTCGTTATCTAGTAGCCCCCAATTATGTCTTAAAAGCTTCAGATATCTACGAAAAATTTTGCAATGAAATCGATGATTTTTGAATAACCAGACTGGGCTAAATTAGGTGAACTGCAAAACCCAGATTACTGGAAGCTATTGAACGATGTTTGGCATAACCTTTTTTTCCGATGATACATCTTTAAAAAGTTACCCTTGCATGTGTGTGCGTCTGTGTGTGAGGGTGTGTGTATGTGCGTGCGTGCTTAAGCTTCCTTGTATTCAAAATATATTTCAAAAGCCTTATGTTAATATAAACAATAATGAAACAATAACAATATGTATGAGTATGTATTTACACTGGTTCTTGTTAAGATTTTTTAGCCTTAGTATTATTCATCGAGCAAAAAGATAAAAGAGGGAATCTAATCGTTATAAAAAGGAGACCAAAAAAGTGGCCTCTGATGCGGACATCTCCGGAAATGCAAAGGCGGTAAATTTAAATTTTCCAACACTTGTTAACAATAGCTGTAAAATATTTTTCAGTCAAGAAAGTTTTAATTAAATATTAACGATAATATTGTTCTGAAGCTATTTTCTTGTGGCATTGTAAATTAATTATTATTTATAACTGGGAATAAGCCACAATTAAAGATAAAAATACGTTTATTGACGTTTCAATTTCCAATTCGGAAATCGTTCTCAAAATACAAACATTAAATTAAACAAATTTTGTTTTTTGTTACATAGTGAAAAAATTCTTCTGATTATTTAATTTTATCTGACTCATTTATATTGACAATTCAGACATACATTATGGCATTTTAAAGTAGACGACTTTAAAATGATATTGCCAATATTGTTGAGTTGCGCTCCTGGGACGACTTTACTTATAAGATAGTTCATTCGATTACATGAAATCAACTTTAACTTGAGAATATCCGTCAGAAAAAATCATAGCATCTAATTCGTCTTTAAAAAGACAAACACATGACATGATGACAGTAAAATTCTCCTGTTAGTGATTCCATAGTAAATTATAAATTAAACATTTCAACAACATTCAAAACAACAAACACGTTGAGATCTATTTTGTCCAAAACCAAACCTAACAATGAACAAGAAAGGACAAAGAATTGCATTTATAAAATACCTTGTGAATGCGATCAGTTTTATTTAGGTGAATCATCAAGGCCATTAAATGTTAGAATAAGTGAACATCAATCTTATATTAAAAATAGAGAATTTGATAGATCTCAAATATGTAAACACGCATGGGATAATGAACATAGGGTTCAATGGAATAATTCAAATATAGTCCTAAAAGAAACGGATGGTAAAAAAAGAAAAATCAAAGAAGCGGCTCTAATTATGCTAAATGAGGCCAATTGTGTCGCAAATTCCTCGGCAGAATGTAGTAGGATCTGGTTACCAATATTAAAAGAGGAAGTTATTAATAAGAAAATACCAGTATTAGTAAGTCAGTAACATATAGAGGATACATCATTTATGTTTTTAAATTACGTAACATATAAAATCAGAATTTTTGATGTTTGTTGAAGGTAAACTAAATTCACGAACAAATACTTACAATGTCGGGATAGTATTATGAGGTTTTTTTCCTGGTTTTTCCCTCATAATTTACTATGGAATCACTAACAGGAGAATTTTACTGTCATCATGTCATGTGTTTGTCTTTTTAAAGACGAATTAGATGCTATGATTTTTTCTGACGGATATTCTCAAGTTAAAGTTGATTTCATGTAATCGAATGAACTATCTTATAAGTAAAGTCGTCCCAGGAGCGCAACTCAACAATATTGGCAATATCATTTTAAAGTCGTCTACTTTAAAATGCCATAATGTATGTCTGAATTGTCAATATAAATGAGTCAAATAAAATTAAATAATTAGAAGAATTTTTTCACTATGTAACAAAAAACAAAATTTGTTTAATTTAATGTTTGTATTTTGAGAACGATTTCCGAATTGGAAATTGAAACGTCAATAAACGTATTTTTATCTTTAATTGTGGCTTATTCCCAGTTATAAATAATAATTAATTAACGATAATAGTCTAAAAAGTGACACAATTGGTAAAAAACTTCAATATAAATAAAATTTGATGTGACAGTTGGGACAAATTATACGTCATTGGGGACAAACAATAACATAACCAAACTAAATTTGACTTCTTAAACAAGAAAAGAGACTGTCTTTCCTTGTTTAAAGTGGCCTCTCAAGATAGCACTTCCTGTCTAACAATATTTTTGTCCCCACTACCTTTACATTCCCTCTTTTACAGTCCGTCCCAAACCCTTCTTTCAGTGCGTCATAGTTGTTCGAATTCTCTCTAACACATTAAGCTAGAAGTGACAGAAAAAAAACGTGAGTCTCTGATTATTATACATAGAACTTAGAAAATTAGGTATCGTTCACGGGTATTCGCATATTAAAGCGAATTCTACTTACGAACGTATAATTGGTTGGAGTTTAGAATACGCTAAATAGATATCCAATCAATTATGCATATAAATATAATTTGACACAGATGATCTTGATAATGACAGTGACAGTACTTTCACAATGTCAACTGATAAAATGATAATTGCCATTCCAGGTTAGTACATTTTAACATTAACTACAGTGAAAATTAAATTTTGTATTTATTGTCATAAAAATATTTTAAATATTCTGAGATATACCGAGAATGAAAAAACACTAATATTAAAATTATTAAATTGGTTTCAATTAGAAAAAGAGGCTGAGACATCTTTATTTCAGTTTCTGTCGTTCGCGAATCAGATTGTGAATTCCGGAATGATATTGAGGAAATATCTTAAACTAATACCTTTATGGATATTTACATGTATTAAAACGGTTCTTTTTAGAACCACGACATTTTCTTGAAATGTAGGACATAATTGATACCAGCCACACATCTAGTGTAATCATTGATTTTCAAGAATCAGATTCTGAATGGGATTATAGATTGTTTGAAATATAATATTCATTTTTGTTATTCATAAAAAAGAAGGTAAACTTACATTCGGTATCTTGTTTTTTAACTAAACTCCATTAACACGATTTCATCTGGATATCGGAACTGGTAGATTAACTCAAAAATCAACTGCTTCACTATTTAAACTATTTTCACTATTTAATGACAACTCTTCACAAAATTAAACTATTGGCTGCCACACAAACTTATCAGAAAATTACTTATCCAAATATGACTGATTTAAATCGATATTATTTTATCACAGGAATGTTTACTTTGATGCCTTGCAATTGTCAGTAAATTTTTTTACCTTGCAGTCAACTCTTAAAAGATTCTAGGAGGAAGCGTTATTTTAAATAAATAAACCTTCCAATTCCCTAGTGTTTGTAATAAATAATAATAAATCCATAAACAAATCTTAGCTAATTAAGCACTTTCCATGGAATGTATAAAATAAACAGAATAGAATAGAATTATGACAAACTGCTATGCATTAAAAAAAATAACCTTTTCACGTTTAGCCGATTACGATCCTGCAACTGTCAGATTTAACTAAAATGTCATGCAGTAATTCTCGACATTCTTAAAATCCTATATGACGTCAAAATTAGTGACGCACTGAAAAAAGGGTTTGGAACAGACTGTATCTTTTTGCTCGATGGTATTATTAGAGCTATGTTCTCAATAAAAATTTACAAAACAAGAATTAAGTCTCGAATACAAATGATGAATATAAAATTTGAACACTATTTGAAAAATACTAAAAAAATAATAAAGACAAAATAGTACAAACGTAAAAAGTATTTTAAATGTGTTTATTCTAAAACACTGAGATTTTTATTAACTGTTCTACATTAAACTTTTATTCAATAGTCTAAAAACAAATGACAGCTTTATAAAATTGATTTTTTCCGATCCTTGTTTCAGAAATTAAAACACTTTTGAAGATATCTGTTGCTATTTTCTTAACAATTTTTACAGATATATAATAATTTGTTTAAGAGTTTATAATTCAAGATTTAAAGTACCATTTAAAAGATCATTTTAAATTGTCCTTTTAAAATTTGCGGTGTACTTAAACTATTATACAAAATTATATTTTTTTTATTATATCACTCTACCTATACCCAATACCATCAACTTCAAATATTTATTTCTATATAGTCTTTATATTACATAGTCTATATTTATTATTAAAATTGTTCTTGAAATATCTTTCTTATAACAGTTGTTTTCAGATTTTTAAATGCGATTATCTATCCATCTAACAGTACAGCAAATTTTGCTTATTTTATTTTGAAGTATCCTCAGGATACAAGTGATATCCACACGAAGCCCTCTCACTAACTGTATCTGGTAAAACGATTTTGCCGTCAAATTAAGCGTTTTAGTGAAAGGTGATCGGTCTCATCTTCTTTGCAGGCAGAGTCATAAAACTATAAAAAAATTGAATATGGTTACTCCCACTTTGCCCACTTTTGGTCACGTTTGCAATTTGGTTACGGTTAGAAATTTTGCATCCTCTCGCCTTATTTAAGAATGAAAGAAAAGTTTTTGAGAACTTTATAGAATATTTTAATAAAACCGTTGTGGTATTCACTGTTTTCTATTATAATTACTTATATCATAGATCTTACGGCAGATTTATTTGTTTTGTCAAAAATAATTAATATGGTATAACTGGCTGTAGACTTTGAACTGAATATTAAAAAAAATCACTTGAAAACTCATTATATTAAAGTTAAAGGAAAGCAAATGTATCATATACTTGCTACAAAAAAACATGTAGAAATGCGTACAAAATATGCCACAATTGACCGATCATCTGACTGAAGAGATCACCTAACTTCCAAGGAACTATTGTTATGAGTAGATAACCTGTCCAATAAAAGCAGAAAAATTCTATGCGGTGACTTTAATATTAATTACGCTACTGCTTGTGCTACCCAACTTTCCTTGGTCAATGTATTCGAATAGTATGGTCTCAAAATACACGTTAATTCTCCTAAAAGAATTACTAACACAACATCTAACATGTTGTTTGATTGAATTCTCTTAGATTTATAATTAATACTACAGAACTATCTGATCATAAAGTACTATATATAACTATATATAGTACTTGGTATATTTATACCAAGTTTAACACTCTTAACAAACCCTACTCGAAAACCAGAGGTTTAAGCAAGATTTTTTCGCTCAGAACTTTCGTAAATTTCAAAATGTATGCTTGATGCCACCTTGGACGTGGACTATAATTTTAATGATTTTTAGATAAGCTTGTCTATATTTTTAATACGGTATTTCCTTTAGCTACAATTAAAATACTGCAAATCCTGGACTACCAAAGGTATCCGCATATTAGCCAAGAATATGCGTTCACTACTGTACATCAAGAAATTTACTAGCAACGTCACTATCAAAATCGTCTGGGAAGCTCTAAAACTGTTCGATAAACGAATAAACGAAATAAACGATCTTCGAAATAAAGCAAACACAGTTCATACATTTTTCCTTCCAAATCCTGAAAATCTAAATGAATACTTCGTTAATGTAAGTAAAAATATAACAATAACTATTTCGTCACAACAAAATCCTATCCTATCTCTCAATTTCAAAAAAGCTCTTGGATTCATTCTTCTTTGGATCAGTTGATAAATCTGAACTGATCCAAATCAAATTTTCTCAAATCTCCCAAAAAATGTAAATAAGCGTAATATAATAAGTAAAGAGTAATAATAATGACAGCCATTATTATTACTCTTCATAAGGGTGGTGAAAAATCTAATACCTGCAACTATAGACCTATTGCTTTACTACCGGTACTATCCAAAATTATTGAGAGACATAACAGCGCGACATGTCTTTTCTCGTTGAAAACACCATTTTCTTACAAAATCCACTGTTATCTAATAAATGTACCAGCGATGCTATGTTTTCTTTACTACATGAGGTTTACCAAGAACTAAGCAATAATCTACACTGCCACTGTTTTTGAAACTAAATTTGCTAAACTTGCCAAAGAAACTTAATTTGTACGGAATTCAAGATATTTATTTAAATTGGTTCCAATCTTACTTGGAAATAGGAAACAACTGGTTAGAGCAAATGATAATGACTCTAGTCACAAATTCATTGTATGTGGAGTACCACAAGGTTCAGTATTGAATTTATTTTAAGACAGTAGCATTATTCTATAAAGGAGCTCTTCAAGCTTTGCTTATTAATAAAAGCCATATCCCAATAGTTGATTCTCTAAAATTTCTTTGTATTTTTATAGACAGCAACCACAAAATGATCCCTTCATATCAATTTGTTAAGTAAGAAGCTAGCTTCAGCCTGCTATGCAATAAGATCTGTTTCGGAGGAAATCAATTCAGCATCTTAAAAATAACATATTTTTGTTTACTAGAGTCTTATCTTCGATATGGTCTTCCTTTTTGGGGTTCTAGTACAGCTGCCCAATTTGATTATTAATTGGTTATTTTTTAATTCCAAAAAAAGAGCAATACGGTATACCTATGTTTGACCTTAGAAGAACAAGCCATTGCAGAAGATACTTCAAAAATCACAGGATTTTAACGCTTCGTTTTTTAAATATTTTAGAAACTGTTTGCTTAATTTGTAAACACCTACATGTGTTTCCAGAAAGACCTAATTATGAAGACTCTACCAGAAATTCTCCCTTTGATGTTTATATACCTTTCCGGTACTAAGTCAGTAAAGAAATCTATATTATATTCGGCAAAAAAACTATACAACCATTTCCATTTACAACTTAAATCTGCAACATCTTTTCCCAAGTTCTGTAAAATCACAAAAGTCAATCTATCTGAAAGACCATATTATTCTTAAGAATTTTTTAACAAATCACTAAGAAATTACAGTACAGTGCCCTTATGTACACGTAACTAAAGTATTTTGATTTATATTTGAGTATCAAATGCAGCAACTTTAACTTAGTTTGTAAGGTTTGTTATACAATTTGCAATTTATTTAATTTCTCAATTCATTGTTTAATTTATTGTGTTTTATTTCATCCCAAATTAAAAAACAACATTGAAATTGGTCCATTATTAACGGAGATATTGTCCTACCACTTTTGAGGTAAGAAGTTGTCATTTAAGGTCGCTACAACGGGCTTTTTGTAGTGAAAGATCGTGTACAGATGCAATATTCATCATGGAGCAATTTACTGAGAAATCACTAGAGTATAATAGACCAGAATTTCTGTGTATAATTGACTTAAAGAAAGTATTTGACAGAATCAGATTCAAAGATGTAATCCATCTTCTGTGTAATAGAGAAGTTCTCCCTATATAAAATAAAAACTGTGCAATCAAGGATTTCAAAATCTAGAGTAATATTAATGCGCAAGTTTGGAATGGTAGATAATCCCTTTACATTAGTCAGATGGCGTTTACATATTCACGTTTCGAATTAAGCAGATTTGGTGGATGCTGTTATAAGAATAGTCCTTTAAAAAAAAATTAATTTGTTTGATTAAATTTTGTAAACGTAATAAGAATATATATCATGTTTCTCTCGATTCTATGCTTACTACTGATTTATCTAAAGACCTTTTAATTTTAATAATTTATAATCAGAGTTGTTTGTATAAATTAATCCTGTATTAACTTTAGTCATTATTTAAATGTTTACGTCTGATAAAGCTCATTTATATTAATCGCGTGATACCTCAGCACAGAAGCCAAGCACCAAGATTTACGGCTTACAAGAAATCATGATACACCAGACCGGCATTGCTTACATGTAGGCGTAATACAATAATAGGTATCCAAATCCTGTTAGATTTCTTTTAAATTACTTGAGCTGATAATTCTGAATTTCGTATTCTTATAAACAATAGACTATAGATAAGATGATGATATGAAGTTTCATGCTGTATACAAATTTGGACACTAGAAAATATTTATGGTAATCCAATTTCCAAAATTCATCTCTTTTACACGGATTTTCATTATCAAAAATAGTCGTGTTAGCACTAACTATTAAAAGGGTATCAATTTAGCAGTACACTTAAGATTTACTCTATGTAAATACTCATCGAACGAACGATTCACCTGATCGAATTAATAACACAGCGAAGAATTCACATCTTCCATTAGGTGAATTCGTCCGTCTTTCAGAATGTGTTTAGTATATATACGTCTTCAGTATATGTGTGTCCGATATTTTAGGAGAGGCAATAAAGCAATAAACCAATTATTTGCAGTTGGATGGATCTCAATGAAACTTCTTGCATTCGATTAGTAGCAGCGTTAGGAATTTTTGTGAACTAAAGTCATGATGTCTAAATGGAAATTGAGTTATTGAACAAGGAAAATGCATTTTCCAAAGTGCATTTGAAAGTGATGAAGAATATCTAATAAATTAGTTGCTCCGAAACAATTGACGAAAATGAGTTTAATATTACTACTCGGAGGTATATATAAAATTTATACCCACTGATTGGCAACACTTTCAATAGCTCCTCTTTTAAACTAAAACTGCATTAAAAGCTTCAAATTTTAAAAAGAATAATTATTTTTTTTCAATATTCGATAAAGCTTAGGTATGAACATAATGCGGGAACCTAGATGACGTTTAAAAACGAAATATTATTACGATTACTAATAAATTATTATGTATAAGATATCCAAGTAACGATTTTTGACTGATTTTGTATCTAATTCCCATGAACCTGAGGGAGAAGAGTTCCTCGCGAAATCAACTCTGAGCACCAGGTACCACGGAGATCATCGTCTACATGATATTCGTTTTCAGCGACCCCAAAAACCTACGAGTAACAAGTTTGCACTGGTTTTGTGTCTTCCATGGGTCGAGTCTAGATCGTTTAAAGTTTGTTGAGATAATGTTTTTTATTAAAATCTACTTTGCAAGTTTACTATTACAAGTAACAAACTTTCTTAATAACTTAAAAAGAAATAATAAGTCAGTGAAGCAAAGTAGTTTTATTAAATTTTTCAAAATAAACATTTATTTTTAATATACCAAGATTTGCTCTGATTTTAGTTTAAAAATTTATAAATAAATATAATTTTTATGGATCAGCTAATTGTCTTATTTTAGTTTTTCTTTTAAAGAAAAGTTTGGTATTTCATTTCGACATTTGACAGTCAGTATATCCAATTCTGTAACTTGGTACATAACCAAAATGTTAAAGTCTGTTTTGTTAGAAGGTTCAGTGTAACATTTGCTGATAAACATAGTTTATATTCTGTTTTGTTAGAAGGTTAAACTCAATGTAAGATTTGTTGATATATTTGGATATTTTTATGTGTAATAACTGTTTATGTGAAATAAAAATAAATATGTAATGTTTCTCTTGAAACCAGGAGTTTAAAATTATTTCTTTTAAAAAAATATTCGCCCTTCAAATTTTTTAGAACCGAGTTGAAAAAAAAATCCAAGTAGCAAAAGTCTTAGTAAAAGTAGCAAATTCCTTCTAGTGTAACGTTTCCCAGGACATCTATGTAAGTATTTTTTTTTATTTCTGTTGTATTTAGTCCTCCCAATCCTCCCCAAATAAAGCAATCCTTATCCACGACTCAGCTATCCAACCAAAACACGAGTAGCCGCTTGCAAACGTTTCAATTTATTTGCTTACTTTATCTTTAAGTCCAAAAATTGTTCAGTTCCCCTTTCAACCCTTAATAAGCATATTATAAATTGTTACAAATCTGCAGGCGAATACACGTCACCACTGGCCTAAAAAAGAGTATTCGCCTGAAATTTCGTTCCTATCGCTAGCGAAGAATTTCCGCTGCACGTCGCCGCCCAAAACAAAATAAGGTATTCCCCATTCTTCAAACAACAGCCTCCCTCCGTACACCGCAACTTTTTGACGATTTTGTTATTATCATGCTGTTGGCCGTCAAAGCGTCAAAGCAAAGCGTATCGATGCTTGAGTTGACTTGTCGTGCATCGTTCGTAAGTGATAATATATATTTTTTGTGGCATTCTATTTAGGAAATTAAATCTGTGGTTCACTGTTTCAAAACGCTGTCTTTTAACTATACCTACTTATAAAATAATAGATACGTAGCCTAGTACTTAATTATTTATTTATTGTTTGTGATGTGAAGGAAAACAGTTTTCAGGTTCCAGTAAACCCTGCGAATTGGTCATAAATTAAAACTTACCATGAAGCCTTTGTCGGACACATAATGGAAAAGCAGAATCGAGGTAGATAAGTCCATACTATTACAATTTGATGATGTTGTAGGACGCATAAAAAGTTTGAAAAATCGAACGGATCAATCAGACACTCTCAGTGGTTGCGATTATTAGAATTTGTAATATATTTACATGGTATACATGTAAACATTTACATCTTTACACTTGTATGGTATACATTGTTATGGCGTCTTCTACAAGTCCATTTGAGCATTGCCCTTAAACATTTGCATACATTTCGTGACTGGATCGAAGACTATCTGCAAACTGAATTTGAAAAATGCTTGTCTGATGCTCAACAATTTATTGACAGAAGCTGTTATGATTTGCCGAGAGAGTTTAAACACAAACGACTACCGAAAAAGAAAAGGGTCTTTGATTATGAGGCAATAATCAACCTATACAATGTCCCAAAAGCCGGTATGAAGCAATTTTTTTTAACACTATGCTTGATTCAATTATTACCAATATGGATTTGAGATTTACGGTTTTAAATCAACAACATGACGGTTTTCTATATGATATAAGTAAATTAAAAATTATTCCACCCAAACAAATATTAAAGAATTGTCAAGATTTACACCCAGTCCTACGAGTGGATAAGAGTAATGATCCATAATTTACCTAACTTTATAACAGACGTGAAATAGTTACAGTTACTGTAGTTAAACAATTCAGCAGTGTAAAAAGGAAAAATATTACAGAAAAATTTCTGTAATATTTAAATTAAATTGTTTTTAACGTTGGTAAGTCTTAATATCTGAAATATTTTTAGGTTGGTTGTAAGTTTGACTAGATTGTGCATGAATAAAAGTTAAACAATAAAATGATAGGTTTTTTATTTTAAAAAATCTGTCTTTATGCGCGAGCAGAGGGCCTCGCAAAATGTATCTCGTCCACATAAAATTATGATCTTGCGCCGCCACTGATTCTGCCCCTTAGAATCGACTTAAATGGTTTGTTCAGAATGAGTATTCAAAAAAATGACATTCAGATGTGCAATTTATGAAAAGTGTTGCCAGCGTAGGTGGCTTATTACAAAATCGCTTTTTCCTTCCTCTGTGATGACTGCGAGAACCCAACGCATTTACCAACTTACAAAATCGTTGTTCAGGATATTGTTAAAAATATTATATAGAATAATTAAACCATTTAAGTAAAAATAAAAAACTTTAAAGTATTTATCTTATGTATGAAGTTTTTGGTACGGCGATTTTATGAACACTCCTTATATGCATTGCGTAATACAACGCATTCATTATTTTTACCTACTGTTACCACACACCTTTATTAACGTTTACTCTCTCATTCCTTTATTTTTCTAAATAAATCAAGTGTATCACCATAATATCCTCGTAAATTTTAAGTGAACATGAAGGGCAAGCTGTGTTTTAAATTTTAAATGGATGTTAACTGGGCTTTCATGAATTATTAAAAGATTTAAATTTTCGAGTATAATGTAACGCTACCGGTAAATACTTTTCGACTTCCTTTCCTTTCAATAGATAGTTAAAGAAAATTTATACGGGCGTTATTGAATTTAATGACATTTCACTGCATAAAATTGCAACGAAAACATAGTCGGCAGGACGTGGTAAAATATTCGAGAACAATAACTGTGTGAATTCAGGCGTAGAAGTAATTTGCTTAAAACGTGTATAACAAGGTGAGATAGTAAAGAAAAGCGTAAGAGATCCTCTCATAAAATAATGTATTGTGTGCTTTAATAGTGGTATTACTTTAAACACAAAAAATATCGATATTTGTACTCGTAGCCATTATCGAAGAGATTATAAAAGTAGCCAGAAAACGTTTATGATAGAATAGAATAAGTAGAAATAGGTTCTGATATATCATCATAATATATTTATATTCTGTTTGAATGTCCGATCCCGGAGCTACCACATCAGAGTACGATGACTAATCGAAAAATTTTTTTCGAGATTTCGAGGTATCGAAGTTTTCTCCGATATAGTCAGATCTCAAATGCTTACAGTTTTCTGCACATATCTTCGTTCGAGGTCCACGATTCAACACCATAAAAAGAACAGAGAAGACGTAGCATCATAGCAATCTTACTTTTGTATCAACTCTTAAAATGTGACTCTTGAAGAAGGCCCCATCCGAATGAAGGTGGATCTAGCTTTTCCGATTCGTGCTCTAATCTACTGGTTGTTGCTCCATTCTTCATTTATTATAGTGCCGAGGCAGTTGTAGTGCTTCACTACTTCTACAGGGGATTGGATGACGTAGAGTTGACCTTCTGTTATCCTTTTCTTGCTAATTATCATAAGCTTTGTCTTCTTAACGTTTATATTGAGTCCATATTGTTGACGTGATTTTGTTCATAAGAACTTGTAGGTCTTCTAAGTTGTCCGCAAATACCATTGTGTCACCTGCATATGTGATGTAGCCGGTAACCATTTAATAGAATACCTTTTTCAGTTTCGTGCAAAGCTTCGATAAATATTCTTTCAGAATACAGATTGAAGATTAGAGGAAACAAAATACAGCTTTGCCTCTCTCCACGCACGCTTTTCACATAGTTAGTGTGTTCAACTTCAACTCTGAAATTTGCTGTCTGATTCCAGTAACGGCTTCTAATTATTTTCAGATATTGGTTGTTAATTCCTGCTTCTTTTAGTATTTGCATCATCTTGTCGTGCTGTACTCGATCAAACGCTTTCTCGTAATCAACCATACATGTGTATTTGCCGCAGTTAACGTCTCTGCATCTGTGGAATAAGACTTGTACTGAGAACAAAGCTTCTCGAGTAGCAACAGCATTTGTGAACTGGAACTGGATGGGGGAAATTTGACTTTCACACAGTTTGTAGATTCTCTTATGAATTATCTTTAGAAATAATTTTAGGAATAACTCATAAGGCGTATAGTACGGAAATCTTTGCATTTTTTGGCTTCTGGCTTTTTGGAAGTGCAATAAACTCAGATTTCAGCCATTCTGTTGGTATTTCTTCAGAGTTGTATATGTTGTTGAATATCTTTGAGAATATGTGCTTATTAATTCTGCTTGTATATTTGCCATCCTTTAACTGTGCTATTGCGGAATAAACTTCCTGCTGTAATAATTTTGGTCCATCATTTACCTCTTTTTCTAGCTCAAAGGTGTTATCTCTTTAATCATTCTAGTAGGACTTTGCAAATACTTTAAACAAAAAACTTTAGATATAAATCAGATTAAAAACTCAAACATCAAAGTAAAAACTTCTGTTGTAAGTGGTATAATATTTTATTAAAAAATTAAAGAACGTTTTGGACTTATTTGTCCATCATCAGTGATTTTTTTAAGTACTTGCGCTACTAACCGCAAAACCAAACAATGGCTGTATTTACATTGTAGATAACATACTTAAAAATATTAAATTATACGGCATAATGCTGATGTAATTGGATAACTATCCAGGAACTTTATGTCCCTACTCAAAGTAAAATTTTCACAGGTGGTAAAGTGGTCCAAGTTTGCAACTCGGTGGTCGAGATGAACTGCATCTAACGGAACCTTAGATCTGTGTAATGGACAATAAAAGATTAAAATGTACCGTTCGTATTTGAAAAATCATATTCTTTATTTGCAAATAAAAGCCACATCGAAGTAGGTAAACAACCGCCAAAGGATAATTCAGCTTTATTACGGTATTGCAGAAGTGCTGCCGGATCTAACGGTTGGATCTCAAAATAGATGAGTCTTAATTTATTTTCATGGAAAAATATTTATATGAGTAAAATTGTATGTAGAGGTGAAACAAAATGTCGTTATTTTATAATAAAATAACGAAATTTTCTCTTCTTGTTGTTCTTTTTATGTAGACATAAATCTTTCTGTATCCAATATACCTCCTGCAAGTTGTTCAATCGTTTACGTGGTCTTCCTACTGATCACCTTTTTATTGGGTGAGTTCCAAGTTCTGATTAAGCTTGGAAGACTGATGATGGCCATGTGAAGCGCATGAAAGCCCCTAAGCCAGCAAAATCATTACCCTAAAACACATGGAGAGGAAAACACGATATATGGATCCATTACGGAAGATTTTGAGAGAACTCGAAACTGGAGAATAAAAGTTAGAAATAATAATGAATTAAAATAATTAATTGAATAGGCCAAGAACCAACTCAGACCGTGGAGCCAATGGTGATAAGTAATGTTGATAATGATAATAAATGTCAATAATGAAAGGAGGGATCTACGTGACAGAAACGAACTGCTATACCAAGGCCCAGCTCAGGTTGTGGAGCCCATAGTGATGTTGATCATGATGAAGTAATACTAAGGGATGTACACATAACAGAAAGGAATTGCTAGAACTATTCGGATTTTATTTTAGGTCCTTAATTATGGGCAACAAATTGCAAAACTCTGATAACATCCAGATAAAAAGATAATTATAATATAATGTATGATAAGTGATATAATATAATGTATGATATTGCCTAAATGATAGGCAAAGAGCCTATCGATATTCATCATCATCATCATCAATGGTGCTACAGCCCTATGAAAGAGCCTCGATCTTCCCAAGTCTATTACGCCAGGCAGTCCTATCCATTGCCAACCGTTGCCAGTTTGCTGCGCCTATCTATCGATATTCAACAACCCCAAATTACTTTTAATCGTCAAAAGAAGAATTCCAATACCGATTCGCATCAATAGTCAGATCAAAAGGAGTTTACAACAGTAAGTAAAGGAAAGGACAGAATGTTACTGCTACGAACTTTGCCACACCACCTTTGATTATGTCTACCGCAGTTGCAGAAGAAACATCATTAAGCAACTATTTCAAACCACGGCCTATAAACCACCATATAAATTACCATTATATATATATATATATATATAATATATATATATATATATATATATAAATTACCATTATATCGAAGTTATCATATGGCCAGGAAAGAAAAAGAAAAATTATATTTTCTTAGCAAAACTTTTATTATTCGTACGTTTTCATTTCAATCAAATTACGTAAGAGACAACAAGAAAAACTATTTTTTACATAACGTAATTAAAATACACGAAGAAAAAAATTTAAATTATAATAAAGAATTAAATAAGCAAAACCTACACATACACACCTAAATAGTAAAAACACATTATTTATAAATGTATCAAAAACGAAATCTTTACAGTCAAATATATTTTTATATCCATTCTTTGGTAGAGCATAAACCAACTTGATCATTTGTCATCTTTGCTGACATTTATTTAAAGAAAATAACGTGCTTCAACATTTCTTTGTTCCGAGATACTACTCTACATAGAATAAGTACATTAATAAAAAGATTCTTTATGGGTTTTGTCACTGCCTGTGGTGTTATAAGCTACCAGGTATTTCAAAACTGGTTTCGTACAGGGTGGCTTTTCAAAAAGTTGCAATCGTTACTTGCGAGATGATTTATCTTTCCAAGAATTGGAGATTGTTTTTATGTAACTAGTATCATTATTAGATTCTTAGTTCATACACATTTTCCGAAGATTTCGTCAATTCATCACTTTTTTTATTACAACTCTTACAACAAATATACGCTGTTTTTTTTTATTATACATCGTTAAGTATCTTTAATAATTTTATTAAAATATTTAATAGACATGAATAAATAAAATATAACCCATTTTAATAAAAAAGTCTGAACAACTGAATAATTTTGAAGATTATATCCGGCTAAACTAATAGTAATTATGTAATTAGTAAGCTTTAAAGCGATTATATTTCTTATAACTAAAGGTGTTAAAGTACAAATCAAGATAACAGAGCTACACTTAACACTAAGATATCTTTTATTCTAAACTCTTTATTTGACTGCTCGAGAAGCAACCAGTTCGTCAGGTTATTTTTAATATGGAAATCCTAGAATTCCATTTCATTCTAATGTAGTGTGTTTTTTTCCGATAGTTTCTACTATGTTCAATCGGGTTTTTCAATGGTCTCGTTATTTTTGGCTTAACTCCTTATTTTTTTCTTGTTAGATTTTTCATGCCAGAGTCTTCACTTTTCTTCTATATCCTATCTAGTAGAAGTAGGTATTACTTTTCGAGATTAATTCGTCATTTGATATCTTTGTTGTGGATGTCCTTTCTTCAAATATAAGGCGAGAACCAAACTTCTAAGTGGTTGATTAAGAAATACTACGATTAATTAATCTTTGTCGATGCAAGGTACAGCTGGTTCCTAAAAAACTGATGAGGACTCGTAAAGAGTATTTTGTAGAAAATCTTAAAATTTGTCAGATAACTTATTCTGTTCAACCTCAAAAAATGGCTCCACATGCTAGCAAAGAACTAAAAGCAAGAATTGTAACGAAATTAGAAGATGGTTGGTTACTAACTGCAGTACCGAACCATTTTAATGTAAGCAGAACAACAGTTTTTAATATTAATAAAAGATGGAGAGAACAAGAAACTCTCGAAAGAAAACACGGTTCTGGAAGAACAAAAATATCTACTGCTCCTGAAGACGTATGCTTTTGGAAAGATTAGAAAAGATGGCTTTGAAGATGTGAAAACTGCAAGACTTATGTCAAGTTTCCGGGAAGAAAGACAACAACTTGGCGCAAAATTAAAGTATCGCGTCTTAGGTACCGAACTGCAGCAAAAAAAATAAGCTCTTACACCTCAACAGAAGCAATCACGACTTATATTTGCTTTAAACTATTAGCTACAAAATCAAGATTTGTGGAACAGGGTACTAGTTACAGATGAGAAAATTTGTCAATCTTCTAAAAAGGGCAAAATTGGGGTCCAGATAATAATAGATCTAATCCTCTATATGTTGATAGATATCGAGCAGCTGGTCATTTTAGCGTCAATGTATGAGGATGGATTTTATCTAGAAGGGTGGGAATGGTATGGCGTATTGATAGCAGGTTTGTGGGACAGACTTATCTAACTATTTTAGAAAACATCATGTTTCCCAGTATAAAACAGTTGTATCCAGAAAATAATTTTATCCTTCAAGATAATTGTCTGTTCACACTGCAAATATAATAAACCAGGGCTCCAGAATAATAACATCGAAACCTTACCATGGCTCAGCACAGTCCAGATTTAAAATTAATCGAGAATGTGTGGGGGTTATTATAAAACGGTTGTATCGGCGTAATTTTATACTTCCAAATACTGAAGAGCTGTGGCACGAACAATTTCATAATTTCGTTCACACAGATGGACCGAAAACTACAAGCTATTATAAATGCTAATGGAGATATTACCAAAAATTAATTTTATGTTTACATACTTAAATTTAGTATGGTTTTGGTCTTCCATCCCCTGGCTTTCTTTCGAAAGTTTTTTGTTCCCTCCATTTTTTATTAATAGAAAAACTGTGGTTCTGTTTATGGTAAAATTTTTTGCTGCCTTTGATAGTGTCCAATTATTAAGAACAACCCTATTTTATGTAAAAACTAACATTTATATACTTTTTATAAAATGCAGGAATTCAAAATAATATCAAAATTTAGACATTAATAATTATTACAATTTATGAATTAACATAATGTAATCAATTGTTTGTTGTTTGTTTGTTTAACTTGTCTGTCATAATAAATATAAAGTCAGACCAATCAAATACACTGCTCAAAATGATCAAATCTTACTAATAGTGGCTTCACACGATCGGCAATTCTACAGATCATCGCGGACAGCCGATCAGCACGGACGGCAACGCACCGCAGACAGAGCTCTTCCTACGGTCCGTGATAGTCTGTGTAGGTCCGTGACAGTAGTATTTATGATTATATCATAAAAAGGCCACTCAGGCTTGTAAACATCATCAGCCCCACTACCAGTTCTCATCGATTCTCTAACTTTTGTTTTTTGCCTTCTGTATGTCGACATTAAATTATCTCTCTTCTTTTTTAATTCTTTAATCTTCTTCTTCTTAAGGTGCCGTGCATTTCTGCGTAGGCGTCCACCGTACATCGTCTTGTCAGGTGAGATGTTAAATATTCTGGATTAAATAATTCTGTTTTTAGCAGCATGGCGAAGCATTTCATAGCTGTGGATTCCTGTCCATTGTCGAATATTGCGCAGCCATGACATTTTTTTACGTCCGAGACCTCTCCTACCCTCTATCTTCCCTTCGAGTATCAGTTGCTGAAAAGTATATCGTTCTCCTCGTATAATGTGCCCCAAGTATGAATGAATGAATGATTCTTTAACCGAAATAGTATTAATCTTCAATTGATTTTTTTTTTTCGGTTCCATGCATCGTATGCATCGTTCCGATTCTTATGTTCTGGCGCCGTGGAATTCCATAAACTTCGTTCATCTTGATACAAATTTAAAAACTCAAAAACAACTTCGTTTGTCCATTCCATTTTTCAGTAAAAAACTGCAAAACAACTTTGACAACACTACAGACAACTACTCGTGTCAGCGAATGAAAAACTTCTGACTTGCACTTGTCGTCTGTTAAAATAATACAGATGCGCTAGGATCGCGTCACACGAGCATGTACCGCACCTTTGATGTTACCGACTCTAGATGGATAGAACGCACCAGCACGGACGTGCCTGTGCTACCACGGACGAGACCCTTCCACGGTGCGTGGTGCGTGCTGGTCCGCTAACGTCCGCAATATCGCCGATCGTGGGAAGCCGCTGTAAGAGTCGTATCAGTTTTTTTTTAGGAACCAGCTGTACAATCCGATGTTAAAGAAATGTAAAATGAGAGTTTAGGTGTTTTTATTTCATTCTAGAACCGTTAATTTTACACTCTGTTTTTTTTTAATACGTATTTTTACTCTGTATTTTTAATACGTAGAAATAGCGAGATGCACTAAGACAAGATATGTAATTGAACGTAGAGCGCGAGATGACTTATTAGACTACGGACTACAGATTACCTGATTATGATCTTCGGGAAGAAGGCGACTTATTTATAACACATTTCAAGATCGGAGAGATTTTACGATTTACAAAAACCCTGCAGTGAGAATATAACGATAAAAAATACAGATGTGTGGTTCGAATTGTTTTTTTTATAATGACAAAAGATACAATGACAAAATATTATAATGACAAAATATAATGACGCCCAATGAATTTGGCGGTTGATATATTGTGTAAATAATGTATAAACGAAGTCTGATTTTTATATGCAGATGTGAAAAATGGTCGGTTCAAGTTGTTTGTTTTGTACCGATAATAGTTTATCAATATCACACCGGGATGGTGCCAGACCTTATGTAAATAAATCTTTTCTTATATATGAAGGGTCTGAGGTAATAAAAGGACATTTAGCAAAAACTTGACCTTTTTGTAGCACTTGCAAAATAACCCCAAAACCAAACAGTAGTTGGTTTCAATGGATTAAATCATACTTGAAATTGTTAAATTATCTGGGTATATACCGATTGTCTACGGGGAACATAAGTCCCTACTTGAAATAATTCTTCTACATCCGAAGTATAGGTTTCTTTCAATTATTTATCCTGTCTTTTAACATTAATAATCCTACAAAACCCTCACTTTTTTAAATCAAATTTTAAGAATTTTTATTTTTAACAATTACAATTCGAAAATCCCCTTACACATATACAATCTACTCTAGTTGACCATCAAATTTTTAATACATTTCTTTTTACTTATTTATTATTAACATTACCCTATTCACACACAATTAGTTATAAACTAGCGGACCAACTCGACATCGAGTTTTTTAAATGAAATTTTTATTTTGCTAGAAAAATTAAGAGATCAATACAAACAATATAAGCAAGAGTATACATCACATTCATCAATAATAATGCAAGTAAAAAGTGTATTAAATATCACGAAATATTTCGTCGAAAACAATGTTTTTTGTTACAATGTCTCCATTTTCTGAAAACTTTTGCTTGGCACCGGGAGTTATGTAAACTTTTACTTTTTACTTTTTAATAAAAACGAAACCGGAAGTCGACCTCAAAACCGGAATGCAATTTTTAGTTCATCAAATGTCGACATGGATATTATTTAGCAGTTAATTTTGCATGCTGATCACGAATCCGGTGTCAGATTTGCTCTATCTTGACGTTTTATGCGCGTTTCGGGTCACTTCCGGTGTCGAATCGCAACCGGAAGTACATATTTAGATTCGTCTCGACGAGATCTTTCGATCCATATATACATTGTCTAAAACTTAAAGTAAATTTTTACTTCCGGTCATCTCAAAACCGGAAGTGAATTTTTGTACCAAAAGTATATCTTGACAATCTCCTACGTAATACTAATAATATTCCGAAAAAATATTTTAATTATCTAATATGGTTTTTAAGTAAAGTGGTGGACAAGAAAAGGGCTTAGCGTTTTAGTATATAATATTACACTACATAATATTTTAATCCCTTTCAGTGGTCTATAAAATAAATTTCTCTTTTTTTACATTTAATGATTTAACCAAACAACCCATTCATAATTTACTTTCTTTCTCTAATCAACACATTTGAATTTCTGTCCTTTATTAAAAAATCATCTTCCAATTTTACTGATCAATTTAATTTTATAGTCAATTTATAAAATATAAACAATAGGTTTAAGTAATAATAGAAACACTAGCTACTGTCTCAATTTTAATACACTAATTTAATTCAAATTGATATAGAATTCAAGATATGGGTCCTTGACTTAGTTTACTTTTTAAAAAAATGTACAATTAATCTTGTTCCGAATGTCATTGTCATTTTAAATAATCAATTCTGACTTTTGATATAGAAAAGTCTAATCCAACCTTAAATGAAGAAGATAAACAAATGGAAAAGTTGATCTTTCAGTATCACCCAGATGTCAATAAGCAGAAAACAGTAACCTTAAATGAAGACGATAAACAAATGGAAAAGCTGATCTTTCAGTATCACCGAGTTGTCAATTAGCAGTGCATAGAAGTAGAATTTTATGCCTGGTTGTGCATTGCCTAGAGCAAGACGAGCATAACCTTCCGTACATGTACTGGGTAAATGATTATATAATCGAAACCCAAAAACAAATGAAGAAGAAGACTTTTGATATATCAAATTAGTTAGCATCTAACTTTTCTACAATTCAGATGTAGAAGAACTCTTTCGAGAAGGAACTTATGTTTCCTGAAGGCAATCCAAGTCCATCGGCATATAGCCAGATAATCTAACAATTTTGAGTATGGTTTAATCCATTGAAACTCAACCACTGTTTAGTTCTGAGTTTATTTTGCCAGTACTAGAAAGGTAATCAACCACATGTTTGCATATAACAGTCAAAATTTTACTCTACGTTTTTTATTAATTTAGTGGGATTACTTGTTTTTTGGTTTACTGAAGATGGACTGATTGGACCGAAAACGTTCTGAACTTGATCCTTTTGGATGTCTTAATTTAATTTTTAATTAAATATGCCAAATATAACTAAAGTGTTTTAGTTCTACGTTCGAGTTTTTTAACTACATGGTATACAGCCACCTCCTGGAAATTATTTCTTCTTAATTATAAAAATTATTTTACTATATATTTCGCAAAGGATTCTGAGAGGATTATTTGGTGGCTAGCATCTGTAAAGATTGTATCTAGGATAATAGATACAAAACAAATAAGCTGCAAACATAAACACACATCGGGTGGAAAAGAAAAACTGAGATTCATCTCTTGTAGAAACGAAATTCCTGAAATTCTAGTGGACGTATTTCAAAAAAACTCTAGCGATTCTGTACTAGATCCGATCTTTTCTACACATAAGACTACCACAGAATTTGTAGACATCAAAATTCGCAACCAGATCTCTCCCATAAATGTACCCATAACTTTGCAAGAATTAGATTTTTCTCTTTTAAACTTAAAAACCACATCTCCAGGTCCTGACGATATTCCATCGATATTTTTAAAAAATCTACCCCAAAAATGCAAAAAGATACTTTTAGACATCTTTAATCACATCTTTTTAAATCATTACTTCCCTGATAATTGGACCAAAGCTATTATAATCCCAATTTATAAACAACACAATCCAAAAGATTGTCCCACATCTTACCGTCCTATTTCCCTCACCTGTAGCATGTGTAAACTTCTCGAGAAAATTTTAAATTACAGGCTTACATGGTATCTAGAAAATGAAAATCTCCTGACCACAGTTCAAAGTGGTTTTCGACGAGGAAGATCTGCTAACGACAACTTAGTGGCACTTGAGTCAACCATTCATGATGCATTCTTACTAGATCAGAAAGTTATAGCAGTCTTTTTTGATGTGAATAAAGCTTTCGACACAACATGGAGATACCTCATATTAAATAAACTTGATAAATGGGGAATTCAAGGACATATGCTTGCGTTTATAAAAAACTTTCTGAATAAAAGAGAAATACAAGTAAGAGTAAATGGATACACCTCTACCACTAGAATACTCGACAACGGTGTTCCACAAGGTTCTATTTTAAGCCCAACTTTATTTTTAATTGCATTTAACGATGTAATAAATACAATTAAGCCTCCTATAAAAGCAAACTTATACGCTGATGATTTAGTTGTGTATATTAAATGCAAAAATATTACATCTGGGGCTAAAATACTACAGAACCTTCTATACAAAATCGAAGAATGGTCTTCCAAAACAGGCTTCCTCTTTTCAACTAATAAGACACATTACACAGTTTTCAGCAAACGCAAGAATTCCATTCCTGTTTCGTTAATATTTAACGGTCAAAATATATCTCATTCAGAGGAATCGAATTTTTTGGGCCTAACTTTTGATTACAAATTAAACTGGAAAACACACATTACGACTTTACAACTAACTTGTCAAAATAGAATAAACTTGCTGAAAATTCTATCCAATAATATATGGGGAGCTGATTCTAGTATTCTGCTTAACCTCTACAAATCAATTATTCGCAGTAAACTAGACTACGGTGCAATATGCTACGATACAGCAAATAAAACGTTTCTAAAAAACCTTAACACAATTCAAACAACAGCTCTAAGATTAGCCGTCGGTGCCTTCAGAACCAGTCCTGTAAGCAGCTTACAAGTAATATCAAGAGAACCCCCTCTACATTTAAGACGACATCTTCTTCTTCGGGTTCCTTCTCCTAGCGGAGGTTGGAAATCATCATCGCTATTTTAACTTTGTTGGCCGCATTTCTGAATAATTCTAATGAGCTGCAGCCGAACCACTCTCTCAAATTTCTTAGCCAGGACATTTTGCGTCGTCCTGGGTTTCTCTTCCCTTGTATCTTCCCTTGCATAATCAACCTCAGTAATACGTACTTCTCACCCCTCATTAAATGTCCCAGATATTGAATCTTTCTAATTTTAACAGTTTTTATGACTTCACATTCTTTCTTCATTCTTTGTAACACCTCTATATTAGCTACTTTTTCAATCCACAAGACGACATCTGCTTAGTTTAAATTATGCAGCAAGAATATCTTCCAATAAAAAGCACCCATTATATTCTGAGATTATTAACGCACCTACATCCAATTTGTATAGAAACAAACAATATAAAGACAAACCCTTTAGGGAAAGAATCAATCAAAAAGGATTCAATTGCAATGAATTCAAATTATCCATAACTACAAAATTAGACTTTCCTCCATGGCTTACCCCCTTACCTATCACCGATTTAACTTTAACACAGTATCCAAAAAATACCACAAATCCTAACCTTATCATTAACGCATTCAAAGAAATTATGGAGAAGTATCCAAATCACCACATAATATACACAGATGCATCAAAAACTGAAAGTGGCCATGCTGCAGCCCTCACAAATAAAAATTACAAATATGCCATTAGAATTCCACAGCATTGCAGCATTTACACCGGAGAAACCACAGCGATATTAGAAGCTATCAAGAAATCCTCTTCAACGACTGAAAATAATATTTTAATCATCACAGATTCACTGAGCGCAATTCATGGAATTAATCAACTTTACCCTAGCCATCCCATTGCACAAAACATAAGAAATGAACTTAATGCACTACACCATATAAATAAAAAGGTTACATTTATCTGGATACCTTCGCACATCGGCATTAAAGGCAACGAGGAAGTTGATCAATTAGCATTAAAATCCATCAGAAATGAAAATGTTCCAGCAATTACTAAATATCCCCACACCGACCATAAACGACAGTCCATGAATCATATAATAAATTTATGGCAAGCAACCTGGGATACAACAGACTCTAAGTTGAAAACAATAAAGCCTCGAGTAGACTCTAGCCTACCACAACAAGGAAAAAGAAGAGATCAAGTAATCGTAAATCGTCTTCGAATCGGCCACACAAGACTAACACATCAACACCTTCTAAACAAAGAACCAGCTCCAATTTGTACCTACTGCTCTACTCAACTCACGGTGAAGCATCTGATAGTCGACTGTCCGCAGTTCCAACCTCAGAGAACATGCCGAGGAATTAGTGGAAACCTGAGAAGTGCGCTTACGACAAATATCTCGGATTTATTACAGTTTCTAAAAGACATAAACATTTATAATAAACTTTAATTTAACAAATTGTACTACTGTGTATGTCCCCCCACTAATAACCCTTGGTGGTTGATGTGGGTTTTGTATGTTTAAATAAAAAAAAAAAAAAAAAACTGAGATGAGCAGGACATCTACCACGATCACAATGAAAGAATCCTTGCAGATAAATTCTGATGATAATGATATGGGTAATAATGGTAGGAAAATCGGTATAACGAACTGGCAAGGAATAAATATATTGTACGCTTTTTTCCAGTTGAATTATTTTTTAATCTTTAAGTAACTTGGACAGATATTTTGATTAGACATAAGAACAACCTTATCACTTGATAACAACATTAAATTTCCATGCCAAGCATTTTATATCCCTTTCGTTTTCGCTCTATTTTTATTGCTTTCGTTAACGATGATCTTAATAACAAATGACTTCATGTCAGATTTTAATGGTAATAGTATGTTACTTTACGATCCTATGATTAAAATATGGTAACTGATATTTTTGAAGAATCGAAAAATTACTGGGCGCCATTTTTTTTATCTGGAATATCTGGGGGAGTCAATAGAAAGGCCGTATTATTTTGTGGTTATCGAAAATTTTACGGCGTCATGACATTTAAGTAAAAAAAGGAACTTTTTTCCATTCATTTTAATATTGTGAAAAAACGACGCATTCTAGATAAAAACGTTCCTTAAACGACTTTCTTGAAAATACTTTCTCTTAAAAATAAGATTTTCTAAATTAAAAAATGTAAATAAACAAAAAAGTTATTGCAAATTAAACCCGAAAGTAAGCATGTTTTTCAATTGTTTGTAATTATTAAAATAACAATGAAAACATTAATATCTCATAATATGAGTTTTTATATATTTACTATATTTGCGAAAGATTGACACAATCGGTCAAATAGTTTTTAACAATTATATTTATTTATCCCATTCAGACAACAAAAGGTCATTTTCAAATGACTGTACAGATACTTTGTCAATACTTAGAATGTTTTTTTTTTGGTCTGATCCTCGTTATAAGGTTTTGATGTTTTTTAAAAACTATAATTTTTAATTGTTTATATACAAATAATTGATACAAAATTAATTACTATTACCATTATATTACCAATATCTCTAAATTATGCCAACCAGTATATTTTATTTGAGACTAGGTGCAACTCCCTTATAGCCATTCAAGTCCTATGATTTTCGTTTTTGCCCTGACTAATTAATTTTAAATTAGTTAATTCAAAATTACCCAGAGTTATAAAATTGGAAATAAGTTATTCGATATTTTAGCCTTTAGGTTGAACGCCGTTTTTCACATAAAACTTTTAAAACAATATTTTAAAATATCTTCTTCTTCTTTTTATATAGACATGACTCTGACTGTTTTTTAATGTGCCTCCAGTAAGTTGTCATTCCATCGTTTTCGTGGTCTTCCTACTAATCGTCTTCCTATTGGGGAACCGTCTCTTGCCGTCTTTACTACTCTGCTTGTTGTCATTCGGCTTATATGATCGTTCCATTCTACTCTTCTATTTCTTACCCAATTTTTGATGTTCTCAACCTTGCATTTATGTCGTATATCTGTACTTCTAGCTCTGTCCCATAGTGTCTTACCATCAATTTATCTAAGTGTTTTCATCTCTGCTGTTTCTAACATCCTTTTTGTCTTCTCTGTGTCAGGTCTTATTTCTGCCGCGAATATTATTATTGGTCTGATGACTGTTTTGTAAATTCTGCCTTTCGTTTCTTTCCCGATATTTTTATTTCTCCATATTGTTTCATTTTGCCAGCCTGCGGCTCTGTCTGCTCTATTCAATTGATCTTCCACTGCAGTTTCGAGCTTTCCGTAGCTAGATAATGTGATGCATAGATATTTAAACTCCATCACATTTTAAAATATACTTTTTTAAAATCCCATTATTGGAAAACGGCTTTGACATTACTTAAAACATATTCTTAATACAAAACTTATTTTCAATTTTCCAAATATAATTAATTCTCATTTTATTTAACTACAAACGAAATACATGTTGATTTGATTGGCCACCCTGTATATGCATATCTGACGTGTTGTGTATTACAGTAGTGATTTTAACGGGATTTGTGTTGAACAATAATCCTTTTAGTTGAATCCATAGACCAAAACTAAATAGATAGCGAACTCAATAATGACATTTAGAAGCTAAAAGGCGACATCTACAAATTCGAAGAAACTAAATACAACGTTGCCGCTCTATTGCCTCTTATAGTTTTCTTATTCAGTTATAAATACAGAGTGCACATAAATGTGCACTCAGTGTGAAATATGTTTCGAATGTTTTTAGAAAAAAAAAGGATAAATAAAACTGATAAGTAACAAAAAAAATTTTATTTATTAATTTATTTAATTTTATAGTGTAAATTGAACATGGATATTTGCATCATACCACACATAAGTTTTGTAAAAATTATTATTATCTATATTGAATATATCTATCTGAAGTGAATAACAAAACAAACATATTAATCAAAAAAAATTAACTTGTTAAAAAAATCTACAATTACAATAGATCATTCTTACCTTAACAAATACAGATTAAAACTTAACACTATAATGGAACAAATACAGATTAAAACTTAACTTAACACTATAAAACTTAAACACTATAATAGACTAATAAATTAAGAACTATAAATGCCACACCGAGTTAAATAAAAATACATAAAAGATCCTCAAAAGATAAACACCACCACGCTGTAAATAGTAAATAATCACACAAGAATCTTGACAAGTTGACAAATGTTGACGTTGACGTGAAGTTGCCATGTCTCTTTAAAATATGTAGGTACTGTAGCGCCATCTGTGTATTCGAAGAAACTAAAATAAATTTCAAGGTCGCCAATATGAGATAAATATCTATATGGTTTTTGTCTATGGTTGAATCTAAACATCAATGGAGAGTGGGCGAAACAAAAAAGATTTTGAAAGGAAAAATATTGGCGGATAATCAGATACGTCGTGAGTAATTAAAATTAAGAAAAAAGATTATAACGGAATGCGTAGCAACAGGATTTACCTAGTAGTTAAATATTATATTTATAGGGGAAAAAATCACAAATAATTGTAATGAGAATTGCGTTATATATTATTTTTGATGTTTCAATTTCGAGTTCGGAAATCGTTTTCAAAATTCTTTTATTAATTAACACATTATTAACTTTTAGATATTTATCAATATCTACATGTTAACATAATTTCTAAATTTATAAAACATTTTCGATTTCGACGATTTGTTGTAAGCGTTAACATCATTAAGCCACAGGAAAACAGCTTCACAATTGAATAGCATGAAAACTATGTAATGATTTATCAAAAATATGCATTTATGGATTTATGTGCTTATAAAAAGGTATCTTTAATGTTTTTTTAAACCACATATCCCAAAATATTTACATATTTACATAAAACTCCTTTCTTGTTTATTTGTAATAACAATGGTACTACATAGATATACAGGGTGTAACAAAAAGTTAGGTAATAAATTAAATCACATATTCTGGGACCAAAAATAGTTCGATTAAACCTAACTTACCTCAATACAAATATACACATAAAAATGTTACAGACCTTTGAAGTTATAAAATAAAAATTGATTTTTTCCAGTATATCGAAAACTGTTAAAAATTTTATATTGAAAATAGACATGTGGCTTTCTTATGGCAACAAAAACTGGGTAAGTTGAAGTCAATTTTATTAATCATGTTTTGATACCGACCAAACTACCTTTAACAGAAATGGCTTTACGAACTTACGAACTTACGAACCTTCATAACACGCAGATCTATGCCAAATAAAACTCCCATGCAAAAAAAAGTCTCTTATCGACAAAGAACTTTTAATGTCAATGTTTGGGCAGGAATTGTGGATAACAACTTTATAGGGCCAGTATTTTCTCCAAACAATTTAAGTGGTGAAAATTATTTACTTTCTAATTACTTACTAAATTATTTTGGAGGGGCGCCTGATGCGCCTATTTCTTGACCACTTAGAGGTCAAGAAATGATCTGATCTTAACTCAATTGACTTTTGTTTCTGCCGTTTTATGAAAAGGGACGTATATTCCGTAGTAATTATGAACGAACAAAAAGTAAAGAATATAATATTGGAAGCTCCAAATCGATTTCGTTAGAAGCCCATGATATTCCAAAATATTTGATTTTTCTTTTTAAAACTATGCCGGATGTATATTCAAGAAAATGAAGGTCATTTTAAACATTTGCAAAATCCACCATATATTTTTAAATGGTTGAGTAAGAATATAGAGACCTGTAGTATCTTATAATTGTAACTAAGTAGTTCACATCGCATTATTTTTTATAAATATTATTAAATCAATCATTGATAGTAATAAGTGTTTCCTTAAAACCGTAGTTTACTGTTAACATAGAAATGACATTCTGCTAAGCAATTATACTTGTAATTAAATATAATAGTGAAATTAGTCGCAGTCGATAGTTAAGTGAAACATCACGGTAACACAGTGTTACCGGATATGTAAATATAAAATCAAATATAAATGTTAGTGTTTAATCTGTTTTTTATTTCAGCCTAGGCTGGAGGTCCTTCGAGTCTTCTCTTTACACCCTTTTACACCAGTAAGTAAGGTTCAATCGAACTATTTTTGTTTATGATCTACCTTTTGTTACACCGTGTATAATATGGTATCTCAAAATCAATTTATATGTACAATATAAATTTTAATTTCTTTATTCCTATATATTTCTATTACCTGCTGTTGGTATAATTTCCGGATATTTCAGTTTCTTTAAGTATCTCTTTACCAATCACTCCTTTCAATATTCTCATAGTATGCTTAAGGAGTTGTAATTATACACACGTACCTACTAATATACTCGTCTCTATTTATGTATCTCAGATCCTAATTATACAATTACACAAACCCCTCTTAAAGAACTTGGTCGTATTTCTTATTTCATTCCTTTGACCCCATTCACATTTCCCCAGAGGTATCGTCTAATCCAACAGCTTTATTTTTCTTTACTTTTTGTAGTGCTTAAGTAACTTCCTTGTTTATTATTTTGATAATCATTGCTGCTACTTCCTTCATCTGTCCTCCTGATTCTAAATCAGTCGACATTCATTACTAGGAGGATTTTTAAGGTCGCTGAACACGAATATAATAACTAAGATAGTCCTCGAGCTACCTGGTGTCCAGGATGTACCTTCTCTCGTAGAGTTCATGCTATTTTTATTCAAAATAAATCGAAAGTCATTACTCGGGGGTGTCCAGACCGCTGGAGACGAATATTATGACGGCTATAGTATTCGAGTTATTTGGTGACTTCATCTCCTGGGGTTTTATGTTATTTTTATTTAAAATCAGTCGAAAGTCATTGCTCTGCGTATTATGGGCTTGCTAAACACAAATATTACGATGGTGTTCGGGCTACCTATTGCCCGGGGCCAAACAATATTTCTTAAATTTGGCACTATTAAGCAGTGGGTAGCACTGATAAAGTGCCAGGCGATACATATTATACTATCCCCTGTAGCAGCTTACACCTTTTACTCTAGAGTATTTGCCTACTACCACCAAGATCTGCACCGACGGCGGCTCCAGACGGCCTCACAGCCAGCCCTTCTGCGTACACCGCTGCGACCCTCCTACTCTCCTACTATGCCGCTGACGGTCGAGTATAAGCACGACGCTTTAGCGCCATCCATTTGCAGGGCTAGTAACTTCGGCAGGTGAGTTGTTACACACTCCTTGGCGGTTTCCGACTTCCATGGCTACTGTCCAGGTAGCTTGCATTTTTAACACATTTTTTAAAAATGCACCCATTGATATCCTGTCAAAAATTCCATGTAATACAGTAGACAATGACAGTCAGTCAATTATTATTACAGATCATGAAAATTTCTTTCAGTTGCAACCATTTACTGGGCAGGAACTGATCGAACTCCTGCAGAGTAAACTTAAAAACAAATCCTCTAGTGGTTTTGACGAGATACCTGCATTTTTGGTAAAAAAGGTTTTACCTTTTATAATCAATCTTTTAACTTATCTTACCAATTTGTCTTTTTGTAATAGGGATTTTCCTAATTACTTTAAGGCAGTCAAAGTAGTTCCCATTTTTAAAAAAAGGAGATCCAAAACTGGTCAGAAATTATAGACTTATAACAATTCCCAGTATATTTTCAAAGGTATTTGAGTACCTATGGATATTTAAAGAGATTAAATGGTTATCTAAAAAACAATAATATTATAACTATAAATCAACAAGGATTTCAAGAAAATAAATCTACTAATACGGCAGTCCATGCATTTTATGCTCATTTAACCAGTTTGATTGATGCAGACGAATGTGAAATATTTTGTGATCTTAGTAGGACATTTAACTGTGTCAACCATGAAATATTATTTAAAAAATTAAAACAGATAGGTAAAGGAAATTCTTTACAGTGGATTATGTCTGTGAATGTTGTCAATAGACAACAATATGTAAGCCTGCAGATGAGGATCGAGGATTGTGTGAACAGCTGTAGATCTAGTCTTGTTACACAAACATGGGTGTTCCCCTAGGATTTATAATAGGATCAATTCTCTTTGTAGTCTACATTAACGATATCGTACAAGTGAACAGAGCGGTAAATTTCACTATATATGCGGATGATACGTCAATTATTCTATCTAACAAATTCAACGTAATCCTATAACATCAATGTAATGATTTTCTTTCATCATTATATTCTTGATTTTGAGATAACTCGTTGCATCTTAATGCAGAAAAAAACGCAAGTTATATATTTTCACAATAAACAAACATACCTGGAAAATATTCAGTTTATTTTTAACAACATGCAAATAGCTACGGTGTCGCCAGGCAAGTTTTTGGGAATAACGATTGACGAAAGTTTTGAGTGGAAGTTGCATTGTAGAGCGGTTGTTTCGAAGTTTGAATTTCATTAACTATTTATTTAGAAATTTAAAATATGTTTTGACGAAAAATCAGTTAATCATGATATATTACGCACTCGTGGAGTCCAGGCTAAGATACGGGATATGTTTTTGGGGTACCTATGTCTGGTTATGCAAATGGTATTTTCGTCATACAAAAGAAAATATTGCGTTGTGTCGCTGGTGTCTCCCGACCATCAAGCAAAAAGTCAAAAGAGGGAATGTAACTGTAGTGATGACAAAAATATTGTTAGACAGGAAGTACCATCTTGAGAGGCCACTTTAAACAAGGAAAGACAGTCTCTTTCCTTGTTTAAGAAATCAAATTTAGTTTGGTTGTTATTGTTTGTCCCAACTGTCACATAAAATTTTATTTATATTGAAATTGTTTACCAATTGTGTCACATTTTAGACTATTATCGTTAATATTTAATTAAAACTTTCTCGCCTGAAAAATATTTTATAGCTATTGCTAATAAGTGTCGGAAAATTTAAATTTAGCGCCTTTGCATTTCCGGATATGTCTGCTATCAGAGGCCACTTTTTTGGTCTCCTTTTCATAACGATTAGACTCCCTCTTTTGCCTTTTTGCTCGATGCTCCCGACTAACTAGTTGTAGAGAATATTTTAAAAAACATAAAATTTTAACATTGACGTGTCTATACATTTTTGAATTATGTGTTTTAATTTTTAATAACTTACATCAGTTTAAAACGAGTGGTGACATGCATAATTTAAATACTTTTTTTTTGTGTGTTTTGGCTTGGACAATTGTCATTCAGCCAGTCTCAATCAAGATGAGTTTATTAATGTAGTGTGTGTGTCTGTGTTTGTGTGTGTGCCTGTGTTTGTGTGTGTAGAGTAATTGTCTTTGCTAAGAGACGACGTCATTGTCTTTGCTAAGAGACGCTAATTGTATCCGAACGTCTGCGGTCCCCCCGGTGAGTACCGATCACACAAGAATTTAAACTAGATATTGTAATATTTGTAATAGTTTTGTAATAAACTTTATATACTATTTTCAAAAGGTAACCTTAAATTTAAATCGCCCAGGATATACGGGCCACAGGCGTTTAATCATTTGCCCACAATTGTATAAAGTCCACCAGTTCAATACCTAAATGTTTTAAGAGAAATCTTAAGCAATTTTTATGTGAAAAAGTGTTTTATACAGTCGAAGAATTTTTTAGATCTTAGATATTAGCTGTATTTCATTTAGCTTTTAAATTCATTTCATGTCTTGTTTAGTCTAGTTTAGTGTTTAGTTTTTAGCAACGTATATTTATGACTAATTCTATACAAACTATGTTTGTCAGAAAAAAAAAAGAATTTGAATTTGAATTTGAATTTGAATTTGAATTTGAATTTGAATTTGAATTTGAATTTGAATTTGAATTTGAATTTGAATTTGAATTTGACTTTCACATATGTTCTTATAATTATTATCCCACACGTATTAGTACACAGATATCCTCCAAGTTACATAGTTAACGTGTATTTTTTCTCCTTACTCTATTTCAAATTATTATGAAAATCACCATTTTTAATATAAAAATATGGATGCGAAAAGAACGGTTTGGTTTACAATTTGGCATATAAAAACTATGCTAGAGGAATATGGATAACTATGAAGAAAATAAATTATCTGATACAGCAGAATATGAGCAAAAAATAAATTTGATTCATACGATTATTTGCTAATATTTATGTCACATTTTCATAAAAATCTTAAATAACAAATTAAAAAAAGAACTTCAGAAGTCAGTGTCCCCGTGGGCACCAGATACTTTGGAGACCATTGCAGACGTAATTTGGACTTATTTAGCAACCCCAAAAACCCCTGAGTAGTGACTTTTGACTGCTTCTGGAGGAAAATAACATAAAATTCCAGCAGGCCAAGTCCACCATGGGTACTAGTTAGCTCGAGGACCATCGCCGCCATAATATTCGTGTTCAGCAACCTCGAAAACTTGAGAGATGAAGATGATCAAAAACATTGTACAAAGAAGAGCAATAACTACTTACCATCTAAGAATGTCGTTCACGATTTTTTCAAATTCGAATATAAAGACAAACAGCAGTTAATTAAGGAAATTAATGAAAAAACTATATTAACAGTTTTTTACACTTTTTTATTTTTAAATTTGCAATAAACGAGTAGAAAATGAGTTTTTTGTTAAATACAAGCAGTATAATCCAAATTTGGTGATTAAAACGTAACTTTTGAACTTTATATTTACATGTTTATTTTATCATGCTCCTAGCAACTATCATATGCTGCCACTCCTTCTACCAATCAGAGCCATTCTAAACTATTGCAATTGGAGAGATAATCGAGATAAAGTTTTATGGAATATTTTATAATCGTTATGTATTATGATGTCATAAAAATACTCGTGTAATATGTATTTATAATGTTAAAACTATAAAAAAGTAATTGGTAGTTAAATAGTCTAGTACAATGCAGTTTCGTAATGCGAATGTATAATGCGTTAAAAATGTTTTTTTTGGGAAAGGAAAGAACTAGCTTTAGCCAAAAAGACAAAATCTAAACTCCACAAATTCTCTATATTTCTTTTTGAGCAAAAATTAGTAAACCGAAAATTAGAAGCAACTTATAAAGGTTGCGATCATCTATGATATCTATCATAGGAACACAAGGGCAGTTATCAGGAATTTTCCAATCACGTTTTATACGAATACATTTTTGATTTAAACATAAATTTGGTTTTATTAAATTTCTTTTATGTCACTGCAAAACGAATAAAAGAAAATATACATTAAGTAGTTAATGTTTCTCCTTTTAAAGAAAATACAAAAAAAATAATACAAATGAAAAAGCCACATATATCGTCATTATTTTTCCAAAATCTGAAGTATTTCAATATTGAATACACGCATCATTAAGGTCGTGTAACTTTTGCTAACATTAACGCTTTAATGTTTTCCTTGTCCAATGTGTTTCGCCTGCTTTGATTTTTATATCTCTATCTTGCTCTTGGTGATCCTCTTTATATTGCGCTTTTTTTTCTAAGATATTATGTTTTAAAAGAGTAGTGATACTGTGTAGAATACATTTGGAAATACTTTTGATTTTTATTGTGTGAAGGTGCCTCTAAAGATTGATTTGCTGACCATCCATACAATTGGTGAACTTTGTGGTTTCTCTTCCTTTGATTTTCTCTGATTTTGTTGAGTACTGTAGGGGTCAATTTGACTATTTAGATATTGTCATACTATGCTTGTATTAGCCTTACATCGCGGCCATTTAGCCCAAGCATCTTGGACCAACACCAACAGAAACAAAACTTAGAGAGTTAACCAAATGTAACAGAGAGCCTAAAATATTTGGACTGAATGAAAAATATTGTTTCTTCAGAGACGTGGATATAAAGGCTTTTAATATATCATTACCAATTCCATGAAATTAAAACAATTTGTGCGGACACAAAAACTCATCCTTATAAACCCATCGGGGAGGTTTGGAGAAGAGGAGGGAAGACTTTGACAGTTGAAAGTATAGTTGAGAGTACGTTAGAAATGAGGAATAAATATTTCAAACAGTGTATACCGGCTGTTTGGCAAAATTAGAATATATGCAGTACTTGATGTGAGAATGGTCTGTGGGAAAAAAGAGTGTAATTCATATACAAGTCTTCTGCTTGTGATAATTTTTTAAATGTTTTATCTATGACAATGATATCAGTAGTAGCGATCATGATATTCTGTTCTGTATAGTTTTGTTCTTAGTTCATGTCTCGGCAGCGTATAGCATTGTGGGTCTAATTATAGTTTTTTATACTCTTATTTCTGTATTACTAGATATATCTTTGGCCTTAATGATTTTGTTTATGGCCCCTGCACATCTGTTGCTCATAGACAGTATCAGATTGATTTCACTTACTTTCTTATCGAATTCTACAACTGATACATCCTTCATCTCCAATTTAAAGGAGCCCCTGGTGTTTATGCCTTTTTGATCCAGATTTCCATGTACTTGGATCTATTAATATTAACTTTCAGTCCCATTTTACAGCTTTTCCAAATCAGTCTTTTTGCTATACTTGACAGTTCTTTTCCATTTCTTGCAATGAAAACCACATCATCAGTGTCCGCTAAGTATTGGAACTCTTTGTATAAATGACTGCTAGACCTATTTATCCCACTAACCCTTCCAATTTTTTTTAAATATATTTAATAGCAAGGTAGACAGCGGGTCTACTTGGCAAACACCTTTTTTCACTTCGAATTCTTCGGAGACTGTACCGTTACAATTCATAGCACAAATGGATTTTCTAATTGTCATTTTTACCAATCTCACTATTTTTTCTGGCACTTAGAATTCTTTTGGCGTTTCTATCAATCCGTTTCTGTCTATTATATTGTAGACAACCTTGTAAACAATGAAAAGTACTTGTGATGAAATGATGTTTTCATAGCCATTGATCAGGATTTGTTTTAGCATAAAAATTTGATCGGTTTTTGATCTTTTCTTGCGAAATCCTTTATGGTATTCTCCTAGATTCTTCTCCACATATATTTCTAATCTTTTTTTAATTAGCTATATAGGTGTACGAGATATTACAAGAAGAGAGAAACTGTGCTCTTGAAGAAAATACAAAATCTCTTCAAATCTTTGTTTACGTAGTCAAAAAATCTCTACAAATTGGTATAACTCCATTACAATACTTATGCATAACAAATACATGCTGATGCGTTTACTAAACCATCTGTACACTTTTTATACGCTAATTATAACAATGGATTAAAGACAAAATATGAACTGTATAAGCTAAGAAAACAAGCTAGATTGCGCTTTAAAACTCTTAATAGGAAAATCTATACAGTATATTACCTTCTAATCCTGATATTGCTAGACTTTCATAATGCTTTTGACACGATTATGGTTTCTACACGAGAAGAGTCTCGAATTGAGTATTTTCCTTTGTCGACCTATTTTATCCACTCCTGAATGTAAAGTATCTTCCAATTCCTTTTATTTTTCTCTATCTTGTGCCAGTTTAGTCCACCGTTTGCCTACCACTGTTCTTATATTATCTACTCATCTCTTTTGAGGTCTTCCCATGCTTCTTGTCGTACTTCTTGTATTCCATTCTAAGGTTATCGGTGTCCACATGTTATCATTGTATTTGGCTATTTGGCCTGCCCAGCGCTATTTAATTTTTGTTATTTCTTCCACGATATCCCTGATCTGCTTTCTGTGCTCTATTCTGTTCTTGTTCCTGTCTTTAAGTAATGTTACAAGTATGTTTTGTTCCATTGCCCTTAGCATTGCTTGTAATTTTTTAGCAGATTTCCTAGTAAGGGCTATGAACTTCAACCCGTAGGTAAAATCAGGTCATATGCATGTGTTATACACTTTTTCTTGAAGTTTATAGGAATGTAGATGCTTTTAAAGATATATGGTAGTGTACCAAAAGTGGCCTATGCCAGTTGTGTTCTTTTAATTTCAGCATCCTGATTTGGTTTTCCTAGTTAGGTAAAACTATAAAAAGTATATATGGCAATATTACAACAACTGTCAATCTTCACTGTTCTACCCACAAGAAAAAATCAGAAGTATTCGGCAGGAAAATGTAATGTCACTAAAGTTTTTGTTTGACTCAATAATCATATGGAGACACTCAACTAACTAAAATACGAAAATTAAGGCATAAACATCGATAATAAGGAACTCAATCATCTACGATTCGCAGATGACGTGGTCCTTTATTTTCTAATGATTTTAAAAGTTACAGCACTTTTGAATGAACCCAAGGATGCAGTACATAAGCTAGGCATACATAAATGATTGAATAATTAACTAAAATAAAACTTTTGAGAAAAAGAGAAGTAGTGAAAAGTAAAAATAGGTGTGGGATCGAAGATGTGCAGAGGTGGATAGATAAGTATATCGGTGGAAGAGTTTGGCAAGCTTAGAAGGTGATAAAGTCTCTCTGGAGGGAAGGAAAGGAAAAATCTACCTTACAGGTAATAGATCTGAATCAGTGGAAACACCATTATGAGGTCTTACTGACAGAGGATAGATGTAAATTCCAAGAGATCGAAATGCAAGAAATATCCGAACACACACAAATAATTGAGATAACAACCGGAGAGTTAAATGATGCCCTCAAAAGATCTAAAAACGGTAAAGCAGCAGGATCTGGAGACATCCCAATTGAGTTGGTAATGTATGGACCAAAAATATTACATGAGATGTTGGTTCAACTATTTAACAAATGCTTAAAAGAACAAAATATCCCTAACGATTGGAATATCTAATACATCAGCTCAATATTCAAGAAAGGGGAAAAACGCAAATGCTCTAATTATAGGGGAATGACTGTTATCAGCTCAGTGGGGAGGTTGTACGGTCGAATAATAAAAAAAGAATAGAATCAGAATACAAAGATATAGAAGAACAAAATGGATTTCGTGTAGGAAGATCGTGCACTGATGGTATATTCGTTCCGCAGCAAATAATCGAAAAACGGAAGGCAAGGAATCTATCTACCCACCAAGTGTTTGTAGATATAGAGAAGGCATACGATACGGTACCTTTGAAAAAACTGTTTCAGACATTGACAAAAGTAGGTCTCAATAGAGAGTATGTGGATGCTATCGCAAATATATACAAAAATGCAAGAAGTGTCGTAAAGAAGGAAACTTTATATCTGAATCATTTCCAATAACAAAGGGGCTTAAACAAGGATGTTGTCTATCTCCGACCTTATTTAAAATATATATTCAATCATCGCTAGAGCAGTGGAGGAAACAAGTATACGGAATCGGAATAGACATAGGCGGTGGTATATGTCTAACAACTTTATTTTTCGCAGATGATCAGGTAGTCGTAGCGAATGATGAGGAAGAGATGGACTACATGTTTAGAAAACTAAAGAAAGAATATAAAAAATGGGGCCTGAATATGAATATGTTAAAGACAGAGTATCTTGAAATAGGAGATGATGAAGAAGATCGAGAGTAAGAAATTAGAAACACAAAAACATGCACTGAATATAAATATCTCTTTATTAGTTGAACAAAAAGGATTCAGATGGTGCGATAATTTAAACAATTTAGGAGGCTAATACTGAAGAAGAAACAGTCTTTAAAGCCTACATACAGGAAGGAAGAAGCAGAAGAAAAAAATACAACTTGATATATATATATATATATATATATATATATATATATATATTCTTGATATATATTGATATATATATATATATATATATATATATATATATATATATATATATATATTATATATATATATATGATAAAAATTATTAGTGATAATCCAACTACCGAACGACTAAAGAGTAAAACTCTGGGCAGCTTAAGACATTCACACGAAAGCTATAAATACAGAACGAAGAGGTCATAGCTAAACACATAGCTAAACAGTAATAGAAGTGGGCAGGATATATCGTCAGAATAAAAGACAATAAATAGACCAGAAGAATTAAAGAATGTAGACCAAGAGCGTATAAACTAAATCGGGAAAGATTCCCAACAGTTAGACTGACGATATTGAGGATACTGAGGATCAATACGAATTGAATTGTAACAGCGCAGACTAGATAGGAATAATAGGTTAGTGAGGAGAAATATGTTTGGCAGTGAACAGGTTTGGACTGATAATGATGATTAGAGAAGAAGTTTAATTATATAATTATATTGATCAAACAAAATGAATTATGTTAAAAATGTGTCACACGCTCTAAAAAGAAACTCTCCTTCTAGCCAACAACGAATTCCCTTTCGAATATATGGAAAAATTGAAAACAACTCCTCTTTTTTACCGTTTGACATAATTAGCTCACCTGGAGCTTTCGCTCACGGACGGATAGTGCTCGGTTTTTTGTGATTTCTACGATAGGGAGGTAAAATCCATAGTAAATAAAAAAACATCTAAAAAGAACTGTTACTTTCTCCAAGCACTCTCTTCTCTGGTCTTCAGTCTCCCTGCAGGACCCCAGACCAACCGCCACCAGTAATAAACAATTTTTAACAGCAGTGGCTACATTCACCAACCGGAAACACTCCCTGAAGAGGCAAAAATGTTTGATCTATATGCATACATACGAGACGATAAAAGATATTGCATCGTATACACTTTTTATTAAGAAAGGGGGTGGTACCCTGTAGATATGTCAATTTAGTAATAACATAGTGCTTCTACGGGACTACATCTATTGTAAAGAAGAATGGCGATGTAATGCATATTAAAATAGTAATTTATTAAATTACCCGAACATTTATTTGTTACGATATTGCAGTATTTTATAGTGTCTTTCAATGTGTATATAAAAACCAAACCATTTCAATCGTAATTATAAATGTTAGACTTTTATTATGCTTACTGATAATGTTGTTATTTCATTTGATAATTAATGTCTTCAATAATTTGTCTGTTTCACTTCAACAATAAATTTTATTGCAACCTGTACAATGCGATGAAATAATAGATTAAACAGTAACATAATATAATTTTTGTTATTATAAATCATTAAAGCACTTACCATGAAAACCATGAAAATATCTCTATCTTCTTCTTATCAAAAAGAAAACAACAGTCCACGTGTGACTATTTCTTAAAATTTTCGACCGTTCTTATCAGACGCACCGCACAAATAGATGATACTTTTATCGAAATTTTAAATCTCTGTTAGAATTCTACTATTTACAGAGCAATCTCAAATTAAGTTGTCGATGGTTCCATGTAATTTCTATCTGAATGTAGAATCTCGTCGAAGCGGTTGTGAGAGATAATCTGAAACAAAAAATGCAAGGTAATTTGAAATTTTTATCGTGGTTTTTACAATTTTTAAACAGATGCATTTATTTTAGAAGACTAGCAGTTTTGTGAAATATCTTGTTGAATTACATAGAGCTCCATAAAATTAGGCGAACGCATTTTTGATGAGCTGTAACTTTGTTGAGTAGTATTTAGTTTAAAGTACTTTTGATAGGCATATATTTTAGCTGAAAAAATACCTCACAATGATCTATCTAAACTTGTTTTATTCCTTATAAAAATTCTCCCACGGTCTCCAAAATCGCCTGCAAGTAATTTTGTATACATATTTAATGAATTTTATTTATTCATTTCGTGTACGAACTCCAGTGCTCACAGTTCTTACAGTTTAAGTTAAAACATCTTAAAATAAAAATAAACTACTGCACAGTAAAATTTTATAAAAAAATACATTTAAAGAAAAGTCGATATAAAAATTAATTAAAGCAATAAAACTTTCATATTTCGTTTAACCAGCGGTTTATAAGCTAATGCTACGACATTACATTCCATTAAGTCTGCATCACAGCACTCTTGGTCACAGTTTACGAGACGAAACTGCAGTAGGTCCGACACCTGTACGCAGTCTATTCAATATTGTCCATCTTTGCCAATCAAGTTGTACACCCGGGGAGTACTTCTGAAGTATTTGTGGTGTTTCTTGTTTTGCTGCTTTTTCCATATTATGTATTTCGTAACTTTTACATTGTGTTAAGTCATTTCTGTAAAAGAATGTGACCGAATAGCGATGGCCATGTATCTGTTTAGTTCGTTCTGCCATGCTGTGTGTTTTCATTCTTATAACTGAGGAGCGATACCTGACAACAAAGGTTTTCAACTCTTGTTGATTTTAAGGAGCCGGTAAACAGTCGGCATATCTCGTTCAGCCTGCCAGACGGGGCAGGCATATTCTGTTGTTGTTAGGCGCTGTTTTTCGTAGTATCCTTGGGTTAGCTGCCCATCTGGATGATGTTAGTTTTTGAAGTAGATTAGCTTTAGTATTTTTAATGTGCTGCTTGTAGTTCAATGTTCTATCTAGCATCACTCCGAGGTACTTAGAGAATACACAATGTGACAATGTGACTCCGTTCCATTGAACGTTAGGGTTTTTTGTAGCTTCGCTGCTGTTGAGATGGAAGACGGTAATTTGTAGTTTTTGTTCATCTAGGGTGCAGCTGATTTTCCCTGTAGTATGTTTACAAGTGTCCAAATGCATATGTCGAAGAGTACCTACTAGTGAGAGTACTCTTCCTGTGGTACTCGGTTTGTTAGCCATGACTTTTTATTCATTTTGTTCAGGAGTGTTCGGCGGTTAACAGTATCATATGCGGCCGTTAGATCAATGAATACAACTCCAGTGTTTAATCCCTTTTGATATCCATCCTCGATGTAGTGGTAAGAATAAGTAGGTGGCTAGTACCTGATTTTCCTGCTCTAAAACCTGCTTGTTTTTCTATAAGATTTACTTCTACATGTGGAATGATTCTATTCAATATCAATTTTTCGTACAACTTGAATATTGAATACAGGAGAAAGATGGAACCAGGAAGATTTCCTGGTTTTAGATTTATAGTTTTGGGATCTTTGGGGATCTCTTTTTGGGATGATGGATTTAAATTTATAGTTTAGAGATCTTAGCCTGTGCCCAACATTGATTTAGGAACATAAGTACCTATGTTTTCAAAAAACTACTCATATTTAAAAAATTTCATTTCTGAGAGCATTCAGACCTGTTGATTTACCAATTTTAAGTTTTACAATAGCCAGTTCGTCCATTGTAAATTCCTGGTCGAATTTATCAAGTTCCAGGTATTGACCTCTCTTAATAAATTGCTTGGGGTGTTATTATCCTTTATATGGATTACCTTTCTGTGGAAATTGTGTAGCTTGCTGATTGGCGTTACATTGACGTAGTTAAATTGGACTGACTTTTCTCCATCCAGACTCTTTATTAATTTCCAGGCTTTCTTGCTTTGTGTGTCATTTTCTAAACACAACCTGTAACACTGTTTGCTAATTTTTGAGTTTTGTTGTAATGCTATTACGCATTGTTCTTCCTCTTCTTCTTACGGTGGATATGCGTTCCTGATAATGAAGATTAACATGGCTATCCTTACTTTGCTGGCAGCTATTGCATATAAGCCTGGTAAAGATCTTAAAGAACTGGGACAACAATATGTTGTCGATAAATCTAAAGATCTATTTTTTTGTGTTTTATTATTTTTCAGTTAAAGCGTAGCTTACTTTAGCTATACTTATCGTAGAGGTCTTTCAGATCCCACTTTCAAATTAATTTTTGGTGTTCGAACTTCAGTTCGTTTCTCTATCTTTTTTCCATAGAGAGTTCTGTATGCTGATTTCTCAAGTTAAAAATTTTCTTCTATATTTTTTCTACCAGATGTTTATGGTGAGTTTGTAGATCCTTTCTTTCTAGTTTTTTACTATATTCTTTACTTGTTTGTATTCTTGTGATTCCTAGCCTCCTTGTTTTCACATTACTCTTCTTTTTTCTCTTCATTGTTTTATCTTTGAAGATTAGATTTTAGGTTTTAACGGACAGTGGTGCTGTTTTGTTTGATGTTTACACTAAAACTTGTAACGTTTAAACTAAACATCAAAATTAAATCGATAAAATCTAATAAAAATCGAATCTAAAAATGTATTTCTTACCATGCTAAAGCGGTGAAGTGCGTCTTTTTAATTTAGAGATGAATATGGACAAAGTTTTGATTTATTTGATTCCCTAGTGCATTTAAATAAAGTCGTTGGCTACATAAGGTGTCATAAATATATTGGCATATATATTTGTATTTGTAAATATCATATATGTTATAAAAAATAAGGTGAGCTCATTTTGCTCTATCTTTAGCTAGTTTAGATTTAAGTAATAAGTATATTTTAAGTGTTAATTTCTTCTTCTTATTCGGACCTCCTCTGTATTGTAGTATATGTATTTTTGATATTATTGATTAGGTTTCCCAATAGATGCTTTAAAAATTTGGCTTGTGACCAAGAATTTTGTGTTTCTTATTTGTGTACATATACAGGGTGATCTTGTCTTCCGCCTCATTAAGTTTTCCTTGTAGTGCTACACACAGTTGCTAGTTTCCTGCCAATTTAATTTAGTCTTGATTATTATCTGAACTGTAGCATATGGTTTTCTTTCATTGTCCTCTGATAATCTTTTTTTAATGATTAATATTATTTTATCGATTGTTCATTATGATGTAGCTTGTTCGCAGATATATTAATGAAATGTTTTCTAACAGATACACTCGTAGACGTGGTCACATTGAATTGTTAGCAAGATTACCGGACCTAAATCCTGTGAATTATTTTATATGGGGACGTCTCTAAATGTTTACAAAAAAAATCAGAAATGAAATAACTAATAGAAGAAAGGAGAGAACCTAACCGGAAATAAAATACTTTTTTAAGAAACCATAAACAAGGTTCAAAAATAATTTATTTAAGATCCTGTCAAATGCAGAGGCTTTAATTTAAAATTAAGTTAATACATACTGGCTTATCAGTAGTTATTTTTTAAGCATGTCCTTTTCAAATTAAGTCCACTAGATGCTATTATGTTTTTTTTTATAAAAATCAGCTCATTTTGAATAATCTAAAAATTCCACCACAGCGTATTGTCTTTAAAAAATTTAAGGATGGCATGATTACATTAAAGTGTACACATTTTAGAAAATTTTTCTAAAATGTAGAAAATTATAACTAGAAATAAACTGGCTTCAAATTCTTTTGCAGATGTTTTTGGAAAATAATAAATTTATTTTAAATTTTATGGACGCAATGTATATTTATGTTTTGGCTTTTAATGATACTAGAATAACTGGAATGTGTCAGGAATATTTCTAAAAAGATTTAGTTCCTAGTGAGTGGTATCAAGATGGCTTCTAAACCAACCTTTCAGAAATTAATAAATTAATATTCATACAATTTAACTAGTTAGTCGTCTAGATCGAATGACACTTAGTGATAGTTCACCTCCCAATGAAAAATTATTAGTTTACATTATACGAATTATGATTGTCCTAATCATCAACAACTATATAATTTGCGCAAGAAAAGCCACGTGTGTTACATAATGATAAGATGACATGCAAGAAATGTACAGAGTGGCATAAAATACGGTGTCTGAGAATTGTGTGATAATGAATGAATTTTAATTTTTATTATACTCTATTAAATTTCATAATAAAAATGATGATTTTCGTAATGAAAATAAATTGGTCTGTCCTAGTATCTATGTGTCGTATGTATAACACATTTCAGCACTAGGTAATGTTAAAATCACCTGTAATTTTTTTGATCAATTTTAATATACTAAATTGAGCAATGAATTACTTACCAAATATAGACAAATTTTTGTTTGAGTTTCAACTTTAGATTTTAACCTTTATCAAACGGTCGGCAACAGGCGGACCGCAGTCTGAGTGCGGACTGCGAAAGGTTAAACTGCGGACCGAACAGTTGAATATCGATTGCTGAGTCAATCAAGAAAAAATTCACAGAGACAGCGTTACGTGCGTGCTGGATACTTAATAAACACCAAAAACCAATTTCTGATTCTGAGATAGTGAAGGAATGTATGCTGGCAGCAGCTAACTCACTTTTTGAAGAAAAAAAGATGTTGCTTCAGCAATTCAAAGCTTCTCCTTGTCAGCGCGAAGTAATACACGAAGAACGGAAATTTTAGCTGCGGATATTAAAAACTCTCTTCTTAATCTTTTGCAAAAGGCAACTTGCTACGCCATAGCACTTCACGAATCATGTGACATTGTTGATGATGAACAAATGTCTGTTTTTGTAAGGTTTCGTGATATTGAGTGTCAGATTTTTACGGAAGAGTTGCTAGCAATATTTCCGCTTAAAGGTAACACTCGAGGAGAAGATTTATTCAGGGTAATTTATGAATTAATTTATAAATCTGACATCAGTTATAATAAAATTATTTCGTTTTCTCCTCTACTCTAGCAATGATTAGAAAAGAAAGAGGTGTAGTAAAGAGGATCAGGAATAAAATTCAAATTTAATAACGTATCAGTGCATAATACACCAGGCAGCCCTTTGTGGAAAACTTAGAGCTAGAGCTAGACTTAAAGAAGTCATGGACAATTTAGTGAAGTTAATTAATTTTGTGAGGTGTCATTCTGCTCTTCAGCACCGACATTTCAAGAAGTTTCTTTCTGAATGTGATTCAGCATATATTCTGACCTACTACAACACAATAATGCTTGTTGGTTAAGTAAAGGTCAAGTTACTGAACGTTTCTGGCTAATAAAAGAACATGTGATCTCCTTACAAAATATAAATACGCAGGGAGCCAGGGCACATTTTGAGTATATAACAAACAGGCGCAACATGCTGGTTGTGGCTTTTCTAAAAGATATTTTACAATATTTAAATGCGCTTAACACAGAGTTACAAGAAAATGGAAAATTAGTATGTGATCTGATACAAAGCGTGTCTGCTTTTCGTCGTGAGCTGGATATCTTTGAAAAAGATATTGCACAACAAGCATTCATTCATTTTTCAACTATTCTTGAATATAATGAAAATAAGGAGTACTCCGAAGAAGATACTGCAATGTTCGTAAAATTACTGGGTGATCTTAGGAACGAATTTGCTTCTAAATTCCAAGACTTTGCACAGGTAAGAAAACTGTCTTCATTCAGCAGAATGGACATATGTGGCTGCTAAGCTGTTTGATCTGTCAAAAGCATTACTTCAAATGGAGATTATTGAATTACAAGAAGATTTGTACTTGCACGTTTATAAATCGGTATCCACCGATTATAATGGAATTTTGGACCAAACATGTGCCAGCATAATATGAAAATTGCAGACAACTTGCAATCAATTTGGCCAGTATGTTTAGCTCAACGTATATATGCGAAACGTCTATCTCACAAATAAATTTTTTGAAAAACAAATAACGTTCCCGATTAACGGACGCCCACCTTGAAGATACAGTTCGAATTTCGCATTAATTTAAGGTTTTTTGTTTTATCAGTAAGAATGTACCAAAATAATAAACATCTTGTCTTTAAATGTTATCATTTGTTTTTTTTTCTGGACCTTGTTCAAATGGTCTTAGTTTCCGGACTCCACATAAAATTACTTGAAGAACCCTGCTTTATCATTTTGGAACCATACACACAGCGGTAACCATTTTTATCCAATTCTTCTTCTTGGTATGCCTATCCGTGACAAATGTTGGCGATAATCATAAAATTGACGTTTTTTTACCAGAGTCGTTATTTATTAATTAATTAACAAAAAATATTTAGGTTTATTTTGGTATAAATAAATAATTTTTTGTTCCTTAACATTTTTTGAAAATCGTTTCACTGGCGCGTTATAAGTGATGTAGGGACGATTGAATGACTAAATATGGACATTTTCAAAACTTTAGAAGGCACTATTCAACACGATGTCCACTAAATTGTTGATAATTTTTCCATCAAATTGTTATAATATATATTAAAATTTCTCATAAGGTGTGAAAATATAGAGGTCACAAATATTTGCTTTTCAAACTCTTTTATGAAAATTTTAAACAAAGTATTGATTTGAAATTACATTTTTATCAAATTAACTGAATATTGATTTAATATTGGCAATTTTGATAAAACTACGTTCAAATTTGGCGTACATATTTATCGCTGATTTCTTTGTTTGACCGACTTTAAACAAATGCAGGCAATAAATGATTTTTAATATAATAATTAATATACATTAATTTGAGGTATAAATAAACAAGTGTTTTAACACTTGTTTATAAACAATATCGCAGTAGACAACCTAACTCTGCCGGAGCTTGCTATACTGCAACAATTGCAAGTACATGAGTGGTCATAAGCAAAATCTAATATCCACCGATATTTTTAAAAGTGAGTGGTTAATGAGAGGAGAAAATAATCTGTTACATATAAGGGGTAAACAGCGATGCGCATCTGATGCGCAGCGATGCGTATGTTCTTGATTATCAAAAAATTTTAAATAACTTTGTAATTGTAACTGATCACAAATGATGACCAAAATAATAAACGGGGAAGTTGCTCAAGTACTTCAAAAATTCAGAAATTCAGAAATTATAAATCAGTTGGACCATATGATATCCCTGGAAAAGTGTGGGCAGCGCAGCGTTAGGAGAGGGGTTGGCTAAGTTGGTTAACAGGCTTATCTAATAAAATTATAGAAGTGCACTTAATCCCAGATAAATGGACAAGCAGTGTATTAGTTAGTACCTCTTTACTAAAGCAAATGAGATGTTTAGCCATACACAAACTGCAGGACCATAAAACTACTCAGACCATCAATCAGTTTGGATTTATGAAACGCAGATCAACAACAGATGCAATTTTCATTATAAGGCAGCTGCTGGAAAAATATAGGAATAAAGACACAAATGCTCACATCATATTATTGATCTTGAGAAAGCATATGATAGAAGTAGAAAGGAATCGCCGAAGTTGAAAACTCGGACTAACTGTTCAAAAAAACTTCCAATAAATGCAAAAGGACAATTATATAAGGGACAATCGAGTATTTTCGGCAGTTTTAAATATATAGTGCCTATTTTGTTGTTGTAAAAAGGCTGTATGACTTATACACACTTCTAATATATAGGTCAAACTGGCAACAAGTGTATGTTCTCAAAATAATTAGTATGGGTGTAAATTTTTATTAAAATCTGCTAAGTACTTTTAGCATGTCGTATTATAAGGTTATAAATAACTCATGGAATAGTTATTGTCAACATAAAACACAATCAAAAATATTAAAATTCCTATGCATCTGTTATAGGGGTAAAACTCCTTTAAAAACTTGTAAAAATCACATACAGCGGTTGGTATACTAATGGCTGCCTCGTTGAAACGAGAGAGCATACACAGCTGTTTGCCTCATTTTAAAGTGGCAGCCATTGGTATACAAAGTACCTTTTAAATTAAATTTTTACAACTCTTTAAAGGGGTTTCACACCTATAACAGAGGCATTGAAATTTTAATATTTTTGATTGTGTTTTGCGCTGACTATAACTCTTCCATGAGGTATTTATAACTTCCTATAAGACGAAGCTCTGAATAATGCATGTTACATGCTAAAAGTACTTAGCCGATTTGATTAATAATTTACACACTACCAAGAGACCGGTTTGGCCTATATTTATTATTTTCTGTCCTTGAATATATTTTTTAAATGTTACAATACCAAAACAAATAATATAATTTTAGATTATTAAATTTCATTTTTTTAATTGGCGCAGTATGACCAAAGTAACACATCAGTGAGATATTTTCTTGGGTAAATTCTCAATAAAAAAATGCAAAAAGGAATTTTATTCTACAAAAGCAGATGGGCCCAAGAAGTGTCACCAAAGGCTATAATAGACTTTGTTAAAAAGGCTAGGCTTAAGGGACAAGTATAAGCACACAATAGATCTCCTAGGTCGAGTGGAAGGGTGATTAAGCGCCCACTCATATTCATGGACATAGACATGGAAATAGACATGAACATAATAGAAATAGACTGAGCGCTGCTCTAAAGGTGTTCACTTACTAAGAAGGAAGCGCGAAGATTTAAATGTGCACGGTACGGGGTACAGTTAAAAGTGTGCGTGTGAAAAATGTGGAATATGCAACCAAGCCTTTCAAAATCAGGATCGTCTTGATTTTTAGCGCGTGCAATTATCATCGTACGGGGAAGAACGACGGGCAACAAGTATCATGTTTCATTTCCAATCAGTGACGTACGACTGCTCGTTGGATGTTGCATATTATTTAGCATTTTATAATTTTATGAGAAAACAGACAGTGTAATAAAAACTATGACTGATCTAAGGACCATGTCAAGAGATTTTATCACGGAATTCCTAGAGCTTTACAGAAGTCATCCCTGTTTATGGCAAATTAAAAATAAGGCATACAGTGATCGTCAGAAAAAATAAAGAATAAAAAAGAACTAATTAAAAAAATGGGGAAAGTCGATCCCGATGCATCAAAAGAAAGCGTAGTGAGAAAAATCATGTGTCGTTATAGCCTGCCGCATTCTCGTGTCCTGTTTTTGTATCAATAGAGTTACTAAAGATAATAGTTTAAAATACGTATCTTGATCCATTCTCAAGTAATTATGCTAATCTGACAGATCAAGTAGCAATTATTCCAGTAAACCGACATGAGAGTACGTAGCTCGTTTTGTTACCAAGCCTTTGTCCATTGCGACCTTAGTTTTCTTTTAATACGACACCTTTCTTTAACACAAACACACACCACTGCCATTAATAAAAGATCGTTTTTTGACGTTATGTTCACTTTAACCGTACTTCTAAATTGAAAGCAAAAGTACTGGTGTATGTCAGCCTGGAGTGCACGGGTTTACCTTACTGCAAACATGTAGAGACTTAATTGCGCATTTTTCCTTCTCGGTGGGTGGGGACCTCTAAGCCGTTTCCCCAGTGTTCCCCAGCCGTTTCCGCGTTTCCCCAGCACGACAGAGAAAACTGACGCAAAGCAGTCACTGCATCTCTTTCTAATTTATCGACCACGTGACCTAAATAGCCAATGCGAAGATCACGTGGTCGATAAACCCGGTCCATTAGAAAGATATGCAGGAACTGCTTTGCATCAGTTTGCTCTATCGCACTATAAGAACGAGTCTGCATTGCAGCGCATAGTCTATTTGTATTATTTATGTCTTCTTCTTCTTCTTCCTTCTAGTATGTAGGCTTTTAAGCCTGTTTATTCTTCAATATTAGCCTCCTAAATTGTTTAAATTGTCGCACCATCTTTTTCTTTGGTCTGCCAGTACTTCTTCGTCCATTTGGTGACTTATCTCGTGCTATTCGTACTATTCTATCCTCTGCCTCTACTGATATGTTCGTTCCACTTCTGTTTTCGTTTTGTCACCCATCCATTTATGTCTTCTATATTGCATGCTCTTCATATGTTTTCGCTTCTCTCACTATCCAACAGACTTCTCCCTGATATTCGTCGGAGTATTTTCATCTCTGTTGTTTCTAGCAGTCGTCTCGTTTTAGATGTGTCAGGTCTTGTCTCCGCCGTGTATGTTAATATAGGTCTATTTGCTGCTTTATAGAAGCTTGTTTTTGTGTCTTGTCTTAGGTGTTTGTTCTTCCAGATTGTGTCATTAAGAGAACCCGCCGCTTTACTTGCTTTTAAGCTTTGTTGTCGTACTTCTTCTTCAACATCTCCGTAACTAGTTATATCGTATTATTTATGTCTAAGTTAATATTGAAATTAATCCTAACCTAACAGTATGTTGCTCAATTAAAATTTAAATTATGTTTTCTTGTAGTTTCACACACTCGTAAATGTTTGCTTCCGGAATTTTCCACTCGTAACCAATTTTCATTCTAACTTTGTTGCAGAATATAGATACTATTCCGTTGACATATTATTCTATACACAATAAAATCGTTACATATTGTACAATGGCATAATATTGAAATGAATAAATCTGAATATTTTTGGTAAACCCTGACATTTACAATAAACTGTCAAAACATAAAATGTAGTAATTATTTTATATTTGTATAATTGAGATTAGCATATTTCTTACCAGTATAAACATATTTTTTATTAAATATTTATAGCTTTCATTTATTCAAATGTCTTTAGATTTGTCGATTTTACTTAATTTATTTAATTAAATTATGGTTGTTTAGCAAATTAGATCATTAAATATGCATAAAATGTAAATGGAATTATTTATAAATACGATATTTATGCAATCATAACTGGTTGAAATCAGCGTGAGTCTATTAAACTTTTAATTTTAATCAATCTACTTATCCCTTGTTTTCCTTTTAGATATTTATACGCCTTAAATGTAATTTTGAAATTTAATAAAACTAAATAGCGATATTTAAATACCAACTACTTGAATTATTATTTTTACACGTCTGTAAAGATTCGCGAGAAGAATATTATGTACTTACACTTGAGTGCAAAACAATCGACTCAAAAGCGATATTTGAGATTACACCTTGTTTCAATGTAAGAAGTATAAAAATAGAAAGATGTAATGTGCAAACGATATCTTTATTATTGAAATTACAAAAACTGCTATTGCATTATTTGTAACACGCATTATAAAAACAACATGCAGTACAAACAGAGTTTCCTATATATTCATCATTGGAACTTACGTAAGAAAGATTTTATAAACTGAAAAATCCTCAATTATAAAATGAATTTCTTTATTTTTCAGTATTTGATATTACCACCCCTACTCCTAATTACATTTTCCAATCGATTTCGCATGAATGGGACGACTTTTCTAATAAATTATTGAGGCATTGCTTTTCATTCATGATTAAGCGCAGCTCTCAATTCCTATTATGCTCCTTGGTGCATAAGTTCTGTCTCAGAACCTTCCTTTAAGCTGATCCCAAACACGTTTTATTGGAGAAAAGACAACATTTGATTTCACGTATAATGCGTCCGTATATCCGTTTATACGTATTTTATCCTAAAAGGAGTCTTCGGGAGTGGTTATTTACAGACACTCTGAACGTCAAAACAATCTTTCCTGTCGTAATAGAAGCAGCACTAAAATGGCTTCGTATAGACGCAATAGCGACATCTGATAATAGCGTAAAATCAAATTTTAACTATCTTTCCTTTTATTTCGATATACTCTTTATGAATACTAGAAACCAATTCGCCAAGGATTTTTGCTTAGTTGGGGAGATATGTTATGGAATGCAATTTTAGATTACCCATGTCTCTAATTACATCTTTATCATCATCTGTTTTGCCTTGCATTTCTTAGAAGGTACAGATTAAAGCAAAAATCTGAATTTGGTTTCGACAATTAGTTTTAGGATGCTTTATTGCATTTATGTCCGGGCTCAACGAATGGCCAATTTATTGTAGGTAGGTATACCGATCTTATTCAGATAGGTGGTGGTGACTCGTGCGTTATGGCATCGTGCATTATCGTGCAATAAAATAGAGACAAAACCAATAAATTCCGCGTATGAAACCACATTTTTGGTCCAAAACGTCACTGATGTAACGGCCGCCGTTAATCCTCCTCCACATTCTCTGCCAGGCACGAAAACCAACTCGGTTTTTCCATCCATGGAAATGTCTGCCCAAAACATAAAAGAACCGCCTCCAAATGACACAATTTCTTGTAGACAACATTAAGCAAATCGCTCTCCTGGCCTTCTATAGACTCGACGCCTCTTGTCATTGCTATGTAGAGAGAATCTGCTTTCGTCAGAGAATAATACCTGACTTCATTGATAGTCTTCCCAATTCAGATGTTTGCGAGCAAATTCTAATTCTAATTTAGTCAATTTGCCACGGCCCTCTGGCTCAGGCCTTCTCTCAACAATGCAATTGCTTGAGCTGCTTTGGCGGAAGTGGTATCCATTTGTAATGCAGTTGCGAACTTGAGACACTAATTTATTAGTGGGTTGCTATGGAAATTAATGCATACGATGTCCAATTTATGACCCCCCTCTCTAAGTGTTGCAATATTTATTTGTAATACGTCATCCGATTCACCAAAAAACAAAACTTTTTTAAAATTTAATAACGAGGTTAATATTTTACACTTAATATTTTTAAATTTAACCTTTTTCTATTGAAACAGGAGATGTACTTTAGCAAAATAATTTTCACTCCACTACACTGAACTACTCTCAAGTGTAGTTCAGTCGTCAGAGATTTTATCTCTAATAGCGAGACGAATAAACTGAATTTAGCTAATAATGGCAATGTTGGGACTCTAAAGCCAAAAACTTTGTCACTCCTACCTCCGATTTCCTCCTAAAACTCTACGCTGTAGAAAAAAAATGTTTAAAACAAGAAATATAGCTGAGATAATTTTAAACAAAAAATTTTATAAGTGTTTTTTGTGTAGAATGAACCATTCTTTCAGAAACAATGCTTGGGGCGACCGGTGATTTTCAATGTCAGTTACGGCAACATCGAGCTGATTAAACTTATAGATGAAGATAATTTAAGTGCAATAACTATCCTCTTTAAGAACAGATACAAATCTGGTGAAATACCTACAGAATGGCAACTATCGCCCTTTGTTCCGTTACCAAAAATAAAGAATCACAAACACTGTATTGACTGTAGATTGATCAGCTTAATGTCACACAATTATTGAAAACATGTTTAAAGGTTATATATGCAAGAATATTCAAAAAGTGCGAAGCAGATAGGAGTAATAGACAGTTTGGCTTTCGTAATGGCTTCGGAACAGTAGAAGCTTTGTATAGTTTCACAACTCTTGCTCAAAAATGTCGAGACCAACAAAAAGATCATTTATAGACTATGAGAAAGCTTTCGACAAAGTTAAACATAGCATTCTCATGGAATGTCTAAAGCGAAAAGGACTCGACAAAAATCATATTAACATAGTGAGAAATCTCTCAAGTGATTTCTGAGCCTGTCAGATATCTCTGAGTCAAGCAGGCTGGGCGGCCGATTCTCATTCGCTCCACTGCGAGTGGTTCAGTTGATGTGAGTTCGATCCCCAGTTCGGTGTCTAGAAAACAAAAAGGCTAACGCAGTAGTTTAAAATTCTAGATGAATCTGCGGCTTCGACTAGAATATGCTGGTATCTGGTCGGTGTCGGTCTATGGTGGAGCAGTACGGCAAGAGATAAGGGCTTGCGTTTCGGTGATATTCCAAGGATGCGTAACAGATAAGTAGAGGTGTGATACAAGGCTGTCTACTTTCAGTATTACTATTTAATATATACGCCGAAGAGTTATTTACAAAAATACTTGAAAACTGATAAATGGTGAAAAATATAAATAACATTCGTTATGCCGACGATATAGCCATTATCTTTGAAAGTGAGACAGACCTGTAGACGCTACTAAACACAATTTATTATACTGGGGAACAGTTTGGTTTAATAATAAACGTAAAGAAAACAAAAACCATGGTTATCAGAAAGAGCGGTAAAGTCATAATAAGGATTCAGATAAAAAATTAAAATATTGAGCAAGTGGACAAAATGAGTACTTATTAGTCTGGATTACTGAAGATCTAACTCCAAAATCAGAAATTCGATCAAGAATAGAGAATTTTTGACAATGAAATTTCTAAGTAACCGAAGAATCAATCTGAAAATCCGATAGCAGATGGTAAAATGTTATATCTACTCTATTCTTTTTTATGGCATTGAAGCTTGGACTGTTAATGTTGACTTAATAAGAAAGCTAGAAGCTTTTAAGATGTGGATTTTTAAAAGAATTTTGAAAATACCATGTACCGATCATATTACGAACGAAATGGTTTTGCATAGAATGGAAAGAGACAGAGAACGTTTGACCATCATTAAAAGAAAAAAGATAGCATATTTGAGGCGCATACTCAGAAATGAGAAGTACGAGTTGTTGCAGCTGATTATTCTTCTTCTTCTTCCTTCTAGTATGTAGGCTTTAAAGCCTGTTTCTTCTTCAATATTAGCCTCCTAAATTGTCGCATTATCTTTTTCTTGGCCTGCCAATACTTCTTCGTCCATTTGGTGACTTATCTCGTGCTATTCGTACTATTCTATCCTCTGCCATTCTACTGATATGTTCGTTCCACTCCTGTTTTCGTTTTGTCACACATCCATTTATGTCTTCTATATTCCATGCTCTTCTTATGTTTTCGCTTTTCTCCCTATCCAATAGACTTCTCCCTGATATTTGTCGGAGTATTTTTATCTCTGTTGTTTCTCGCAGTCGTCTCGTTTTAGATGTTTCAGGTCTTGTCTCCGCAGTGTATGTTAATATAGGTCTAATTGCTGCTTTATAGATTCTTGTTTTTGTGTCTTATCTTAGGTGTTTGTTCTTCCAGATTGTGTCATTAAGAGAACCCGCCGCTTTACTTGCTTTTAAGCTTTGTTGTCGTACTTCTTCTTCAACATCTCCGTAACTAGTTGTATCTATAGCAGCTGATTATAAAGGGTAAAATCGAATCAAAAATGGGTTCCTGGTAGACAAAAAATATCCTGGCTGAAAATCATTCTCGACTGAACCGGGTTGAACACACAGACGTATTTAAGACAAGCAGCAAATAGAGACGAATTTGCAATGGATATTGCTAACCTTTATTAGTGGAGTTGACACTAGAAGAAGAAAAAGGTGCTTACCGCCGTACTTAATTAGTTATGTGACTATTTTGTCCTTTCCGCTGCTTTACCATTATTTGCCCTATTAATTTCCTTGGTTATTTCAGCTTCGTTAGGGCCTTCTATTATTATCTCGTTCTACCCTGTTCTAAAAATCAAAACGTTAAAAGCAAAAGTAAAATATAACTTTTTAAGTACGATCAATTATTGTGGTTTAATCCCATATAAATACAATATTTAGGGATGATTAAGATCTGCAAATGTTGCAGTTGAACATTAAAGTAAAAAGTATTGATTTATTTTTTAAATACTGTTCGCTTGGGTTTCTGGTGCTCAATAATCACAATTTTGCTTATTCACGGTACCATTTGCAAAAGGTTAAAATCCAATATTTTGATAATTTCACTTCATAATTTTACAAATTTCCATGAGACTATCGAAGTTGCCTTCATTAATTTCACCATGACGGAAACCACCGAGTTTTATTGGGAGAAACACAGAAATTAAACTACTATCCGCAGATGTTTAAACATTATTCAGATTTAACAACACATAATTAATCGTAAAGACGATTACTAAACGAAATCAGGATGGAAATCCTGGAAATCAGGAAAACTAAACAGGATGCGAGCGATGGGCACTTAATGTTGCGAAATACTAAAACTCTCCACAAACGCACCGAAAATTTCAATACCGATATGGATTAATTCAGAGATTCCAGGATGCACAGGAAGGCTAGATGTGCGCAGGTAATGAAGGAAGATCATCATAAAAACCTCGATAACCCCAATTTTTTATTGAATATTGATAAGAATATCTTTTACAAAAGATGGAACTTCTTCTTGTAGTGCCTATACGTTTCGGGTCTTGACGACCATCATGGCAATCTGTATTCTGCAAACTGCTGCCCTGAAAAGATTTGTGGTTGTTGTGTTGAACCACGTACGTAGATTTTTAGCCAGGAAATTCTTCGCCTTCATGGTCCTCGTTTTCCTTCTACTTTTTCTTAAAGAATTAATTGCAGCAACCGATATCTTTTACTATTCCTCATGATGTGACCGAAGTATTTAATTTTGGCTGTTTTTATTGTGGTTAATAACTCTTTCCCTTTTTGCATTCTTAATAAAACGTGCTGGTTAGTAATGTGGTCGGTATAGGATATCTTCAGGATTCTACCATAAAGCCACATTTCGAAAGACTAAATTTTCTTACAGGTAGCGTTTGTGAAAGTCAACGACGCAGCTTCGTACATTAGTATAGGAAAAATATAACATCGTAGTAATTTGAGTTTTTATGGGTACTGATAAATCGTGGCATTTGAATAGTTTAGCCATTTTTTAAAATGCAGATCATGCTTTTTCTGTCCTAGATTTTTTCTAGGGAATGGCTCTATTTTTCATTGACGTTCGTACCAAGATAGGTGTAGGTTTTTACTCTTTCTATTGGGTGACCATTCACACTGATTATTTCAATTTGCTGTTCCTTCTTGGAGATAATCATATATTTTGTTTTCTTAATATTCAGTGAAAGTCCATATTTCTGACTCACTTCTGTGATTCTATCCATTAACTCGTGGAGAGCCTTATAACTGCGAATACTACCATGTCATCCGCATATCTGATATTATTGATACATTCTCTGTTAATTCGAATTCTGGCTTCAACATCTTCTACTGTTTCTTGAAAGATTTCCTCAGAGTATATGTTAAGCAGCAAGGGTGATATCCCTGTCGGACCCCACGTTTGATTTTGATATCATCGGATTCTCCTGCCTCTGTAGGGATAGACAATGTTTGATTCCAGGAAAGATTGCTAATAATTCTTAGATCACATGTGTTTTATTCCAATATTTGTTAATATCTTAAAAGATTTGTGTTATAGTTATTTGATGATTTGCATAACATCAGATCATTAAAATTTCTATTGTTGTATATTTATACATATAAGTTATATGATCTAAGGACTTATAAACGTTTTCATAGTTTACTTGACATTTGCCATATATATTCCTGCTAACCAAAGAGTAATTCTGAGTTTTCACTGCTATATAAATAACGAATTAAATGTTCATAAATAAGAGAAATTTTTTGTACTCGGTATATTGCAAATTTAAGTATTATATATTACATAATATATAGGATTTTAAATGTGAATTTAGAAAATATCGGCTTTTAATTCTTGTCAAAAACTGAAAAACAAAATCGACCTGTATGAACTTTACCTTAAAAATACTCAAATCGTAAGATGTGTTTTCACATTTTATGATCCCACTGTAGTAGATAATACGTGAATTATTAAGTGAAACATTCTGGTAGTTAGTAACTATTCATATTAATAAAGGTGGGTAATAAAGTCAGCCAAACACTTAAGTTCATTTTAGATAAAATCTGAAGGTTAGTAGCTAATTAACATCAGGTACAATACATAATCAGCATAATTAAAAAGATAAGTAGTTATATTTTAGAGAAAACAATGGGTGTTTTTACAAAAAATAACAAACCTCTCCCTTTTCGTTACCTCTCGTGTATTCTAATTTGGGAATCATATCAAAAGTATGTAGACAATAAATGACATCGTTTTATCAGATTGACACAGTTTTTAATATACATGGTGTTTCCAAAGTAACATGAAATATTGATGTAATGAAATGCGTAATTCAATTTTAAAACAAAAAGTTCTAATAATGTTTATAGTAAAAATGTTTCGAAACTGTTTTCTTAAGGCATGTTCAATTTAGATATTATTTTATATGTAATCCATAATTGATTGTAATGGTAGTTATGTTTTGCATTTACTTGACATTTCAATTTTAAATCCGGAAATAGTTTTGGAAAAAATTCTCAAATAAAAAGTATGAATGCTCTTAACCTGTAAATTTTTATAGTTGGTCAATTACTAACCAATCAAGACCAATTAGGATGTTAGGATGTTTTGAAAAGACTCTATGGAGACGAATTTATGAAGCGCTGAATGGCAATGGTGTATAGAGAAGACGATAAAACTGTACGAGATATTGATCCAGACGCAGGATATTCTCAAACACATCAAAATATGACGTCTCAAGTGAGTAGAACAAGTACCGATGGGCACAGTGACCTAGTGAGAAAAACGTTCCTTGATAAACGCAGTAGACAGAGGAGGAGTGGAAGATCCAAAACAAGATTTCGACAAGACAAGAGGCGGGGAGTGAATCCGGATTCACTCCCCGCCTCTCGACGCGTTAGTGTTCTGAGCTGTTGGACGTGAATCCCTGTCCTGGCATTTGGTTTTCACCTCTGGCTGCGTTGAGTAGTTGAGTTACTGTGACCAAATGCCCATCTTGGTAGTTAGTATTCGCCTCTGGTCGCGTTGAGTAACTGAGTTACCGTTGCTAACTACCCATCTTTCTGTCTTGATTTCTTTTTCTTTGTTCTCCTGAAGAAGCTACATACAATTGTAGCGAAACGTCGAGATGAACCCACTTTTGGGTCACTCACAAATGACACGGTCCAAACCCGGAAGACGAATCAACTATAATTCTGACTACCTTCTAGTTATGGAAACTTTATAGTGTTCGGTCAATGAAAGAGACACATTGTATTGATCTCATGAGAATTGTAAAAAATAGCAAAAATCGCGCCACGTTTATTTATTTATCACCGGGTATACAAAGATATAGAATTTTTGCCGTTGAGCTGATACACATTTTATTGAGCATTGATTTCGCACGCGTAACTGACATTCAAAATCGACGGTCGCTTCAATCGTTGTTTCTGAGGCAACGGTTCATTCTACACAAAAAATATAAATAAACGTTTTTGTTCAAAATTGTCTTAGTTACATTTTTTATTTAAAACATTTTCTTTTATGGCTTGCAGATTCTAGGTAAATCGATTTTTTTTCGATTTTCCCCCTCTTCCAGGGGGTTTAGGTACATGGTAAACTTTTTGCATCTTTTTAAGTGTCCGAAAATTGACATTTTCGGCAAAGTTCAGATCGTTCATATGATTTTTAGAGGTTCGGTGGCATTTTTGTCTCTGACGATTGGAGTAGAATACGCAGTTAGCAACGGTAAGAGATGGATAAACACAACTGGAGGGAAATTCTTGTGTATGCTACGACACACATAGGTTTGTAAAGACAGAATGCTGATAATTATGATAGCTTGATATGCCAAACGTAAAATATAAATAAAACTGACTCTTATCCTTTTTGCATAGCTGATGAGGCCCAGAAAGATTGAAAAAAATATACAAAATAAAACCAAACGTACGAAGTTTGTGCAATTTTTTACTCTCCGGTCAGTTTGGCATTTCCTGTTGAATCCTTTTCTTTTATAAAAACTTCATTATCAAAGAGTTCACCTTAACCTAAAGTTAGTTTGTAATCAAATTTCGAGAGCTTCCGGTCTTTCTGGATCTTATCAGTTAAGCGAACAAACCCAAGAGCTGTTTGTATTTATAGCCCATATCTTTGTGACACTTTAAGAAATATTAATTTTATTGTTCTAATTTCAAATCCATTGAAAAAACACATCTTCGTTTTGATTATTTTGAATGCCAGTAGCAATAAAAATTTAGTTTGTCTTATAAAAGGAAAATTTCCAGTGGTTAGCTGTATACCATAGATTAAAAAGCTTACAATGAAGTGTAAAACTTCCTGTAATAAGTATGTAGATTAAATTAATATGCCAATTACACTAGAAGTTTACACTTCATTGTAAGTTTTTTTAAATATGTTTAGATAAACTTTTAGTCTTAAAATGGATAAAAAATTTCAGATAACTTTGGTAGCACTCTGTAGAGTTCAGATGACTATAATAGCACTCTAAATACCGTTAGATTATTAATGATACTACTCTCTAAAAATACCTATATATTAGGGAATAAAGACACTAATAAATGACACTAGTTTAAAAGACGATCAGTAAATACCTAGGACCTAAGAAGGCAATAAATATATAATGACTAATAAACTTTTTTTAATTTTCAGAAAAATCTACACTGACCACTCTACAATTGTTCGGGCGTCATCACACCTTTCTCAAATAAAGTTTTTTTAATTATTGTAAACTATTTATACGTGTGTGAAACCGTCAATCAATTAAAGTAGTAAAAGCATACCCCGGAGCAGATGTCAACTCAGACCATACCCGCTGATAACTAGAATGCACGTGAAACTCAAAAAGATTGTAATACCTAATGAAGATGTCAATGAAAAGTGCAGAAATATTCAGAAGACATTAATAAAGGCTACAGAATAAAATTTTAAGCCTAAAAGTACAAATAAAAAACAGTAGTGGATGACTTAAGAAATTCTAGCATTAATGAAAGAGAGGAGAAAAGACAAAGAGAGAAATGTGCCAAAATATCAGGAACTACAAAGTAGAATTACAGTAGAGATAAAAAAGGCCAAGGAAAAGGGGTTAACAGATCAATGCATAGAAATGGAAGAGTATCACAGATAATACGACAGCTTTAATATGCATAAAAAAAATAAAAGAACTAACAAATACCAAATAGCGAGCACACTATGGGATACTCAGAGACGATAATGGTAAACTCATTGCAAACATCAAAGATAAACTAAGATTCTGGCAAGAATACATAATGAAACTATTCGACGATGACAGAATGATACAATAAGAACCACAGGAACAAACACGACCGAAAATAATAATGTGCGAATTAGAACAACCAATTAGAAATGCAAAGACCGCAAAATCAGTAGGCCCAGATCAGATACCCAGTGAGCTCATTACATAAATTGACGAAGAAACAGTGCATATACTTTTAGATCTGTTCAACAAAGTATATACAACAGGAGTAATACCCGAAGATTGATTGCTATCCACGTTTGTAACACTACCATAGTCAGAATATGCGACAGAATGCTCCCAGTACAGAACAATTTCCTTAATAAGCCATACACTTAGGATAATTTCTCAAAATTATACATGGAAGACTATTCAAAAAAAATAGGAGATAGAGATGACACAAAGTTTGGATTCAGAGGAGGACTCGGAACGAGAGAGGCTTTGTTCGCTTTTAACGTTCTCGAGCAAAGACGACTAGATATGAACCAGGATCACTATGTCTGCTTTATAGATTATCATAAGGCTTTTGATAGAGTAGGACATGAGAAACTCGTAAAAGTGTTAAAAGAAAATAATGTGGATAGACGAGATATACGGGATGTGGTCAATCTGTACTGAAATCAAAAAGCAAAAGGTTAGAATCTAAAATTTTGATACAGAAACTATAGAAATCAAAAGAGGTGTTAGACAAGGTTGCGTGCTGTCCCCATTGTTATTCAATCTGTACAGCAAAGCTATTTTTAACTAAGCAATATCAGAGAAATAACAGGGTATATCAATAAACGGAAAAATCTTGAAGAATATAAGATTCGCAGACAACACCTCTGTTTTTGCAGGCAGTCTAGAAGCACTGCAACGATTAGTAAATAGATTACATCAAGTCAGTATAAAATATGGTCTACAAATGAACGTTAAGAAAACCAAGTGCATGATTATTTTTAAGCAACATACCGTAGGAAGGCTAGATATCGAGGGAAAACAAGTAAAAAGAGTGAATAACTACAAATATCTGGGAACCTAAGTAAATGAAAAACAATGACCAAGGTAAAGAAATAAGGACACGTATTGAAATTTCAAGAAAAGCATTTATAAAAATGAAAACAATGTTTGTTAATCGAAACCCTCCTCTGGAGCTAAGGATAAGAGCCATAAAACACTACGTGTTCTCGACTTTGTTGTATGAAATGGAAATCTGGACACTAAAAGTGGATAATATAAAGAAGTTGGAATCATTTGAGATGTGGTACTATAGAAGGATTTTGAAAATACTATGGACCCAACGAGTGACAAATGCAGAAGTGTTAAGAAGGCTACAAAACAATTGCGAGGTCATAAAGCACAACAAAACAAGAAAGCTGCAATACTTAGACTACATTACCAGAGGTGCAAAGTAATAGATATTAAGGCTCATAATACAAGGTAAAATCAAGGGTAAAAGATCCAAAGCCAGACGAAGAATTTCCTGGCTAAGAAATCTAAGAGAGTGGTACAGTTACAGCTCAGTAGATCTTTTCAGAGCAGCCGCTAATAAGGTAAGGATAGCTGTAATGATAGCCAACCTCTAATAGGAGAATAAACTACAAGAAGAAGGAGAAGAAGAAACCATATGAATGGAAGAATTATTTTGTGATATTAAGTACATATTAAGTACATATATCGTGGGCATACTGCCAAAAGTGACCAAGTCATGTTTAGGTAGATTCGAGAAAATAAAGTAAAAGTTTTAGAAGTGCCTATAAAATCGAACATGATAACTGCACAGTTTTAAAGGTTTTATGTTTCGAGGGTTAGTCATCTAGAGGCAAATACTTCAGTTAATAATAAAATAACTCTTATGGTACACTAACAAAAATGCAATAAAGATGAATTGGTCACTTCCGATGTAAGATAAAATTAACCAATATGACTTGGGCATGTCTAACTTGACATGGTAAAACTAACGTAAGAACCGATAAAAATAAAAAAATTGTTTGTAGTATAGGTGTTTATTGCTTACATACAATAAAATTAATCAATATCAATATCGCTATCTGAATCTGATACTGCTGGTTCTGGAACTCTATCAAGCGCCTTATTATTCACAGGCAAAGACTTGTACCAATCATGATATTCAGGCGGAATTATGCTACTTGTTATAAGTTTAAGCAAACTGTTTTTCTTCTTTTCCGTTATTGGTAACAACGATTTATATAATGGCTGTATATCCATCGCCGTTGCTGTTGGTCTTCCTCTTCCAGCTACTCGAAGCACATGAAACTCGGTCTCTGAAGGTCTGTATTTATATAAAATACATCCTGGATTAGCCTTTTCATACCTCATGCATTTTATTCTTAGCCATTCAACCTTGTTTCCTTTCTCATCTTTGCTTTAATTTTTAATTAAGGTATTTGCTAGAGCTTTTAAGTCGATGAAATCAGAAAATCTTAATTCTTGAACATTATAGGGACTACAACTTTTATTTTTATTGCGATTAGAATGTGCAAGTCGGAAAATGTTTAAAAGGTCATTGTGTGTAAAGATGCATACATTTTTCTTTGCTTTTTCGATTGCAGAATGCATTGAGTCCACTTCCATGTATGTGTGCCCTTTCTCCAAAAAATTATGTTGGATAACATCAAAATGCATGTGGTGTACAATATACAGAAAGAGAGCAGAAATAAATTGATTTCGGTTCTGTCCACTGCAGCCATCAGAAAAAACACTAATTTCTTTTATAGTAGTTGGAATACTTTTTATCCAGCAGAGTAACGCAGTTCCTATTTCACAACTTCCCCTTTGACCATTTAATTCCGTCCAAGAAAAGCAGTGAGCATTATTGGGTTTCGCAGCTTCATAAATAGTCAAATTGTAGGCACATAACTTCCTTGTATAATACATTTGAGAAACAGCCGAAGTTGGAATATTTAAAACGCTTTGTAGATCAAAAGTTGCACTTATAAAATTAGTATCTGCATTTGCTCTAACCTTGTCATTGGCCTTGAGTTGATTTGCTTCGTCACGTCGCGCAATATGAGCTGTGTAATCTTCATCCGATATTAATTTCTTTTTGTGTTTCTCGCATACTTCACAAAGATCCTTTTTCGGGTGAAAGAAAGATAAATTAAATTCTTTCCCAAATATACGACGATAAGTAATTTCGGAAACGTATGGTTTATTATCTTCTTTGCATTTATTGACATATAAGTCATACATCTTGGAAATTGATAAACTTGGATCTAGATACTGTCGCTTTGAAGATTTTCTGCAATAATGGGAGTCCATCGCAGGAAAGCTGGAAATATGTTCTCTTACTATTACTATCATGTCTTCAGATGTTTTGTTAGATGGAACATGATGACTACTGTTATCTGAAATAGCAAACAATCCATGTTCATTTGCTCCCTTCAAAGCTGTATCCACAGGCTCGTGGCTAATGCAAAGAGTTTTAAGAAAGAATACTTTGCACAGTTGAATTCTGTGCTCATTCTTCTGGAAATGATATTTCCTAGATGTTTCCTTCTTAGTGCCTGTTACAGTACAAACCCTTCGATATTTTGGCTTAGTCCACGAAACACAGGATAGAATAAAGTCCTTTTGCCTTTCATACTGTAACTTCCAGAAACTTGCGCATAACTTGTCACGTTCTTCTTCAGAAAAACTGGTTGAACACTGAACTTTACAGTTTTTGCAGTTGACCTTTTTTGGTTTTTTTGGACTTTTTATACCAGTTTTACTTACGTAGGGAATACTTAACGATCTGTTTTGTTTGGCAATATTCTTCTTCCATTTTTCTGGACTGGCTTTTTTCCATCTTGGTTTTTTTTACTAATACTTCATCCTCATTACTTCCATCTTCAGTGGCAATGTAATTATCATCACTCTCTGTTCCAAATGGTTCTGATTCAGTCTCACTCGTTGTAAATTCAGCATCTACATGCAGTTTGATAGGTATTTGATTTTGATTACCACCCGATGAACTGTTATTGAGGCTAGTAGTTGGATCTGAAATAAAAGAAGCTATCAATAATCTCTAATCATTTCACTCGTATATTATTTATGTAATACCCCTTTGGCATAACTTGAAATATTTTATTAAAAATAAATAATAATCAATCAAATACAATAAAAGTAATATCTAACCTATAACGTAATTTTTGGAACATAATATAAATAATTACATACCTGTAATGTTTACTGCAATTTCATTTGTTAAATTTTCTGCACACAAGGAGGCTATGTACTTCCCCCTGGAACACATTTTTTGAATTTTCTTTGCGATAGGACAATGATTTTGACACAAAATTAAGTATCCTTGTACGTAACGTCTACTTAAGTTAAATTGATCAGACAAGTTTAATAACAACAACCTACCGAAAAAAGTGACCAAGTCGCCTTGGTCAGTTTTGGCGGTAGCGAATACCAGTATTATGACTAGAGCATTCAAAGGCATGCCTGAAACTAGGCAACTATATTTATATCACGAGTTCGGCATTTTTTCTGGAAAAGATCTTATAGTTTTAAGTCATTTGGTCAATAAACATCAAAATGAGATTTTTTTGACTTGGTCACTTTTGGCAGTATGCCGACGATATATGCAATATTAAAATATTTTTGTTATTGTTATGTTTTTATTTTCGTTTTTAATTTCACAAATGTAATAAATTTATTTTAAGTTGCCCCTTAAATTTATTTTACTTTGGTTTTATTTGATAATCTTCTTGTACAAGTGTCTCTTTTTAGCTCAAACTGTTCATATTTCTATACGTTTTTACCTTATCTATCAAAAATTTATGGTGATATATGAAATCAGTCTGAGTAATCATGTTCTTTCATATTTTAAGCATTTTATTATATATTTTAAAATACACTGTTTTACAAAATTAGCGCATCATTTTTTAATTAGGTATAACTGTTAAGAGGTAAGGTGACATAAATAGAATATATTTAGACACTTTTTGACGAGGATAGACCACCCTCCGCTGTTTGTCGAATAAATAAAAAAAAGCTAAATGCAGTAAAAACTCAGAAAAACAGAAAAGCCAAACGGAAAATATCAGTATCAAAGTACTTAAAATAATTGCAGACAAAGAAGATAAATGCCTATACTTAATAACGGTACTATTCAATAATAGATACGACACAGGTAAAATACACATTTCGCAACAACAAAAAACAGAATTCCTTACAATACGATGACTATCAAATATTAAGATTGATATTTCATGTCTTCATACAAGAAGAATGAGTTTCAGATGAGTGGCATTTAATTCGGATTTCGAAATGGACTGGGAACAAAAGAAGCTCTTTTTCCTTAAAAGTGTTAACACAACGATGTCGATACATAAATGTAGATGTATATGTATATTTTACAGATTATTGAAAAGGACTTGACTGAATTTGAACAATTGGATTGACCAACAAGACTTATCTCTAATTATCTCAGAACTATATTAGCACCAAATGGCAACAATCGAAATAGAGCACACAACATCCGAAGATATACGAATCCATATGTATTATTCCGAGTCTTTATTCAGAGAAGCATTAGACGAGGTTCAAGGTAGAATCAAGCGCTTTCTACAATTTGCAAAGCATCTTCAGGTCTGTCGATACCGACATCATTTAATTAACTTTGTATCGACAGACCTGAAGATGATTTGCAAATTGTAGAAAGCGAAACCGGTCGTCTAGATAGTTAAATTAAACTGATTGTGAGTAAGTCTTATTTATTATTTCTTTTACCTATTTGAAATGGACTCACACAAGCAACACATTCATGATTTTTAAAATTCTAGTATTTTCAAACATACCTATAAACGTATATTTTTATGTCAAGGGATTAATAATAAAACAGGTAACTTCTATAAACTATTTGGGAGCAAATATCAACAGCCAGCGTAAACCAAAAAAATAATGCATGAATTAAAGAAGCGAGGAAAACATTAATGAGTATGAAAACATTTTTTTCAAGATCAGACCTTAGACTGGAGCTCAGAATCCGAATGATCTCTCTCTCTCTCGCCGTCTTGCTTTATGGCTGTGAAAGTTAAACAATGAGTATGAGTACTTCGGCACATAAGTAAACAAAAACAATTACTAAGCATGACCAAAGAGAAGAAAATATAAGGCGTGAGTCATATGTTGAGAGGTGAAAAGTATGAATTACTCTGAATCATATTGGAAGGTAAAGTAGTACAAAAAGATCAGTAGGTAAATTATGCGATAACTCATAGTTGAAATACATGGGAAGATGGTTTGACAACTCGTCTGCAGAAATCTTTCGTACAGCAGTTTTCAAGGCTGCAATTGCCTTTTGGATCGCCTACAACTTTCATTTGGACCGCCAATAGCCAAAAAAGATAAAAATAAATCTGGAGATGTATATTAAGCTTCTACTGTGAGAACAGAAAAATTTTAAAGTGGATTCCTCCGAGAATTTGAAGAATTAGCCTCAGAGAAGTTGGCTTGACGATATCAATGACAGCAAGGAAGAATAGGCAATAAAATATTATCTAAATTCATGGACAATGAGGATGATGGGAAGACACTGACAATATATGATCAATTATATATTGTAATAATAACGTTTAATAACGTTTTTACCTAACTTTCTGTTCCCATAAAAAAATTCTGAACGTGTAATAAGGACAGTAAACGTGGCCTTTATTAATCAATGCCCTATCACGACAATAACTCTATAATAAAATTTATTACTAAGGATATTCTCGTATCCTTAATCCTATATTACTTTAATCAAGCAAGTATTATTATTTATTAAATATTTTTCTTTAAAAATCACCACAGTTACAAAATGGTATAACATGGGTGTAGCCGAGTGGTCCTGGGAAATCTCTCTGCCTCACCTTTGACTCTGTAAGACTTTGAGAGTGACGGATGCGTTAGTGAAAAAATCGACTCAAAGTCAATGGACTTTGCATTATAATGAGCCTAACAAACACCATCGTTTGGTGCAAAATCAAAAACATATGGCGATAAAAAACAAATAATTAAACATTCAAAGCCCAACCCGATGGATTTGTCCTTAGCAAGACACTTTATGCATTACAAGTAATGTTGCTGTCATGATTACTACATGGGAGGGCAGAATTCGTGATTCTAAAATAAAGATGCTTTCGAAGATATTTTTGTAGTTATTGCTTTAAAACAAAAGGACATTTTTTATAAAAAGAATATGTTGAGCTAATATTTCCAGAAAAATCAACGCTTAAAGGATACTAGTAATAGTAAAAGATTAGGAGAATATAAAGTAATTGAAATGTGCCAAAAACGTGTATCTGTAAACTTCATTGATGTTATCAAAGTGCAAGAAAAATAAAAACAGTATGTTAGTAGATTTCATAGCAGACTCATTAGATTAGGAGACAAACACAGCGCAATTATACTAGAATACGTGACAAATATGATTTTGTTGTACTTGTTAAAATCATCTCATGCTCTAGCGTATACAGATCCCCCTTTAAATAAACTTAAAATATTAAAAAAAAAAAAATGGGAAGTGGCACTCCGGGAGTGACCGAGAGGGTAAGCATAGCTTTCTTATTAATTTAGGGGTTTTAATTTACATTTAATTATTTATTTTAATTTATTCATTTTTTATTTCTATTCGATTCGATAATATATTCAATTCAATAATAGATTTGATTAGATAGCCGATTCGATTGTATTTTATTTTATTGTATTTTATTGTATTTTATTGTATTTTATTGTATTTTATTGTATTTTATTGTACTTTATTGTATTTTATTGTATTTTATTGTATTTTATTGTATTTTATTGTATTTCATTGTATTTTATTGTATTTTATTGTGTTTTATTATATTTTATTGTATTTTATTGTATTTATTGTATTTTATTGTATTTATTGTATTTTATTAAAAGTAAAATATAATAAAACACAATAAATTACAATAAAATACAATAAAATACAATGAAATACAATAAAATACAATAAAATACAATAAAATACAATAAAATACAATAAAATACAATAAACTAAAGTTGTATTTTATTTTATTATATTATATTGTATTTTATTATATTTTATTGTATTTTATTGTATTTTATTGTATTTTATTGTATTTTATTGTATTTTATTGTATTTCATTGTATTTTGTTTTATTTTATTGTATTTTATTGTATTTTATTGTGTTTTATTATATTTTATTGTATTTATTGTATTTTATTGTATTTTATTGTATTTTCTTAAAAGTAAAAGATAACAGGAATTTAAAATAATTGGAATGAGCCAAAAACGTGTATCTTTAAGCTTCATTGTTATTATCAAAATAGAAGTGTTTTATTATCTTTTATTGTGTTTTATTGTATTTTACTGTATTCTATTGTATGTTATTGTATTTTAATATATTTTATTGTACTTGTATTTGATTCGATTCGATAATTGATTTGATAATCGATTTAATAAACGATCAGATCATCAATTCGATTAAATTCGATATTTGATTTGATTTCGATTCGATAAACGATTCGATTCAATAATTGATTGGATAATCGATTAAATCTGATAAAAGATTCAATTCAATATTTGATTCGATTCGATATTTGATTCTATTCGATATTTGATTCGATTCGATATTTGATTCGATTCGATTCGATGACCTATTCAATTCGATACGATAATCTTTTAGATTCGATAAATTATTTGAGTCGATAAATAATATGTAGCTCTCAATTTGGTTTTAGAAAAAAATACTCAACAACTAAAGCTTTATTAAAAGTAATAGAACATATTGTTTACGGTCTTGATGCAGCTGAACCTGCTAAGGAATTAATGTGTGACCTTGAAAAAGCTTTTGATTAAATGATTTACCATGTGCGTTGGAAAACACCGACTGTGTTGTTTTTGCAGGTGACACAACCTTATTATGTAGAGGTAAAACTGATTACAGTCAGTAACAAACTTAGGTTAAACGAGCAGAAAGCCAAGACAATAGTATTTAGTACCGATAGATAGGTTAAACCATCTGAACAATAAAGTTACTAGTTATTACTATGGATACAAGGTTAAACTGGTCGCACCATATTGACGGGCCGTATAATAAGCTCGCCTCACAGCTTTTTGCCATGTGCAAAATGGCTACTTCTGTGAGTCGAGATATTCTTAGGTCAGTTTATTTTGGAATGGTTCATAGTATCCTATATATTGCATAATTATTTGGAGAAACTCGTCCTATGCATATAAAATTTTCACTTTTTCTACTTCAGCTGCAAACCCTTGTTTAAAAAGTATGGCATTTTTCTTTTACCTTCAAAGTTTGTTAACTGTTCATAATAATATACAAAATGTAAAAACACATGCTGATTAATATCAGTACAATACAAGAAATAAAAGTTATATCATTATACCATATTCCAGATTGTGTTACACAATTTAATACAATAGATCATAATCTGTATAATTGTTTTTTAAGACTGAACAAAAATATTGATATATTGAGGCAATGAATTTTAAACAATTTTATAAATTAGCAAAACACTTCTTGCGCGAACCCTGTTTCTATAGTATACCTACATGAATTTGTTTGGGCTCCTAGTGTGGTTGTTTTTATGAAAACTATTTTACACCTAACTGAATTGTTTTTTTTATATTTCTATTTTTCACTGTATATGTTATAATGCGTTCTTCTATTATTTCTTTGTTCATTTCTATATATATATATAAGTGACATTTATATTGTGACATGACATGTACTTAGTGTTTACTATGTAAAAATTGACAATAAACGTATATATCTATCTATCTAATCGATTCAATTCGATAATAGATTTGATTCGATAATTTATTTGCCTATATGATTTGATTCGATAATTGATTCGATTTGATTTGATAATATATTCGATTCGATAAACGATATACGATTTGATAATAGATTCAACTCGATAATCGATTCGATAGGTGATTAGATAATGGATTCAATTCGATAATCGATTCTATATTTGATTCGATATAATATGATTCGATTTGATAATCGATTCGATTCGATAATCGATTTAATTCGGTAATCGATTCGATTTGACAACCGATTCGATTCGATATTTGATTCGATTTGATTCGATACTCTATTCGATTCGATTCGATAATGATTCAATTTTATATAGGTTTCGATTCGATTCGATTCTATTTGATTGGATACGATTCGATTATATTGTATTTGATTTTATTTTATTTTATAAAATATATAAAAATAAACTTATTTTAAACTTTAATTGTGGTTTATTTTTATAAAAAATAGTAAATTTTATTTTATTTTAATAATAAATAAGCACGGCACTGCGTTTACTATTACATATAGTGTGTGGTCGCGTGAAGTGTGTGGTTGCGCGATGTGTCGTTACAGTTTTTAATCTCGGTTTTATTTTTTTCACACCTTAACGCGATCCTCCGCTCCGTCCGTAGCCCGTAATAAGAAAGCTATGCTTCTAACAAGAAAGAAAAAGACAGCAAAAATAAACATCATTGATATAAAAGACTGGATTCAATATTATATGTAAAGTTCTCTGGTATGACCATAATGCCGGAATTACGGATGATGACAAGGAAATACATTGAAATGTCGACAGAATAATAATGGAAGAGTTAGAAGACGCTCTAACACGAATGAAAATGCGTAATGCTACAGGAACGAATACTATTAATATGAAGCTGCTAAAAGAGGAAGGAAATATTTCAAGACTTCTTTATTTCATTAATATGAGTTAAAACAAGACGAATTCCAAGGGAATGGTTAATTGCTAAAGTTAAATCACTTTATAAAAAAGGTAAAAGAACAGACACAAACAATTACATCTGTTTGCTTACTTAATACAAGCTATAAACTATATGCAGGAATAATAGCATCACGCATGCAATCAAATATTGACTGCCTTCTTGGGGAAGAACAAAATGGGTTTCTAAAGGATCACTGATGCATAGAAGGCTTCCCCAAAACATCTAATTATTATTGTTATATAGGCCCATTGCTATAGTAAATGACAATATTGACAAATACTAATTAATCACGGAGTGCGACAAGGCTGCTACCGATCTGCAATACTATTTAATATATATTTAGATGATTTTATTAGATCATGGAAAACAAAAGCACTCAAGGAATTAAGTCTCCATCCAAGAACCTCAATTAACACCCTGATTTTCGCTGACCATCAAGCAGTTCTCAGAATATCCGAAAATGATCTACAAAAAGCAATACACCTTTTATACCTTGAAGCCAAAACATGTGAAATTTCCAAAACCAAAAGAGTAAGATCTAAAATCTGTATTAATAATGCCTGCCTAGAACAAATCAATCATTTTAAATATTTAGGATGTGACACATATGGATTTAAACGTGACACAGAAAATAAGCTAGCAACTTTTAATAGAATGTGCAACACAATAAGAAGAACATAAGTAATAAATGAAGATACTCAATTCAAGTTAAGACAATAGCCGTACCAACGCTGCCCTGTCTGCTGCGAGACGTGGGTAAAAAACAGAGAGATATGCCACAAATCTGGCAGGCAGAAATGATATTTCTCAGAAAGCGTCAAGTGATTTACAAAAGTATAGATATTCTAAGAAACACTAAAATCGAGAAATAACTCGGCGTATTCCCAATAGAAAAAATGCACCACTACCGTAACAACTGGTACTCCCATGTAGAGAGAATGAGTGAAGACCAAAAATAGCAATAAAATACCACCCACGAGAAAGGCACCTTCGGAAAGACGGGCAGTTGAGCAATTAGGTCACAAGGCCTAATGAGTGAAGAAGATGACGACGACGACAAAGTAATTTTCAAATGTCTGTTAAGTGATTTTTGCACTTTAAATTTTTATTCTTTTATCTCAATTTGCGTTTGACCTTATAGTAGCAATCACAACGAATTTATTGACTGCGATTTTAGAGAATGTTCTAAGTCTCCCAGATACTTAAACCAGCTACGCTTATGGAGTGATTGGTGTCTTAAAACGCAACATATTTGGGAACGTAACATTTGTAATAAAACTTGTTATACAGGGTGTTTCAAAAAGGTATGTCATAAATTAAATCACGCATTCGGGGGACAAAAATTTGATTGAATCCAACTTACCTTAGTACAAAAGTGTACACCAAAAAAATTACAGCAACACTTTAAAGTTACAAAATAAAAATTGTTTTTTTACATTATCTCCTAAACTACTTGACATTTTGTAATAAAAATTGACACGTTACTTTCTTGTTCTGAAAGCATTTTTTATAAAAAAGAAACAACAAAATCTAAGAGCACAGAAAAATTTTAAGAGGGATGTGAATATTACTCTATAAATATGATATTACAATAAATGTTCAAAATGACCCCCATTTTCTTCAATACACATTCGGTATAGTTTTAATAAGGAAACCGAATGAACTGAAAAATCATATTTTTCTAACGAAATTGATTTCCAGCTTCAATTATTCTAACCCTCAAATGTTGTTCATCCTCTAATAATGTTACAGAATACTCTTTCTCTTTCATAAACCCCCAACAGCAAAAGTCCATGGGGTTAAGACCTAGACTTCTGGGTGACCAAGAAATAGTTGCGTCACGACCCCTTCCAATCCACCGACCAGAAAACTGCCTGCAAAGGTATTCACGGACTTCATTACTGTAATGCGGTGTAGTGCCATCTTGTAGAAACCACATATTTTGCCTTATTGCAATATTTACCTCTTCCAAATACTCTTGTAAATCGTTTGGCAACAACTGAAAATAATTATCACCATTTAAATTGTTGGGAAGAAATACTGGGCCTCTTAGATTGTTATCCACAATTCCTGCCCAAACATTAACTTTGAAAGTCCTTTGGTGATGAGTCGTTTTTTTTTTTTGGCGTGAGGATAATCGTCGGCCCAAATGAGCTCGTTACGATGGTTTGTTATTCCATTTCTACTGAAGGTAGCCTCGTCGGTAAACAAAATATTTCTAATAAAATTGACATTTCGAGTGTTCATTAACAACCAATCGCAAAATCCAATGCCTTTAGGATAATCTTCAACCAATAACTCTTGAACCGTTGTTAAGTGATAGGGTTTAAGCAGGTGATCCTTCAAACGCCTCCAAACCCTTACGTGAGGAACGCTTAATTCAGCAGCTATTACCCTTGTACTTGTTTCAGGGACTTCTAAAATGTCTTCATCAGTTGCATCCATTAAATTGAAAAATTTTCAGTGACAATAAAGCATATTTCTATTCTATTCTATCCTATGTCTTAAGGGCGAGATATGCCCTTAAAATGTAAAATAATAACTGATAAATAGAGAAGAACTAAATGAAGCAGCAATATAAATAAATTAAAAAGCTCAATAAAAACATCATGAAGCAAACTTACAAAGAAAGTCCAAACAGTTAACTTACACACAGATTTACCTTATAACATATTTAACAGCGATGTTAAACTTATCAGTGATTTAGGCTAAAAGTGACAGATTAAGAAGAGTACATTATAGAGACATTCTGCGACGACAGTCAAATTCCTGAGGTAGTAGAGATGACAGTCCAGAAATACTGTTATTAGATTTTGGAATATGCAATTATATGCAACTAAAGAACAATAGAACTCAGGGTCCAGATTTTAGGCATGATGAAATAATTAATAATATAATAGACAAAAAAAATACTAGATTATTGCTTTACATAACAATAAAATCTACAATACAAGCATGTTACCAGAAGACTGGATAAAATTAAGTTTTCTCCAAAATGAAGCAACCATAAATTATGTGAAAAATATAGACTAATAAGCCTTGAGAGTAACCTAGTTGAGTACCAACATTTATTAACATTTCGACTGTTTTCCATTAACAACCAATCGCAAAATCCAATGCCTTTAGGATAATATTCAACCAATAACTCTTAAAAAGTTGTTAAGTGATAGGGTTTAAGCAGGTGATCCTTTAAACCCTTGTACTTGTTTCAGGGACTTCTAAAATGTCTTCGTCAGTTGCATCCATTATTGGACGACCACTATTGCCAGGAACTTGCGGTTGGAATGTACCCGTTTCCCGTAAACGACGATCAATGGTCAGAAATAATCGTCTATCGAGTGTATTTCGATTGGGGTATTTTACTGCATAACGCCTTGCGGCTGCTGCACTATTTCCTTGACATTTACCTACGATATTCCCGATAGTTTATTGAAATCATAATTTAATCTGATCCAACTTACCCAAAGTTAAATGCATATCTGCCATTTGCTAAAATGTGTAGACCATTACAATATCAAAATTTTTAATATTAATCTTATTCACACACTAAATGATAGCTTCAAATTATTGACTATTATTGATGGAACTGTTTTTAATTATTGTATCCGTAGAAACTAATTATAATTTTATGGCCAACTAGGAAAAAACTAGTTTTTTGAAAAGTTTTAAAAATTGTGTTAAACTAATGATGACAAAATTCATTTGATTTGAACGTACTCAAAAGTTTGGGGGGATTTAGGGCTGCACAACCCCTTAATTTTTTTTCTGTGCACTTAGATTTTGTTGTATCTTTTGTATGAAAAATGCATTCAGAAAAAGAAAGTAACGTGTCCATTTTTATTACAAAATGTCAAGTAGTTTAGAAGATAATGCAAAAAAACAATTTTTATTTTGAAACTTCAAAGGGCTGGAACTTTTTTTGTGTTCACTTTTGTACTAAGGTAAGTTGGATTCAATCAATTTATTTTTGTCCCCGGAATGCGTCATTTAATTTATGACATACCTTTTTGAAACACCCTGTATTTCAATGGAATAAAATTTAATTTCTATCAGAAATGTTCGCTTTGATATTTCTTTTTTTACAACAGCTTTCGAGATGAAATGAAAATTAGTAAGTGCATATACCGATAAAAATCTACATATTCTTTTATTTAGCCGTTTTATACAATAATTTTATTGTCCTTGGAAAGTATGGTCTAATTTAAAGCGCAACTGATGGAATTTTTATTATGTCCGTTTTTTCAAAAATATACGGATGGACAATTTTATTCGACATAATCAAACTAAAACAGAGTAATTAAATCTGAGATTAACCACAGTTGTGCATTAAGACCCGTTTGATTTAACAGAATTTTAGTATTTTTTCTCAGTTACGTAGACTACTTTCTATAACGTTATCTGTTATGAATATATGGTACGTTGGATGTTCAATAATACGTTTTATGGTAGCTATTAGATATCATATCTGTGCCTTCAATCTGAACAATATCTGCGCACCCGTAACTATCACCGTTATTATTGATTACATAAAATACGTTGCTCATTTTATTTATGTCTGTATTAAACAATACGATCAATTCTGCTTGGGGTTATTTACCTTTTAGAAAAAAATACAATCACAAAAAAATTTAAAAAATAATAATAGATGAGGCAGGGAACAATAGTTGACAGGCTAAATGTATAGAAAATTTGAGTGGATCTAGTAAAAAAATGAACATCAAGTGTACATTTTTGTGAAAATATCGTATCCTAACCAAAAATCCGATGTCGGAATTCTTACTTGAGAAATAGGAAACAACTAGTTATGATGAGCAAATGATACTGACTCTAGTCACAAATTGTTTGTGGAGTACTACAAGCTTCAGTATTGGGTCCTCTACTTTTCCTTATCTTTATACAAATGACATCACTAACTTAAAATTCGATGGATTTTTTTTTCTTTTTACTGATGATACCAGTATTACCTGGAGGAACTTTTAACGTGGATAAGACGGTAGCATTATCCTTTAAAGGAGCTCTTCAACCCTTGCTTCTTAATAACAGCCAGATTAGTATTGTTGATTCTGTAAAATTTCTTGGTATTTTTATAGACAGCAACGTTAAATGGTGCCTTCATATCGATTTGTTAAGAAAGAAAGTAACCTCAGCCTGCTATGCAATAAAATATGTTTCCTAGGAAATTAATTTAGCATCTTCCAAAATAACATATTTTTCTTTGTTCGAGTCTTATCTTCGATATGGTCTTCCTTTTGGGGTTCTAGTACAGCTGCCCAAACTGATATTAGTTTTTAAATTATAAAAAAAGCAGTACGGTATCTTTTTGGCCTTAGAAGAATAACACACCGCAGAAGTTATTTCAAAATTCCCTCTTCTCTTCCCTCTTTAAATATTTTAGAAACTGTTCGCTTAATTCGTAAAACCTACGTGTTTCTTCAGCAAGATCTAATCACGTCTACTCCACCAGAAATTCAACCTTTAATGTGTATTTACCCATCCCGTCCACTGAGTTAGTAAAGAAATCTATACTATATTCGCCTAAAAATTATACAAACAATCTCCCTTTGCAACTTAAATCTACTTAAAACTTCTTTCCCTAACTTCTTTTCCAGTGGAAGAGTTTCTTAACGAATAACTAAGAAATAACCCATCACTTCCGTACTTTATTAATGGTCATCCTTTAAACTCTGTAACCTCACACAACGATCTCGGAGTGATAATAAATAGTGACTTAAATTGGTCTGATCACATAGTGTCGGTGTGTAAACGTGTCCATTAAGCACTTCTACAATGAGAAAAATGTTAAGAAAATTTGGTCTAAGCGCTCGCTGCCCAGCAACAGAACCTTTGTTAACAGCAGCACATCGACAACGCCGACGTGAGTTTGCATTGGACGATAGAAGATTGGAAAAATGTATTGTTTAGTGATGAGTCCAAGATGTTTTTTTATGGCTCAGGCGGTCGCATTAAAGCGTACAGAAGAGGTGGGGAACGATATGCTACTAATTCGACGAGCACATGTTGCTATTGGAGAAGGTTCGGTAATATTTTGGGCAGGCATTTAATTTCGTGTTTATTGATAGAGGAGCGTTGAATGCTCACCGATACATTACCGAAATTATAGATGACAATGTAATGCGTTTTGCTGGGTTTGTGGTGAAAACTTTATTTTCATGCAATACAACGTGCAGACACACGTAGGCAGGGTGGTAATGCAATTCTTGGAAAGAGTCGGTGTGTCAAAAATGAATAGGCCGGCTCAAAGCCCAGATTTGAGCCTGGTTGAGCATATTTTTGACCAACTCAATGAAAAGTAAGAATCGAAATACCTGCTCCAATAAATAGTGAGCTAGAGCTAGTAAGATAACATCCAGAATTTGACCAATTCAGTGCCAAGTCGAATAAGAAGTGTAATTCAAAATATAGAATATTAAAAATAACGAGTTCATTGTAATTTTTATAAAGAAAACAGAAAAATTTTACAATGTTAATTTTTGTTAATTTTCCATTAACTTCATCATTTTGGGAGAAAGTTTTTTTTGATATATGTTATTTAAGTTTTAGAACATATTCTTAAGTATTACACAAACGTCTAACGACAATTAATTTCTTGTAGGGTGCGTCAAAATTAAAAAAAAAAAAAATTGTAGATGGTTTCTTTTTAATGACGCTCAACATTTCATAATGATGATCTACTATGTACCTACATACTTGTAGAATGTACTATTTTATCACCGAATATGTTTCTCACAACTGATATAAAATTTTTAAATTTCCGAAACCTAAAACATTAAAAATGAGATACACGTGTATTTTTGTAAACAAACCTTTCAAGGTTGATATTAAACTCGAGCTTTATCTTATCTAGGCGTGCTCATCTGCTTTATAAGTAATAATATTTTCTTGTAAATGCATTTTGCCTTATCAATTTATGCTAAAAAATAGATAGTTTAATCCAATAGTGGATGTCAACGCTTAACAGTGATGATTTATTTGTGTAATCGTAAAAATAACTAAGATTCTGGACACTTATACAATTACTTCTAATAGCTATTGTAGGACATTAAAATCAAAAAGAATTAATACGAGAAGAGAACAATAAAAATGTTTTAATTAAGCTATTTTATCTCTAGATAAATAACCATAATATCAGACGAAAAACTATTAAATAGAAAAGTCAACAAAATTATCTTTATAATTTTTTTATAAAGAATTATCTCTTACTGAACAATCCAATAGATACACACTCACAAAGCAAAGATAGTGCGAAATATTTGTTGTAATAGGTGGCAAGCCTAATTAAAATGTTTTAGACCATTTTAAAAACTGGGTCTCAAAAGTTATTTTATATTGAACGTCTATCCTGGAAACCCTTTAAGACAATCCACAGAGACGCGATTTGTTATACTGTCGATAATAATGTTAAAATGATAAAGATCGTAGAACATTTTGTCCACGGGTGTCAAAAAGTTCCAAGCGATCGGTTGTACAACTAATTTAGTTTATTGTTCATCATGGCACCAATCGCAATTGAAAAAGGTAATAGCTGTTGTAGTATTCGCGTTAGTTTCGAATGATATCAATAACTAGATGAAAAATGTCACCCACCCATTTATGTCTTCTATATTGTATGCTCTTCTTATGTTTTCGCTTCTCTCCTTATCCAATAGACTTTCCCGTGATATTCGTCGGAGTATGTTCATCTCTGTTGTTTCTAGTAGTCGTCTCGTTTTAGATGTGTCTATCAGGTCTTATCTCCGCCGTGTATGTTAATATAGTTCTAATTGCTGCTTGCTTACATACATTTAGTTTTTTCTGCTGATATTATCATATTGTGTTTCTTGGATGTTGTATTGAAGATGTGTGTTAATCTTTGGAGCTCGTCTTCTGTCTCGGCGATTAATGCGGCGTCATCTACATAACATAATATTTGGAATTCTTTGTCCCCCATTCTGTAACAATGACCTTTACGGACTGCTTGTATTATTTCGTCCATTATTATATTAAAGAGAAGTGGGTTAGTTTTCCATTTATCTTTGTATTCGATTATGGAAATAGATGTTTTCGATGGTTTGTACAATATTGAATGGTATGTTTCTTTTATACAGTAGGTATAAGACGTCTTCGACTTGGATGCGATCGAAATTATTTTTATAGACCTTTGTCAGGTCTATAAAACATAGATATGCACATAGATCGTGTCGCCATCTACAAAAATCATTTCACATATTTCACCTGCGCCAAAACTGACTGTAATGACGCGTAAACGTGCAAAGACGTCCATTTTAACGTCACCAGAATATGTTAGCGAAATCAAAATGAAAAAATATAAGAAACTTTTAAGTGAAAAAGAAGAACCAACGTTTTCTAGTAGTGCATCTGAAAACGAAGCATTTAGGATCATAATTCTACAACAGTTTTGAGTTTTGGCTACACGAGTCCTGCACAAATATGTAGACCTGTGTCACTTGTGGAAGGATATGTTTGAACAATGTGTGAAATGAATACTTAGAGATCTTAATATTTGATTATAGTTCAGATTTCGTTTTGTACTTAATTTTGTTTTATTTATTTTGTGGAAAAAATATGAATTAAATGATATGCCTGAACATTGTTTTCATTGTGTTCTTGAAAACTGAACTATCGTGAAAAATATTGAGTTGAGTTGAGTTGAATTATTTATTTAACTACATAACAAATACAAATATTGTTTGTAGCAAGTCACACAATACATAGTATATAAAAAAAGAATACAAAACGTAACTTAAATAGGTGTATACAAACAAGAACATAAACAGAAAAATATTTATTGCAAAGTCATATATTCTTCTGAGCAGTAAAAACAATGTTTCAGAAGATATTTTTTTATAACTTTATCGAAACTCTTACAGCTTAGCTGTTTAATACTTTTTGGTAAAATATTGTAATGGTTATAATTAAGGCGATTTTTATCTGAAAGACGTAATCTACAGCGATTTGTTTCTCGTGTTATGAACGTGAGCATCAGACTGCTTTATTAAATGGGTAAGTTTTCTGTGAATTTCATTGAGAACTTGAAATATCAACAGAGAAAATAGAGGCATAATTTTGAATTTGATAAAGAAAGGTCGGCAGTGTTCTAGATAACTAACCCCTGCTAAAATCGTGATAGCTTTCTTTTGCATTCTAAAAATTTAAAGTGCACTTGTTAAATTGCTATGACTACACCATCGTTTAGGTGAGAATAGAATAAAGAAAAATATGTCATTTTTAATGACATATGCATATTAATTCAAAGTTGACAACCCTTAATGGGTTATATATAATTATAATAAATAGGTAAAGAAATAATAATAAGACTTACTCACAATCAATTTAATTTAACAATCAGACGACCGGTTTCGCTTTCTACAATTTGCAAAGCATCTTCAGGTCTAGATACAAAGTTAAACTAATGCTGCAATAAAATAAACCCAATTAGGGTGGTGTCTAATAAAGATAAAATAAACAAATAAGTTAGTTCATACAAATTATAGTAATTATGCCAATATTACATGTCTGTGGTTTTCAAAATGAATAAATTTGAATATATAAAAGGTATTAACAGACAAGGTAAGACCCACAATTGATATAAAGTAGTAATATTATATTGTAATAAATTAATAAATGAGCAGATAAATAAAACAAAACAAACATTACTTACATGCCGGTACTCTATTAATTGATGGATGCTAGGTCATGGTTGCAAAAATCATGTATTGTTGATTGGAGAACTTTAATGTGCTATTGCAGTTGTTTTGACAATAAACGGGAAATTATAATAATTATATATGGTTATTCCCAGTGATTTAAGAGTCTCTTTGTTATCTAGGTTCTACTAGAGTATAAATTACTTGCAGATGTAACCAAATTTTGCGTTTTATCAGAGTTAAATTTTAGTTTGCAGCAAACCATGTGCTAGATTTGGTAGAAACTTCCTCATGAGACATTTTTAAATCATCTTTATTTTTTTTGATATAACGTATGTCGTATCATCTGAAAATTGTATGGACTTGTACGGAAATATGAATTTAGGCAAATCGTTGACATAAATCACAAACGAAAGAGGTCCTAAGACCGAACCTTGTGGGACTCCATGTTTTCCGGATAGAAAATCGGAGAGATGACTTTTAGACACTACCGCCTGGTGTCTGCCACATAGATAAGAAGTTATAAGCTTTAGAGAGTTACCTTTGATTCCATAGTAATTTGATTTGTAGAGCAAAATGTCATGCAAAACGCAGTAAAAGTCTTCGACAAGTCGCAAAGAGAAATTACTAAGCTATTGTTGCATTCAAGTCCCTCAAGCACCTCGCTTAAAACATTAAATACCGCGTTCGTAGTAGAACGAGCACTTCTGAATCCATATTGTGAGTTGCTAAAGTAATTATTTGACTCAAAATAGAAATAAAATGGTTGTTTGATAACCTTTTCAATCACTTTCTTAAAAGTGGAAACAATGTGTATGGGTCGGTAATTGTCAGTTTTTGAGGAATCACCTTTTTGTAGATAGGTAGTACTTTTGAGTATTTTAGTACTCCTGGAAATACTCCAGTTGATAGAATTTAATTAAAAATATGAGTGAAAAGTCTTAAAACTATTTAGTAAGTTTCTTTTAAAAATTTTGCTATTAATTTCGAGAACGTCACTACACTACTAAGAGACTTTATTATTTGAGATACCTCTTCTTCCATAACGGGACGAAGAAAAATTACTTGCTCGGAGAACGATAATTTGTATAATTGAAGAGGACATCGACAATAATAGTGGAAACAGATGTAATTATATTTTTTGCAAATATGGTAAAAAATTGATTTATTTTACCTGGAGGTAGATCAGGTTATACCGAACTGGATCTTCTGTTGTTTCTTTCGAAATTTATTATTTTCCAGCAGTCTCTAGGTTTATAATTGGAATTAGTAATAAAATTACAGTAAACTGACTTTTTAGCAATTTGTAATTGCTGATTATATTCAAATTTTTGTTTAAATACTTTTAACAAATCGAAATCCTTATAGTATCTGCAATGTGTTTAATAAGAGAAAGATTAGATATGTAAGACCCTAATTCATTATTAAATCATTGCACGGGTTTTCAGTAGTTTGTCGTCCTGTGAGGAATAAGTTATAATAAGTTATAAGCTTCGATAAGGAAGACTGCCAAAAAATCAGAATCATTATTAATATCATAGGAAAAGTCCATATTTGTACTAGCTAGCGCACGTTTAAGCTTCTGTAAACCAGAGGAAGTAATAAATCGTTGAAATATTTGATTAGTGTCAACAACTTTATGCTCAGAGTCAATAAATAAAAACTTAGCTCAATGGTCAGAAAAAACAAGATTCAAATACGTCCACTCTGTATATTCTGTAATTTTGTTGATAACACAACCTTGTCTTTCTTCTTTTTTTTTAATTTATAGTTTGAGATAGTTCATGATCGTGCTCCCTTCTTGCTGTGCACTTGTTGTAGAATAATCTTTTATTCTTATCTTTTACCGCATTTATCCGATAATCCGTATCATTCTAATATAACTTACACGATATTTTAGTTAATTGGTCAAAAGCTTTTCTAAAGTTAATAGAGTTCGAATAAATCTTTTTCATTGAGCCTGAATCCTCTTTGACTAGTTTTTATTTTTTTGTTTATGGGTTCTTTAAGTCCATCTAAATAATAATTTTACTAGCCATTGTAAATAAATATAATTGGGCTCCAGTTTTCGCATGCCGCAAGGTTTCCTTTATTTGAAGTTAATTACAGTCTGTCCCAAACCCTTTTTTCAGTGCGTCACAAATTTTGACGTCATATAGGATTTAAAGAATGTCGAGAATTATTGCATGACATTTTAGTTAAATCTGACAGTTGCAGGATCGTAAACGGCTAAATGTGAAAAGGTGTTTTTTTTTAAATGCATAGCAGTTTGTCATACTTCTGTTCTATTCTGTTCTATTTTATACATTCCAAGGAAAGTGCTTAATTAGCTTAAATTCGTTTATGGATTTATTATTATTTATTACAAACACACAGGCATATTGCAATGACAATTGCAATTGCAAGGCATCAAAGTAAACATTCCTGTGATAAAATAACATCGATTTAAATCAGTCATATTTGGATAAGTAATTTTCTGATAAGTTTGTGTGGCAGCCAATAGTTTAATTTTGTGAAGATTTGTCATTAAATAGTGGAAATAGTTTAAATAGTGAAGCAGTTGATTTTTGAGTTATTCTACCAGATTTGTTGTGCAAATGAAAGAAGGTTATAAAGTTTAGTTAAAAAACAATATAAATAGTTTAAATAGTGAAGCAGGAGTTAATCTACCAGTTCCGGTATCCAGATGAAATCATGTTAATGGAGTTTAGTTAAAAAACAAGATACCGAATGTAAGTTTACCTTCTTTTTTATGAATAACAAAAATGAATATTATATTTCAAACAATCCATAATCCCATTCAGAATCTGATTCTTTAAAATCAATGATTACACTAGATATGTGGCTGGTATCAATAATTATATCTTGCATTTCAAGAAAATGTCGTGGTTCTAAAAAGAACCGTTTTAATACATATAAATATCCATAACGGTATTAGTTTAAGATATTTTCTCAATATCATTCCGGAATTCACAATCTGATTCGCGAACGACAGAAACTGATAATAAAGATAACTCAGTCTCTTTTTCTAATTGAAACTAATTTAATAATTTTAATATTAGTCTTTGTTCATTCTCGGTATATCTCGGAATATTTAAAATATTTTTATGACAATAAATACAAAATTTAATTTTCACTGTAGGTAAAATGTCTGAAAATACTAACCTGGAACGGCAATTATCATTTTATCAGTTGACATTGTGAAAGTACTGTCACTGTCATTATCAAGATCATCTGTGTCAAATTTTATTTATATGCATAATTGATTGGATATCTATTTAGCGTATTCTAAACTCCAACCAATTATACGTTCGTAAGTAGAATTCGCTTTAATATGCGAATACCCGTGACCGATACCTAATTTTCTAAGTTCTATGTATAATAATCAGATACTCGCGTTTTTTTCTGTCACTTCTAGCTTAATGCGTTAGAGAGAATTCGAACAACTATGACGCACTGAAAGAAGGGTTTGGGACGGACTGTATATGTGTAACCATTAATAAAGTACGAGGATCATAAAGTTCTAGGCTGAAATAAAATTGATTGAGATATATCACTGGTGGATAGTATATGAACAAGCCTAATAACAGTTGAGCTTCCATCAAATTCACTCATTTAGTTGTTGGACATAACTCAAATAAAGTAAACAAGAACAGAAAAATCTGTGAAATCCGTTGTAGAAAAAACTGATGATGAAACTTTTAACATATTTTACCATTGGAAAAACTTATATTGACTATATAATTAATTAAAAACTATCTGTACCTACCACTCCTTGACAAGCTAATGTCCAATAAATTGTTAAAAGAGAATACGATATTTAAATAATACCATTAGCTAAAGTATGCGAAGTAATTGTACAGTCCGTCCCAAACCCTTCTTTCAGTGCGTCATAGTTGTTCGAATTCTCTCTAACGCATTAAGCTAGAAGTGACAGAAAAAAAACGTGAGTCTCTGATTATTATACATAGAACTTAGAAAATTAGGTATCGGTCACGGGTATTCGCATATTAAAGCGAATTCTACTTACGAACGTATAATTGGTTGGAGTTTAGAATACGCTAAATAGATATCCAATCAATTATGCATATAAATATAATTTGACACAGATGATCTTGATAATGACAGTGACAGTACTTTCACAATGTCAACTGATAAAATGATAATTGCCGTTCCAGGTTAGTATTTTCAGACATTTTACCTACAGTGAAAATTAAATTTTGTATTTATTGTCATAAAAATATTTTAAATATTCCGAGATATACCGAGAATGAACAAAGACTAATATTAAAATTATTAAATTAGTTTCAATTAGAAAAAGAGGCTGAGTTATCTTTATTATCAGTTTCTGTCGTTCGCGAATCAGATTGTGAATTCCGGAATGATATTGAGAAAATATCTTAAACTAATACCGTTATGGATATTTATATGTATTAAAACGGTTCTTTTTAGAACCACGACATTTTCTTGAAATGTAAGATATAATTATTGATACCAGCCACATATCTAGTGTAATCATTGATTTTAAAGAATCAGATTCTGAATGGGATTATGGATTGTTTGAAATATAATATTCATTTTTGTTATTCATAAAAAAGAAGGTAAACTTACATTCGGTATCTTGTTTTTTAACTAAACTCCATTAACACGATTTCATCTGGATACCGGAACTGGTAGATTAACGCTTCACTATTTAAACTATTTATATTGTTTTTTTAACTAAACTTTATAACCTTCTTTCATTTGCACAACAAATCTGGTAGAATAACTCAAAAATCAACTGCTTCACTATTTAAACTATTTCCACTATTTAATGACAAATCTTCACAAAATTAAACTATTGGCTGCCACAGAAACTAATCAGAAAATTACTTATCCAAATATGACTGATTTAAATCGATGTTATTTTATCACAGGAATGTTTACTTTGATGCCTTGCAATTGCAATTGTCATTGCAATATGCCTGTGTGTTTGTAATAAATAATAATAAATCCATAAACGAATTTAAGCTAATAAAGCACTTTCCTTGGAATGTATAAAATAGAACAGAATAGAACAGAATTATGACAAACTGCTATGCATTTAAAAAAAAACCTTTTCACATTTAGCCGTTTACGATCCTGCAACTGTCAGATTTAACTAAAATGTCATGTAATAATTCTCGACATTCTTTAAATCCTATATGACGTCAAAATTAGTGACGCACTGAAAAAAGGCTTTGGGACAGACTGTACTAATTATTTTTATTTCTACAAAGTAACTATTTATTACTCATCTTTTCTAAGCATTTCAACATATTGATAGTAGTAAATATTAAGAAATACGAATAGCTAAATAAAATATTTCATTCAAATTGTATCTCCAAAAAGGAAATTTAAACTAAAGTTGAATTAGAAATAAGAATTTACTACTTTTATTGGGAATTGAGAAGCCACAATTTTACTTTAAAACAAGTTTATTTGACATTTTGTATTCCACTTCGGAAATGATCTATTGAGTCTGATAACATTCAATTTAATGTTATCTGACTCAATTATTTTGACAATTCAGACATAATATATTATACATTTTAAAGTATGTAGATGCCTTTAAAATATTATTCCGTATTTTTGAGTTGCGCTCCTGGTACGACTTTAGTGAAAGATAGTTCATTCGATTACATGAAATCAATTTTAACTTAGAATACTCGTCAGAAAAACCATAGCATGTGGTTTTTTTTAAAGGCAACCACGTGCAATGATGACAGTTAAATTCTCATGTTAGTGATACCAAAGTAAATAATGAGGAAAAGACACATGATGCCATCCCGAAATGGTAAGTATTTGGTCTTACATTTAGTTGACTCAATATTAGCACCAAACTCTCTAAAACATAAATTATGTATCCACGATGTTACTGTCTTATTAATAGTGAAATTATCTTTCTATTAATCTCCTCTTTTAATGTGTGTAACTCTTAAATCAGGGCATCAACTTTTCTATATGGGAAACAAAGAAAAAATAGGAGGAGTTGGACTTCTTATACATAAGAGACACACTAAAAATATCCAACAACTTAAAGGTATCAACCCAAGAATAATACTCTGCATACTGAAGCTTAATAAAAAAACCAGCCTTAAAATAATTCAAGCCTATGCACCTACATCTACACACTCGGACGAGGAAGTGGAAACCTTTTATGAAGACCTAGAAAATGCTGTAAAACTAGCGCCTACTACACACAACCTAGTAATGGTTGACTTTAATGCTAAGTTGGGATGTAAACTAGACGGGACCGAAGTAGCAATAGGTCCCTATGGATTCGGACAAAGAAATGAAAGAGGCGAAATGTTTTTGGGTTTCTTGGTACGAAATGGCCTTTTTGCAATGAATAGCTTTTTCAAAAAAAGTCCCCAAAGAAAGTGGACCTGGGCAAGTCCAGATGGAGTCACCAAAAATGAAATTGATTTTGTCTTAACCAACAACAAAGACATGATCCATGATGTAACAGTTCTTAATAGCTGTTCAGTGGGAAGTGATCATAGAATGGTAAGAGCGAAGATCGTGCTAAATCTCCAAAAACAAAGATACAAAATGATAACAAAAACACACCCAATACAATGGAATCCAATCGAAAACACCACGTCCTTCGAAGAGGAAATTCTGAGATGTCTAGAGACAACAAATATAGAAGTTATGGATATCGAAACCTTAAATGATAACTTAATAAAAGCTATTAAGAACGCAGAGAAAAAGTGCAATACAAATTCTAGGAGAGATAAGGAGGAAAAGCTCAGTCAAGAAACAAAAAGACTTATGGAGGCACGAAGAGAACTTAAGAACAAAAACGATACGAATGCACGCGTACTACAACAACTTAATAAAGATATTAATAAAGCAGTGAGAAAGGACGTACGACAATATAACACAAAAAAGATTACAACGGTTGTCGAGAAAAATAAAAGTTTAAAGGTGCTGAAGAGATGTCAAGCTCTAGGTAAGAAGAACATTGTTAAGCTCGCAGATCGAAATGGAAAAGTGGTAACAGATAAAGATAAGATAATTAAGGTAGTTGAAGAATTTTACACAGAATTATATAGAGAAAGGGGGAAGAAAGACGGCACCAAGTTGAGAAAAGTCCAGAATGTGGGTTCAGAGGATATCCCAGAAATAACAACCGAAGAAGTTTTAAAGTCATTAAATAGAATGAAAAACAATAAAGCAGCTGGTGATGATCAAATCGTTATTGAGGCAGTTAAAGCAGGAGGAAAGACAGTATTGAAAGCATTGACGCAATTATATAACTTATGCCTTTCAAACGAGGTTACACCATCTCAGTGGAATAAAGCTGTTATAGTAGTCATGCACAAAAAGGGAGATATAACAGAGCTAAAGAACTATAGACCTATTAGCTTGTTATCTCACGTTTATAAGTTGTTTATGAAGATAATAACTAATAGGTTGACATCAAAACTAGACTTCTATCAACCTTGCGAGCAAGCAGGATTTAGAGCTGGATACGGAACAAATGATCATTTGCAAACCATTAAGTCGTTGATTGAAAAAACCATTGAATATAATAGACCCCTGATACTTATCTTTGTCGACTTTGAAAAAGCATTTGATACGGTCAATCAAAGTGAAATGCTCCAAGCTCTAACACAATGTAGAATAGATCACCGATACATATCTCTCATCAGATACATCTATCAACATGCTACAGCCTGTGTAAGACTTAATGAAGATACTGGGACTTTTCGTATTGAAAGAGGCGTTCGGCAAGGAGACAACATGTCTCCTAAATTATTTACAACTTTGCTAGAATACGCTTGTAAAACAATAGATTGGAACGAAAAGGGCATCAATGTAGATGGAAAATTTTTAAATAACCTTAAATTTGCAGATGATATCGTTCTTATTGCAGACAGCTTTGATCAGGCACAGATAATGCTCCAAGAACTCCATACTGCCACAAAAAGAGTTGGTCTTAAAATAAATTTTTCAAAAACACAATTTATGACAAATTTAGTCCACAACAAAAACATCTCAGTAGAAGACAAAGATATTGAGCCAGTTGACTCCTATAAATACTTAGGCCATGAGATCAGAATAAGTCGAGACAACCAAACAATCGAGCTGAAAAGAAGAATAAACCTCGCTTGGGCTGCATTTGGAAGGATGAAGGATATTTTTAGGTCTAAGATTCCAATGTGTCTGAAAAGAAAAGTATTTAATCAATGTATTTTGCCAGTGATGACCTACGGCGCAGAAACCCTAACGCTCACAAGAACAACAGTGAGTAAACTACAAGTTGCGGAAAGAGCAATGGAGAGAATTATGTTAGGGATTTCTCTACGTGATAGAATACCCAATGCTACTATACGCAAAAGATCAGGAGTAGCAGACGTTATTGAAAGGATAACAACACTAAAGTGGAACTGGGCAGGTCATGTAGCAAGATCAGTTGATGACCGGTGGACAAAAAGAATTTTGGAATGGAGACCCCGAATACAAGCATACAGAAATAGAGGTCGACCCCCAACGAGATGGACAGATGACATAAAAAGAGTGACTACAAATTGGATTCAGATGGCGCAAAATCGGACTAAGTGGAAGAGCATGCGAGAGGCCTATGTTCAGCAGTGGACGTTAGAGGCTAGTTGATGATGATGAACCAGATTCGGCTGCATTCTGCCGAGAAATTTGCGGCGAAATTGGTTTCACTTAATATAATTAGAGCCGCTTCTTTGATTTATCTGTTTTTATCATCTCATTTTTTTTAATCACTGTACCTAGTCTTTCCATTGAACTACATGTTCATTTTCCTATGCGTATTACATAATTGAGATCTATCAAATTGTCTATTTTTGATATAAGATTGATATTCACTTATTTTAACATTTATTGATCTTGATGTGTCAGCTAAATAAAAATATTCGCTTTCACAAGGTATTTTATAAATACAATTCTTTGTTTTTTCTTGTTCATTATTACGATTTGTTTTAGATAAAATAAATCCCAATCTGTAGATAATTTTTAATTTATTTGCTGTATGTTGTTGTTGAATTTATTTTATATAGTTTTATAGTTTTCCGATAAATCTTTTACGTATGGTATTGTTGTTTTCCTCGTATTATTTCTTATGAATGTTATTCTGTTCCATTCGATCTATTATTAAAAATTCCTCATTTATAAACAATAAAGGATAATCTTTTTTTTATATAAAACAGATATTAACAAATGTTTCTCTTCTAAGAATGGATTTTCGTTAAAACAAGTTATTTTATTATTCTTTTTAACAATGATTTGATTTTTAATTTAGAGATATGTTGATGTTGTGTGTTGGTTTTCTATACATCTGAGTCTCGTGTCCAATATCCTTCTTTGAAATTAAAACATCCAGGAAAGATGGTTTATTAATATATTTCTTCTTTATGGTAAATGTTATTATCCCTTCTTTATTGTTTATATTATTCAGGAATGAGTTTAATAACTCTGATTCATTAGGCCATATTGAACATACATTATCTACATATTCCAAAGGTTTTAAATTTTATTTAAGAATAATATGGAATATTATTAGATCTTCTTAGGGCTTCTTAAGTCGATCTGACGAGCCCTGAAAGGACGAAATACATATAAACGAATTCTAGAGGCACTATACGTGAAATTAAATCTTAACTGTCTTTTCTTTATCTTTATTTACTCGTATTTCGAATATTAGAAGCCTGTTCATGAATGGTTCTTGCTTAGATAAATCGATACAATGTGGAATTTAGATTCCCCATGTTAGTTCATTCATCATCTGCTTGCTTTGTAAATCGTAGAAATCAGAGATTTAAGTAAGAATTTGAATTTTGAACAAGTAGAAATTTTCGGATTTTTACTTTTTGCTTTAGAGATAAGAGTTTGGATGGCTGCGCTACGTTGTCTCGACTTTGTTTTATGGAATATGTAGAAGCTCGAACCTCAAACGTGACGTCAATGACAAAACTGGAATCGTTCAAGTTGTGAGTATATAGAAGAACTCTGAAAATATCTTGGACAGAACATGCAACAAACAAAGAGGTTCTTAAAAGGATAAATGAAAAAATGGAAATTTTAGATACAATCAAAACAAAGCAATACTTCAGACACAATACACTTAGAAAGAGTAAATTTGTTCCAACTGATTATGCAGAGATCAAAGGAAAGGAAAGCGTAGGGAGACGTAGATTATATCAGGGCTACGCAACCTGAGAAAGTGGTACGGATGTACATCAAAAGAACTTTTTAGAGAAGAAGTCTTTTAAGTCCAAATAGAGTAGAGGAGATATGGGAATCTGGTATCAAAGATGGCGGCCAGTTGGATGGCTAGTATGCGGCGTTGAGGCCGTAGAAGAAGCGTCTGGGGATGTAGGGGGTGATGTACAAGAAGTTTAAGTATAGAAGAAGTACACCCCATCGTAATAGGGTTAAAAATAGGGGTGAGAAGTAGAATTAACGCGTTTGTTGCAATAATTTGCCGGCATAGTTGGTGTGTGAAGATATTTCGTAACATAATATGATAAATGGGGGAATTAGGCAATCTAGATACGTCGTATCACTTATTAGTAAGTGGCAAGTAGCAAGTAGCACGCGTCTAGCATAATGTAACCAATCAAAACGAATGATTTAGTTTACACCAAAATGACAGTAACGTCATTCATTCTAACCATTCGTTAGGATTGGTTACATTATGCTAGACGCGTGCTACTTGCTACTTGCCACTGCCACGCCACTTTGGTGGGCGCTCGCCCTTAACTTCGATTTTTGTCTTACTAATAAGTGATACGACGTATCTAGATTGCCTAATTCCCCCATTTATCATATTATGTTACGAAATATCTACACACACCAACTATGCCGGCAAATTATTGCAACAAACGCGTTAATTCTACTTCTCACCCCTATTTTTAACCCTATTACGATGGGGTGTACTTCTTCTATACTTAAACTTCTTGTACATCACCCCCTACATCCCCAGAGGCTTCTTCTACGGCCTCAACGCCGCATACTAGCCATCCAACTGGCCGCCATCTTTGATACCAGATTCCCATATCTCCTCTACTAAATAGCTATGATAATTATTGACCTCTGTCGAGAAGATGACACTTAAAGAAGAAAAAGAACAACGAAAATTGCTTTTAATATTTGTAAATTTAATCTATGCTAATGTGTCATATTTTAAAAGATCTTGCTCTAATCATCATCATTATCAACCTATATGCGTCCACTGCTGAACATAGATCTTCCGCAGCTCTTTCGAAGACAGAGACCTACAGGTATCTGTGTTGTGCGCCTTGCATCCAGTTACTGCTAATACGCTTTAGGTCGTCAGTCCATCTGGTTGGGGGGCGTCCTCTGCTCCGTAGTACTTCAGACAGCCAACATCTGGCGCTCCATAGTCCTTTGAGTAACGTGAATCTTATCCACTACCTTTTTGTGAGTGTTAATGTTTCCGCTCCATAAGTGAGTACAGGTAACATATTAGTCAAAGATTTTCCTTTTGAGGCATATAGGTAGGTCTAATTTAACTACCTATCTAAACTATATAACAATTTTTAAAATTTGTAGTTTCCCTTTGAGAAGATTAGCTGCACTGTAGAATATATCTATCTAATTAGCCTTCTTCGGTCCATCTTTGGACATAGGCCTCCCCAATCCTTTTCCGTTCTTCTCTGTCTGTCGCTACAGTCATCCATCTAGAGCCCACGTGCTTCTTGATATCATCTGCCCATCTCATTTGGGGCCTTCCTCTGCTTCGTTTATATTCCCACGGTCTCCAACTTATAAGAGTTTTGTTCCATCGGTCTTCTTTTTGTCTTATATTGTGTCCGGCAAATCTCCATTTCAATTTTGCAACTTCTTGTCTAATATCCCTCACTTTTGTTTTCTCTCGTATCCACTCGTTTCTCTTCTTATCCATTAGTCTTATGTGCAACATTTGTCTTTCCATTGCTCTTTGGGTTTTTATGATTTCGTCCATGTTTGCTTTTGTAGATGTCCACGTTTGGGAACCATAAGTAAGAACAGGGAGTACGCATTGATTATATACTTTGGTCTTAAGATGCTGTGGATATCTTTTGTTTTTAAGAATGTAGCTTAGTTTGCCAAATGCCGCCCATGCCAGTCTAACTCGTCTCTTGATCTCTGCTGTTTGGTTTTCTTTGTTAAGTTTTATAGTTTGACCAAGATATATATAAGCCTTAACTTGTTCTATTTCATCTTGTCCGATTCTCATTGTGATGTCTTCATCTGTAATTGTTATAGTTTTGGTCTTGCTGTAATTCATATTAAGGCCTATCTTTCCAGCTTCTACGTCCAGTTCTTTCATCATTTCCAGTTCTCTCTTTTTTTTATCGGTTATCAATAAGATGTCATCAGCGTACCTTAGATGGTTCAAGCGTTGTCCACAAATTTTTATACCTTTTTTTCCATTCTAATCTTTTAAAAGTATCTTCAAGAGCCTGATTGAAAAGTTTCGGTGATATTGTATCACCCTGTCTCACGCCTCTACTTATTTGTAATGATTTTGTTCCTTCATATACTTTAATTGTTGTTTTGGCTTCCTTATATATATTGGTTATTAGTTCCGTATATCTGTGGTCAATTCGGCTGTTAATCAAAGAACTTTTCACTGCCCAATGTTCGACACTGTCGAAAGCCTTTTCGAAATCTATGAACGGCATATATAGAGAAATGTGGTATTCATTTGCTCGTTCTATAAGTATTTTCATACTTAGTAAATGGTCACTTGTGCTGAATCCCTTTCTAAAACCAGCTTGTTCTTTCGACTGGTATCCATCGAATTTTGTCGTCAATCTATTAGTTAAAATTTTTGTTAGGAGTTTATACATTACATTGAGGAGTGTTATAGGACGGTAGTTTTTTATATCTGCTTTATCCCCTTTATTGTGTAGGATAATGGTTACTGATTCCTTCCAGTTGTTTGGGATTCTTTTTTCTTTTAATATCTTGTTAAAAAGGGAATGTAGAGTATTAATTACCAGTTTTCCACCATATTTCAGCATCTTTGCAGTTATTCCATCTTTTCCAGGCGATTTGTTGTTTTTCATTTCTTTCAATGCCTTCTTTGTTTCTGATTTACTTATTTAGGGCTGCAGCTCTGAGTTGACATTTTTTATTTTGACCTTAAGTTGGTTTTTAATTTCTTCTGGTGATTCCTTTTTTGTTTTATATAATTCTGAGTAGAAATGGTGAATTATATTTATGATGCATCTTTAACGTTTGTTTCTATTCCATTTACATCTTTTATTTTGTTTATTTCAAACTTAACTAATTTCGGCCTTAAGCATTTCATATTTTTGTTGTTTTGTATTACTTCTTCTATTTTTATTTCTTGATCTTTTCTCTTATTTTCTTTTATCATTCTGCTTATTCTTTTATTAATTTCTACATATTCTATAGATTTCCTTTTGCCTTCTTCGTTCAGCTTCCTTCTTTTATCCATAAGCTTCTTTGTTTCTGTTGATATATAGTTGTTCTTTTTTAGATCCTTCTTTGCTATTTCTTTTCCTGATGTAATCATTGTTGCTGTAAGTATGTTGTCTATTTCGTCTATATCTTTATCGTCACTGTCTAATCTTTGGGTAAGTTGTTCTTTTAATAGGTCTTTGTATATCTCTTTATATTGCCCTAGTTTGTTTCTATCTACTAGATTCCAGTTTCTACTTATTTTCTTTTCATCTCATAGTTACCGTCAATACTAATTTTTGCTCTGACCATCCTGTGATCGCACTGTAGAATAATATTAGTAAAATTAGATATTTGGAAGCTACATATTATATTTGATAAGAGTATTTGTTTCGTCAACTTTTTAATCTGGAAAAATTGTTTATAAGTATTTAGACTGAAATGTGAAAAAATCAATGATATCAATTGGTAAATATATTATGTGGTAAATAACAGATACTCGTATAAATAACAAAAATTTCCAAGCCGGATCCGACTTTGAAAATAAATATACCAAATATTAAACTAGCAAAAACAGACGACACTGTTTTTACACAAAATTACATACACAAATTTTTTCAAGAAATGGGTTAAGTATTTTGGAGGGGGGGGGGTTTAAACTTCTGTTAGAATCAGTGCGTTTGGCTGAGTGTGTGTTCGAATATTGTTAAGCATATTTTTTAAAAGCACGTGAGGTAGTATTTACCCAATGTGGATAGGAGGTACACCAAAGAGAAACTTTATATAGTTCGATAGGCTGTTATACAGTGGTTAGACAATATCCAACTCTCACTTTCAGTCTTTGACGCGTCGGTATAAAGAACTTAGTTATATTTGTTTTTGTTTATCAGCTCTAGAAAGAGAATTATTAATGTATCACTGGTATCTTTTTTGTTAAATTTGATGAGGGAAATGTCATTATGTGGGAGTATATGTGTCATATTTATAGATATGGTACCAAATTCGCCTTCTATATTAAATATAGCTGCTATAAGATATTGTTTGGTACTAATTGCGTCAGAGATATGGATTTGGAGATCAAGGTTATCTTTTGAGGGGCGCTGTCTCTGGTAGCCATATTGTTCCGTTGGAATAATGTTTTGTTTTTTAAAATACCATATAAGACGTTTGTTGATAATTTTTTCCATTAGCTTACACATAGTGCATGTGCGGGAGATGGGTCTGTAAGATTGGGAAAAATTAGACTTGCTCTATTGAGATGGAAATTTATGTGATCACAGATTAGATTGTATAAAGAAAGAAATTTATTGAGACCAAAATGCTTTGTAAATACAAAAGGAATATCATCAGGACCAGCTGCGTTGTTTCTGGTATTAGCTAAGGCAGATATTAGCTTGTCGCTTGTCGATAGTAAATGGGAAATTAAGGGATTCACTATATCTAGATGATATTAGATTTTTTCAGTGTGGAGACATTTCATGATGGGAAAATAATATTATTAGTTTTGTGTAACAATAAAACACTGAAAACTTTATTTTCAAACTTCCATAAAATTTATTTTAAATATTATCACTACAGCTGTTTCGGCTGATTGCCTTTCTCAAGTGATCTATTTTGGCTTGGTTTACAAATTTATAGTCTCTAATGAAATAGGTTGAGGAGGGGAGAACTGTTTGTCATTAGAGACTATAAATTTGTAAACCCAAGCCAAAATAGATCACTTGAGAAAGGCAATCAGCCGAAACAGCTGTAGTGATAATATTTAAAATAAATTTTGTGGAAGTTTGAAAACAAAGTTTTCAGTGTTTTATTGTAACATAAAATGAATTTCCATCAAGTAACGGTCGAATCCATCAATTATTATTAGTTTTATTATTGAACTTCTCTTTTAGTTTTGTGATCTTAAATTTGTCGTATTTATTTAAAAAGTTGGCTAGGATGAGAATTTTCGTTAATGAATGATACGTAATGATGACAGGATGAGTTTTTGCTTTTTTTACTACGTGTTTGGCTTTGGCTTTAAATTTTTTGATTTTCAATGCTTTTGTTTTTCTGGTACTTCTAGATAAACATACCAGATAGAGCACTATTAGATAAACGAATCGCCCCTTCATAAGGAGAGTTCCATCAAGGAACCGCTTTATGATTTGAGAGAATATTGTTTTGAAAATGTGAGTCTTAGTAGCTGAGACGGCGTTTGAATACTCTAATCAGTTAGTTTTATTTAGGCGGTAATAGCTTTTGGCAGAGACAGCTCCAGTACAATTGATGGAAATTATTACAGGATAATGATTACTATCAAAGAGACCATCAGCTGTTTGTCAGGTTAAAAAATATGCAAATTTAGGGTCACTAATACTAAGATCTATAGCAGAGAAAGATCCAGATAAAAACGTTAAAGTGAGTATTAGATACTGTGTTAAAAAGACAGTTAAAGATATTTTCAACTACTTTTTTACGTCTAAATGTTGATTTAAAACCCCAAATACTTTTATATGCGTTGAAGTCTCCAGTGAGTATAAACGGCTGTGGAAGTTGGCTTATAAGGTGTTTGGAGCTGTTCTTCTTTTAGAGGATGATTTGGGGGAATATATACAAAGCAGACGGTAAGCTGTGGTAGGGAGTTTTTTTGGAGAGTTTAGTTTTGGGGGTTTGTAGGGAAAAAACTGGTGTTTGACTCTGTTCATTTGGGAAGTCAGTAGGTGAGCTATTTACATAGATCTAGTTAGTTAGATAGCACTAGCCTATTTGCAGGTGTAATAAATTTGAGAATAGATACGATTTGATTTCTAATGGAAATAGTCTAACAATTTTGCATAAGATTATCTACTACGGATACGGAAGAAAGATAGATGCATATACGCTGGTAGAATACGAATACATCTAGAAACATCGAGAAACTAGGATGAGTTGTGTGTGGTGATGATGCCACAATTTGATTTTAATATTTTGGATACCAAAATATTAAATTAGTAGGGCAAGAAAAAACGACTGGAGTGATTAAATGAATCGTCTTACCAATAGTATTATCAGTTGATAAAATAAACACATTAACTGGCGAATTTTTTATTAGGTACTAGTTAGGAGGAGGAGAGTACTAGTTATGTAGCAACTATCGCACAATTGCTCTAATTGCGCATTGCAGTAAGATACTCTTACACATAATTCTAATTCTAAAAATCATAATTGCGGAGGAACAAGCAGGTTTCGTCCCCGGACGTGGTACTAGAGAACAAATTTTAAACGTACGGCAGATTGTAGAAAAATCCAGAGAATTCAACATCACAACATATTTGTGCTTCATAGATTATAGTAAAGCTTTCGATTTGGTCAACTGGAGTAAAATGTGGCAGGTTTTGTCTGAAATGGGAGTCCCCAATCATCTGATACTGCTAATTAAAAGCCTGTACAATAACAATTATGCCAGAGTTAGAATAAATGGGGAACTAACCGATAGTTCCAGGGTCACAAAGGGCGTGAGACAAGGCTGCATACTAAGCCCAATTCTATTTCACATCTATGGTGAATGGATAATGCGGAAAGCTACTGAGGACTGGAACGGTGGCATCACCATTGGCGGGAAGAAGATTTGCAACTTGAGATATGCAGATGATACTACTATCCTCGCTAGTTCTGAAGCTGAATTGATTCACCTGCTACAACGGATAGAAGACGTAAGCTTAACGATGGGCCTTAAAATAAACAGAGATAAAACGAGAATCATGATAATTGACAGAGCTAACAACAATCAAAATCCTCTGGTCATGATAAACAATATCGCTGTTGTAGATAAATTTGTGTATCTGGGCTCATTAATAACCAACAAAGGAGGCTGTACTGAAGAAATAAAGCGGCGGTCAGCCATCGCAAAAAGCGCTATGGCAAAATTAACAAAAATTTGAAAAAGCCATGAAATAACTACCGATACAAAAATGAGACTAGTAAGAAGTCTAGTTTTTCCAGTTTTTACTTATACATCGGAAGGCTGGACCCTTACTGAGAAAGACAAAAAGGACATAGATGTATTTGAGATGTACTGCTGGAGACGAATGCTGAGAATACCATGGGTGGCCCGAAGAACAAATGAATCCATACTGGACCAGCTAAACATAAAGAAAAGACTAAGAACACAAATATCAGAACAAATAATAAGCTATTTTGGACATGTGGTTCGAAGAAATCGTCTTGAAAAACTTACCATCCAGGGAAAAGTAGAAGGCAAAAGAAATAGAGGTAGATCTCCCACACGATACACGGACCATATTGTTGCTACCGTTGGCGCTCCATTGTCAGAATGTGCTAGAATGGCAGAAGATAGAAAAACGTGGAGGAACATTGGGAAATTTAGCTAATAGCTTCATGATATCACGATACCTGCATGAGGTTAAAGACTAAGAAGAAGGAGGAGGAGCAAGGTTTTCACTCGTTGACTTCTTAAATGGAAATGAACAATGTTTTCGACTTATTTTGACACATTTGTTTTTATTCTTTTGTCACTGGCAAAAGAATAAACGTCTACGCACAATGAAAGCTATTTGCTTGAACGTCAAACTATTCCATTTTTACGTTAGAAAAAACCACCTTGCTCGTAACACGTACAAATAAGTCATACTTGTCGCGGCATGTCGTCAGACAAAATCCATATATTATGACTTTTTGCGATTATAAGCACTATTAAAATGACTTATGAGTATGTCATATTATCAATTTTAGGACAGTAGGTTTTAGAATCAGAAAATATTAACGTGAATTTGTGGAAGAGAAATAAACTTACAATATATAGATATAAGATCTTAAAAGAGGAAAAATTTTATTTTGTGAGTTTTTGCACCAAGCGCACGACATAAGATAAATGATGAAAAAGAATTAGTTCCGACGGAACAAAACATGAGAATTTGCTTATAATTTTAAAAATTGTTTTTGTAAACGCTCAAATAAAGAATATATTTTCCAATCGTGGGTGGCTAAAAAGGTCTAATCGAAAAGTTTTGTAGTCAAGAGTAACAAACATGTTGCGTTAAAAAGGGAAAAATAGTCATAATAAAAAGAAACTTTGATAAAGAAAATCCTACAAATGAAAAACACAGATTGTAAACGACCGAGAACGTTTTACAAAAATTGGCGGGAAAATAAAATATTTATCAGGAAATGAAAATGCGAAGGCAATAATTTACTGGTTGTTACTTATACTACTTAAGTAGTATAATAAATAGATAGAAGAAGATAATAACTTCTACTAGATACTAGATTTAAAAAAAAAATATTCAAAAATTAAGCATAAAGAAACTGTTACAGACTTAAAAAATAATACAATATCGACTAAACTTATAAGAATAAGCGATATGTCATGAAACTCCTGTAACGGTAAAAACGTCATATCTTAATTAATGTATATTTAAATAATTATTTTATTATTTCTTTATTAATTGATTAATTCCTTAACCTTCAGTTTCTTTTTCTAATATTTTTTCTTTTCTTTCTCCGATAGAATAAATATTCGCCCTCTCTCTTTCTGTCCGGTAGACTAAATATTCTGTTCTATGTTGGCAGAAGAGCTAATTCCATCATAGGCATACTTCCTATGACATCTGTGCTATACTTCATTGTAGTCGCTCCCTGCTTTTTGTTAATCAGCTTTCAAACGTGGTGGGAATTTTTTTGTCTGTAATTGAAATTTATAAAAAAAAGGTAAGAATTATTGTAAGGTGCATTTTATGGTGTTTGCAGAAATCTCTTGGGTTAATTGGTTAATTCCCCTGGAATATTTTAATTACGGCAATCGAAAAGAAGCAAGTTTTTAAATCTGTTTATAGATCCATATGTAATGTGAAAGTTTAAAGTTCAGATTCAGACAGCGATTTTTTTTAGGGATACGTCCAAATGTCTCACATTTCATTGGCCAAAACTCAAAACCAAAATTTCCTGCCGTAGGTTTTGAAGATTAGGCGCTACCAGAGAATCCATAATGACTGGTAAATGGAAACGATAAATTGTATTGATCTCATAAGAATTGTAAAAAATGGCAAAAATCGCGCAACGTTTATTTATTTGACAGCTTCATAGAAACTGAGTTTATTTACGTCAAAATGCAATAATTGCAAGTAAAAGCTGTACCCTTCACCTTTAAAACGCATTTTGATTTTAGTCGATAGGCCACTCTGATCAAAATATATGAGGGCTTTTAGGAGAAAGCCAGTGGTAGAAGTGGTAAACTTTTTGCATACTTTTTGGAGTCTCAAAAATAATATTCTCAGCAAAATTCAGCTAGTTCGTATGATTTTTGAAGGTTCGGTGGCGTTTTTGTCTCTGACGTTTGGAGTAGAAATCTTTTTACAGAAATTAATAAATAAAGTTCGACTAAAATACAAATGAAAGAAATTTTTAATACATCAATAAAGTCCTAATTTGATCTTGAGACATAATGAACAGCCTTACTCGGTAATATCATGGCTCTCTGGAGTTGGATTATACTTGTGGTGTGTGTGTGAAGATTAAGGATGAAACCACCAAAAAAAAACGGATACCGCCATATGGACTGATATTAAGAAGATGGAAGAAACTGTTGAAGATGGTAGAGGACTAGATATAAATATCTAAAAGATGCAGAGGCTGATACAAGGTACGATGTAGGAAACAGGCGGATGCCGATATAAACAAACTTGGGATAAACATGGAAACCATAAGAACGAGGTTGGATGGAAGAAACATGGGAACGAAGGTCACGTTTAGGAGATAATGGGACTCAGAATTGAGTTTGAAATCTAAGATGTATTTGAAGAGAAAATGGATATGGCTTCCACAGAGACGTATAACTTGTAAGTATATGTATAGTAAGTATATGTATTTAGTTATACTGTACTTATCGGTAAAATAAACATAATCGACACTTGTATGTGTCAATTAAAAGTAACCAATTAGTAAATAAATTTAGGCGCATTCTCCAATTTTACTAGTGAGCGGTTCTCGAGATAACCGAAAAATTAAATAATAAAATATACCTACATGAAGAGTAATTTTTCATCAAGAAAAAATCAAAGTATGATGGTTCAATGCTTTGGGGAATAATTTTTCATTACAAAAAAAATACAATGAACGACGGTTCAATGTTCTGGGATCTGATTTCGCGTTTGAGTGTGAAAGGTCCCGGATGCATATCCTGGTTGGGCTCATTTTTTTATTTTATGAATGCAATATTTAAATTATTAATGAAATAGAATCGAAATATGCTTTATTGTCACTAAAAATTGTACAATTTTATGGACAAAGCTTACAAAAGTCAGAAAAATAACAATAACAAATTTAAAATTTACTAAAATTACATAAATCGTCAATATCACAAAATAAAAGATAATAAAATACACAATCCATTCCAAAAGTTAAATAAATTGCAAATTGTGCATAATAAAACCTTACGAACTAGTAAGTTTAAGTTGCTGCATGCGATACTCAAATATATATAAAAACTCTTTAGTTACTTGTATCTAAACGTACTGTGATTTCTTAGTTATGCGTTAAGAAACTCTTAACTGAATAATAATATGGCCTTTCAGACAGATAGGCTTTTGTCTATTTACGGAACGTAAGAAAAGAAGTTGTAGATTTAAATTGCAAAGGGAGATGGTTGTATAATTTGTTTGCCGAATATAATAGAGAACTCAGTGGACGGGATCGGTAAATACACATCAAAGGTTGAAATTCTGGTGGAGTAGTCATGATTAGGTCTTGCTGGAAAAACATGGAGGTGTTTACGAATTGAAGCAAACAGTTTCTAAAATATGTAAAGAGAAAAGAGTTAAAATTCCGTGATTTTTTAACTAGCTTCTGCAGTGTGTTATTCTACTGAGGTAAAAAAGATACCGTATTGCTCTTTTTTGTAATTTAAAAATAACATCAGATTGGGCAGCTGTACTAAATCCCCAAACAAGAAGACCATATCGACGATTAGACTCGAACAAAGAAAAATAGGTTATTTTGGAAGATAATAAATTGATTTCCTTCGAAACAGATCTTATTTCATAGCAGACTGAGGCTAGTTTCTTTCCAAGAAAGCAAGAAATTTTACAGAATCAACGATATTGATCAGGCTGCTATTAAGAAACAAGGGTTGAACAGCTCCTTTATAGGATAACGCTACTGTCTTATCCACGTTAAAGAGAGTAAATAAAAATCGGAGTAGGTTTTTATTTTAAGTAGATCACAAGGTAAAGTGGCATGAAAAGTTGCAATATTAGAGTTCCTCCAGGTGATACTGGTATCATCAGTATAAAAAAATATTTCCAATGATTTTTAAGTTAGTGATATCATTTATAAAGATAAGGAAAGGTGGATGATCCAATACTGAATCTTGTGGTACTCCATATACAATGCTTTTGTTCCTAGAGTCAGTATTATTTGCTCTAACTAGTTTTCTATTCCTTAAGTAAGATAGAAACAAATTCAAAGAAATACCTCGAATTCCATAGCAATTTAGTTGTTTTATCAAAATGTCGTGATTTACATAATTAAAATCTTTGGCATGGTCACAAAAAAACAGTGGCAGTGTAGAGATCATTGTTTAGTGCTTGATAGACCTCCTCTTGTACAGAAAACATAGCATCACTGGTACATTTATTAGATAAAAAGCCTAACTGACTTTGTAATAAAATGTTTTTAACGAGAAAGCACGTAAGTCGGGCTTTTATAAGTCTCTCAATAATTTTTGGATAGAACCGGTAGTAAGGCGATAGGTCTATAGTTGCAGACATTCGATTTTTCACCACCCTTATGAAGAGGAACAATAATAGCTGTCTTTAGGCACTCAAAAATCTACCTTTTTCAAAGGAATCATTAATTAGTGGGACCAGGACTTCCAACACATTTCTTGGGTGATTTAAAAAAATTGCTATGGATAGTCCATCAGTGCTACACGAAAATTTGCTTTTGATACTACTGATCGTTTGAATCAGTTCAGATTTATCAACTGGTTTTATAAAGAATGAATTCGAGACCTTTTTTGAATTGGGGAAATAGGAAACAGGATCTTGTTTGGCAAAATAGTTGATGTTATATGTTTACTAACATTAACGAAGTATTCATTTAGTTTTTGAGGGTTTGGAGGAAAAAATGTTTGAGCTGTGTTAGTTTTATTTCGAAGATCGTTTATTATGGACCAAGTTTCTCTTGCAACATTTTTAAAGTACATTTTTTTAGCTGTTTTGATAGTTTTAGATAGATTCCTCTGTATTTGGAGATATTTTCAGTGACAAAGACGTTGGTAGTAAATTTCTTGATGTACAATAGTGATTTTGATAGTGACGCGTTGCTAATAAATTTCTTGATGTTCATAGTAAACGCAGTTAGTGATGGGTTGGCTTAATTGTAATTAAAGAAAATCCCTTATTGAAAATACAGACAAGCCTATCTAAAAGATCACTGAAAGTATAGTTTACATCCACAGAGAGAAAGTGCCACCCAGAAGTCAAGCACAATTTTGGAATTTATGAAAGTTCTGAGCGGAAAAAATCCTACCTAAACGTTAGTTTTTTAACGATTTTTTAATTTTTTTAACAATAGGTTAATTAGATATCATAGTTATTACATATCATTAGTTATCATATGAGTTTCAACAATGGTTTATTTTTTTCAAGAATTGCATAAAGTTGTACTTTTTTAGAAATCGAGAAGTTTACAGCATTGTAAATTGCAGCAATTCCATAAGCGAAAAGGACACTTTATGCATATGTTGAATATAATATTTTTCCAGAGAAGTGTAAATAATAATGATAAAAATACATATTTTTAATATCTATACAAAAACTCGAAAAAATTACACGTAATAAACATTTCCCGTAATGACCAAATTAGAATAAATAAAGATTTATTGGAAATTATAGAAAATCGTTGAGCAAAATCAATAAGCAAATTGTGTATTTCTTTTTACTTTGTGATGTGGATATTAAAAGCTCAATTCCGTAGTTGCCTAATATAAAATTGAAATTCAACTATGTTCTTGGTTGGTTTATGGTTAACAATTTTTTTAAATTATTAATTTTTGGGATATCCAAACTTTTTTTTATTTTTATATGATGGTTAGTTTAAAAACTTGCTGATAGTAGTAATAGGTCCTTGTATACAACATAGGAGTTGACTAGTTGAGATCGTACCCTCATGTGCAGATATGAAGAAAGCGGTTAACAAAAAAGACACAATGAACAATAAGATAGATACAAACAAAATTTAAAAGCCTTAAAATCAATGGAACAAATACTGCAGGTAGGTATCATGAAAGAATAGTGGGGCATTTAAGATTGAAGCACGTCAAACATTTATTATTTAACCTAGTAGTAATGAGATAATAAAACATGTTACGTATGTTTACATCGGAATTAGAATTTCAACTGGGTTGGAATAATAATTTCTGAAGTAATTATAGCAGTACAAAGTTAAAATTGTTTAATTTTACATATTATGCAAAGTACAACATGCGTTAAATTATACGAATATAATGTATTTCTAGATAGGATCTATATAATAAAAGGTACACGCAATAATGATACATGATCATATTTACAATTTTTGACAGTCATCAGTACAAAAAATGTTTGGAATAAAATTCATATACTTAAGCGTTTGATATCTTCAGGTTTAGTTAAATCAAATGAAGGTTTAACTTTTTTTCGGATCTTTAGAGCTAACAAACTTCAGACTTTTGTTTCTTAAAAAGCCGCGCTAATGTTAATTTAAAATAAAGGGTTAGATATGCCGATTCGTCATATTGTTTATTTTGAAAATAAATACATACATACATATTCGAATTCTAAATAGTAATTGTTTACAAGTCTTAATTTGTGAACAATTTAAACATTATTCATGGTTAATAATATTGTTTATTTGAAATAACATAAAAATAGAATAAACTTCATTTAAACTATTCTAACCATAACCCCCAAGGTTCATTAGATTTACCAACCTTCAAACGTGCGGTAATAATCCAAAAACGAAAAATAAAACTAATTCTAAAACTGGCTCAATAACTGGCATAAAAAACAACTAAAAAGAAAAAATGTCTTAAAATGCTTCCTAATCCATAGTCTAAAAATTGCAGACTATCGCCGTGGCATGGCCAGATGCCACATGACCGGTCGCAGAGACACGCCGCGCGACGATAACAAAACAACTGACAGTCTTGATTTGTTTTGGATGTGGTTGGGGCATAGTGCACAACTCGTAGCCCCACTTGTTTGCTAGCTAAGCTTGATATGCGTCCCCACCCAGCTCACACAACAAACACACACATATACTACACACAGAGCGGTAAAAGGCCGTGTACCAACATTCTAATAGTTTAGAATAGCAAAAAGATTAGGAACTTCGCTGTACGAGGATTTATCCATAATTTTTTGTTTACTTCTTAAAAAAATAACAACAAGATAGAGCAACCAAAAGGTATTCAGAATATTCTCATCCCAAAGTCAACGCTCCACTTACACTCTTCCAATAAAAGTTAAATAAAATAGGGTGAGTTGGGTAATTGGACCATGATTTTACAACAAATCTGCGTTCGGCTCAGATTTTTTAGCTACTTATATGATCAAAGTATAAGTGAATTTTAACTATATGTATAAAAACATGACCTCCATTTAATACTATTTAAATGTATGAAACCTTAATTTAATTGAAGGTATTAAAGTAATAATAAAATAAATAATAAAATTGTACATGCGGTGGTCCAGTAACCTCAATTAACAGGGGTAACTGAAATCAAAACTAAAATCTGAATGTATTCCTAAACAAAATTCTTCGTGAAACAAAAACTGCAAATTAAAAAATAAGATAAGTAAAGAAACGTTTATAATCTCATATAATGTCCCACAAATGCTGCATTTCTTTCACGTGAAAAAACCCTCTTTTAGAAATAATTTTTGGTTCTTCAATTGCACCAATACGTCATCCCAATCGTATTTTCCAATATCTGCTTTATCTGGCCACATTCCATGACTTTAAAGATTTCTGCATCGATGAAATTTCAACCTGGTCATCGGTAAAGCTTAAGATCTTTCCTGGAAAATGCTCTTCTTCATACTTAAAGATTACATATTCACCAACTTTTTTAACAATTTGTTTGAGGCCTAGTTGCTGAAAATCCCCACAGGTCTGCTCATCAATATTATTACAGAACATTTCAAATTTCTTCTCGCTATCTATATCTCTTTCATTTTCTTCTACAATATCTTGCAAATCAACATCATCACTACTTTCTGATAGACAATCAAAACTGTTCTTTTTCTTGTGTTTTAAAAAGTTTAGTGTAGGTCTATTTCGTTTAGCTTTCGGTATTGCCTTTCTTTTCATATTTTTGTTTTCAATTTTTTTTTTCATTTTTTCTTTCTCCTCTTGTTTTTCAATTTTTTTCAGTTTTCTTTCTCCTCTTGTTCTTTTTTTATTAGGTAATCTTTGCAGGTGATAATTTCACAGTTAGTGACCAGTCTTTTACGTTTCTTCTCTAAATTCTGTGGTCTTTTATCCTTTTTCATCATTTCTAACAACAACTCCTCAAATGATTTACGTGTTTGTGTAGGTCCAATTGCGAGACGCAGACAGGGCATTCTTTTTCTACTTGAACTTCGTTTGCAGAACTAGCTTCTGTTCTTTCGACCATTGCAAAGGTAGAGACAGAGGTTTCTGGCTGCTCTATTATGATTAAAGCGTTCGAGACATCTGATTGTATCGTATCTGAAGAAGTATGGGATGCTTGTTGCCGTACATTTGGATAATTGTCGTCTTCCTGATTTCCTATAACAGGAGTCGCATCTGGTTGTCGTACTGCTGAAGATGTAGGCCTAGTGTCTTCTGATTGTACTGTGGCAGAGGAAGGGATAGTTACTGAGTGTTGGGCAGCCAAAGAAGCAGTAGCTTCCAAGTGTACTGTAGTGGATCGGGAAGATTATTTTTATACCTAAGCAAATCATCTTTTTTGAATATTGATGCAGGAATTGCATCTCTGTTAGGACCTTGTTTATCGGCATCATAAATTCCTGTGGCTTTAAATCCATTAATAATATTAATACTAGGTATTTCATGTGCTAGCTTGGTTATCATTTGTACAAATATTTCTTTAGGAATTTTTTTGCGAGGATTTTCCCTCTGCCACTTACTGAGTGCCTTGTCCCAACTATTTTTCAGACCTCTAAAAACTGATACATCTAAGGGTTGTAATAACTGTGTCGTGTGTGGAGGTAACTTCATTATAGTAATCTCTCCTTTGTGATATTAGGTAAAAAAACATCTTTAAACCAGTTAAAAAACAAAGTAGTTTCCATCCAACCTCGAGACGTTGTAGAAACGCAGTTTTGGATTTGCATTCTCATTAATCCAATTGTCCATTACATATTTACCTTTAAATACACAGAGGACAGGTATCATTTGACCATCAGCAGAACAACACAACAAAACAGATGTGTTTTCTGGGCCAGACGAACTGGTCTTCCGTATGCTTTTTGTACCAATTGCACCAACGACTTTTTGTTTTACTAGGGTCGTGGCAAAATGACGTCTCGTCGCAATTAAATATCTTGTCTGGTTTTCCCTTAAGGTTTAGTTCTTGTATAGTTTTTGTTTAATACTTCAAAAAAATTGTAGATGACCCAAGGGTTCACCTGATCGCATCTGACATGTTCAATAGTCCTGGGTTTCTTTATTGACAGATGGTGCCTAGTTTTAAATAATCAAACCAGTCAGGACCTGGTCTTGGTCTTTAAATCTAACTGATATTAACGTCTTATATACAGTGTACTAATCTAATACTTCCTCTCTGGATAGGCCAAATCATTTTTATCAAATATGACTTAACTCCTCCACCACCGTTACCTTCTTTTGAAGTCAGTCCAGTCCCACGCGTTTCTTTGACGCGATGCTTCAGTGTAGATCGTGGAATATTGTAAAATAATGATGCACCCCGTGTCGTCCTGATGCCATTTCTAATATCCTCAATTGCTCTATCAAGGTCTTCCGTGGCATATGAGAAGCCAGCACCTTTCTGAGTTTTTCTGATGTACGTTCGTACCATTTTCTGCAACAAAAACAATCTGATATAACCTAGGCTTTCAAAATTAAAGGAATGGAGAAAAATGTATAGGCCCTGAGGGGTAAACTGGGCCAGCCCCTGGCCCAGTTACTCCCTATATGGGTCCCAGTTACCCCGAAAGAGTAAAGCTGTCGGGGTAACTGGACCACCCATTCTAACCTCAAAACTAATGGAATGAGCATACAAAACTAATTTAAACATGGTTAATAGTATACTAATCAACACTTTTACACTAAAAAACATGGTATAAACACTTACCTTGATCGTAAAAACAATAATGTAAATCACAAGCGCACCATGTTGATTTCATAAACAATAACTACGAATTTAAATTGATCTTCTCACAGCGAACCAAAAGTACTAGAGAGGTTAGAGTTAATGTTTTGGAGGGAAGGCACATTTCTTGCAGTACGGCCAACAGTAAGAAACTTAAATACTCTTCCAGTTTAAGATTGAAAAAGGTATGGCCCAGATACCTCCGGGGTCCAGTTGCCCCCTGTCACTTATTAGTAAAATTTCAAACAAGATTTTTTTATATAATCAAATTATATATTAGTATATATATATATATATATATATATATATATATATATATATATATATATATATAATATAAAATTAATGTTTATTGGGTTTAGGTTCAATAAAGATATGTTACATGTGGAACTAGATTTTATTTTCCATTGCAATCAATCAACGTTTCGGCAGGAAACCCTTGCCTTTGTCAAGATTCTAAAATGTGTGTATATATAAGGACAAACAGATATTTTAAATATGTATATATATATATGACTTACCAAAACGTAAAACGTGACACAGACATTAACGAACTGACATATCGTTGCTTGGCATGAATAACGACATAACTAAAAAATTACTAAAATCGAGTTAAATAGGTAAAATGTTCCAAAATCCAATATATTTTAACGTGAATAAAGCAGCAAGGCGTAGTTCTACTTTTAGCCACGTAGCGCGCATATGTCCGTTATACCATCACTTGAATTTGCCTCGAAGTTTATCACGTAGAGCGAACGCACATTTAGTTGGAGCCAGGGGCAGTTGAACAAGTTGTTAGAATTTTTTCGTGAATACTGGCAAGTATCGCAAAATATTTTGTGCTAAATGGAGATATATAGGTGATTGTCATCCTCAATAGTGGTGTATTTGGAAGTGTCACTGTATTAAAGGTAAAATAACTTAATTTCTAGTATTGCCTTAACTAAAATAGTGGATCACTTTGTTTTATGTCTGTATTCATGATAAAATTCTTAAATACATTTTAAGTTTTTTGTGTAAATAATGAGATATTTCGCACTACGTCAATATTCATGATAAATTTACAATGAAATATAGGAATTTATGCCAGTAATTAATTTATTAATTACTGCCGATATTTATTATTGTTGTAAATATTAGATTAAAATCAGAAACTTTTTGATTTGCAAATTAGTGATCAGCTATATTTTATTTTTATCTCATGATTGATATTTTATCATTTATGTTCCTTTTATTTTACTTTTCAGACTTAAATATGGCATATAGAGAGTAAACTGATGGTAAAAATGTTAGAAGAACTAAGTCAGTTAGAAGATTAGTAGGGAAAATGATGATACTAATACTATACTTACTCCAGTCATGAGTCCAAGTAGGTCAAGGCCTAAAAGAACTGTCTTGCAATCACCCATTACCATTGAGAACAATAATAATGAAAGACATTCTTTTAGATAATGAGTTGTCGCAGTGCTCCGACGATAGTATCAAAGATCCAAATTATGTGGTTTCTAGTGATCAAGAAAAAATAAACCCAAATTCGTGAATCTTACTACACAATATCCCGCAACAAATCAGATCTCGAAGTTCTTCACTCTTCTTCATCGGTTCATCATCTCATCTTCTTCATCGGGGTCATCTTCTTCATCGGGTTCATCAACTTCATCTAATAGTTCTAGTTCAAGAATACCTATTACGAAAGGTCGCAAAAGAAAATCAAATCCAATTAAGTGGAAACGTGCAGAAGCAAAACGATTAAGAAATTTAGGAAAATCGTATAAGCCTAACTCCAAGACTAAACAGGAAATGCCAGACAGAAAGTTAAAGAAACCGTGCAAAGAAAACTTGCAAATTTAACTGGATAAAAAATGTTTCGGAGAAAGACCGTCAATTAATTTTTAATAATTACTGGGATATGGGGAACCTTCACAGGCAGCGTGAATTTATAATGAGGCACATAACAAAGATTTTACCCCGATATTCTTACAAAATCCACAAGAGTAATCGCGGTAATAATTTTGCATTTTGTTAAAAATAGATATTACAAGAACAAGGCAAGTAAGAAACAATGCGGCCAAACCGTCATTACAGAAAGTTTACAAACAAAAATTTACAATATGCGAAAAGAAAAAGAAAGGGATTATTGGAATTAGTTAGAAAAAAAATGCCATTCCTAGATTCTACAGTTCATTTTATACAAATTTATAATACTCATTTTTAAAAAGCTATTTCTTTAGAGTTAAATGAAATTGGATAAAGTTTTGATTTTTTAGTTACATACCTATCTTGTAATTTTTTAAATCATATTCTGGTTTTGTTTATTTGAATTATTTTCTTCAATGTACTGTTACGTTTTGTTATTTCATAAATTAAAAACTACATGACACTTTGTTATGTATTTATTATCTGAAAAATTTGGGTATGCAATTTAGTGAACAATTTTTGGTGAACATTGGCGTAAGTCAAAATTATTTTTAATTTTTTTTAATTTTTGAAACATACCTGCTTAAAGCCACCCATTTTGACATGTCAAATTAAAGTTCATAATATAAGCTATCAAGTATTTTAGCCATACCACCATATCAATGTTTTAGTAATATGCTAATAATCGTTACAGTTTAGATAACTTTCCTGTTGCAATTATTCCAAAACGATGTTTTTTTAGTTATGTCACTATTTTGCCAAGCGACGATATAAAAGTTGATATCTGATATCTCATTGTTTACTGTCATTAGTATATAATTATTTTTATATGAGCGTATCGTTGATGTTTTCGAAAAAGGTAAGGTGGAGATATGTTATGACTTTAAGAGCTTTTTATGATGTTATATTATTATTGTTTAAATCAGATTGAAATATATTTTATTTAGGTTTTGTGTATCTTTTTTGTCATTTATTGCGTTGGTGTTTCTTTTTATTTCTATTGATTCGTATATCTCCCTCTTCTTTTTGTTTTTTTCTGTTTTTAAAATTCTGATGTTTTCAAAATCAAATTTATGCTTCTTCCCGCTTTCATGTTTTGTGAGCGCAGTGACGTTGTTCTTGTCGTATTTGTGAGAACGAATTCTGGATTGAAGCAGTTGACTGGTTTGACCGATATAGACACCTTCACAGTTTGTACATGGTATCTCGTAAACAACATGTGATTTTTTAAGTTTTGGAGTTTGTGTTTTTAGTTTTGTGAAATATTTATTTAAGAGATTGTTGCCTTTGTGGGCCACTGTTATATTATGTTTGGCTAAAAGATTGGTTAGTTGTTCAGATAAACCTTTTATATATGGAAGAGTTGTATAAGTGGTTTTGATACTGTTGGGTTTGTTGTTAGTTGTATTGTTATAAAATTTATGTAGTATGATTTGAAAAATAGTTTCGATTAGATTGTTCGAGATATGCATTACTTAGGAAGGCATTCATATATCGGTCAAACCAGTCAACTGCTTCAATCCAGAATTCGTTCTCACAAATACGACAAGAACAACGTCACTGCGCTCACAAAACATGAAAGCGGGAAGAAGCATAAATTTGATTTTGAAAACATCAGAATTTTAAAAACAGAAAAAAACAAAAAGAAGAGGGAGATATACGAATCAATAGAAATAAAAAGAAACACCAACGCAATAAATGACAAAAAAGATACACAAAACCTAAATAAAATATATTTCAATCTGATTTAAACAATAATAATATAACATCATAAAAAGCTCTTAAAGTCATAACATATCTCCACCTTACCTTTTTCGAAAACATCAACGATACGCTCATATAAAAATAATTATATACTAATGACAGTAAACAATGAGATATCAGATATCAACTTTTATATGTCAGTTCGTTAATGTCTGTGTCACGTTTTACGTTTTGGTAAGTCATATATTAATATATATATATAAATATAAATATAATACAATTTTAAAATCTGTTTGTCCTTATATATATACACATTTTAGAATCTTGACAAAGGCAAGGGTTTCCTGCCGAAACGTTGATTGATTGCAATGGAAAATAAAATCTAGTTCCACATGTAACATATCTTTATTGAACCTAAACCCAAGAAACATTAATTTTATATTAAATATAATACGGTTCAAGAAACTCAAAACTACTATATATATATATATATATATATATATATATATATATATATATATATATATATATATATAATATAAATTTAATGTTTCTTGGGTTCAAGAAACTCAAAACTACTATATATAATATATATATATATATATATATATTAATATATATATATATATATATATATCGAACTTTGATGGTATACAAGGCAAATATCGAACACAGTAATTAATTAAATCTTGCCCAAGTACTATCGATCAATAGATCATCCTCAGGGGCATTTCGTCAGTTGTGGCCTATCACACATGAGCAGAATGTCATACATGTAAATTTGGACATAACAATACAATACACAGAGACAAACAAACACTTTAAAATTTTTAAAAATGGAGAAGCTACATGTTATATAGAAGCCGGAGACAGAATGATGTCTCATAGATATCCACGAGAAGTTGTATTTTTAGACAAAATGTTGGATTTTTCAAAGGGAAATAAAATGATGTCATGGCAGGGTGACAACAGCAGAAGTATACGTTAACCAGGTGGTTATGGTGGAAAAAGATTTATTGTAGTTCATGCCGATTCGGCAAAAGGTTTTATTTCAGACATCATTTTGTTATTTTGTTCCAAATCCTTGACTACAGGATTATCACGGTAAAATGAATAATACAATATTTACTAAATGTATAGGTACACAATAACTTCCTAATTTAGAACGCTCATTTTTTATTGTCGTGGACAACGCTATAATAATTAACATTGGAGATAACAGTTCAGATTCTGAAGGTGATGAAAATGAAATATGAGAAACGAAAAACATACGTTCAAAATCTTGCAACATATGTTGCATGTTTCATTCTGTAAATAATTTTACTGTTACCTATTACACGAACATCATCATCATCATTGGCTCCACAACCCATGGTGGGTCTTGGCCTGCTCAAGGATAAGTCTCCATTATCTCCTATTCTTCGCCTTGGCTTTCCAGTTTTGTACTCTTAGGTCTTAAGTCTTCCTCCACCTGATCCTTAAATCGTGCTCTGGATCTGCCTCTCCTTCTCACCCCATCTATTCTTTGGTTATAATTATGTTTTGGCGGCTCTCTTATATATTTTATTTAATATGTTTTTCTCTCTATGTGACCTAAGCACCGCAGCCGGTTTATTTTGATGGACCTAATAATATCAGGTTTGTCATACAGGCGGCAAAGTTCGAAATTATAGCGTCTACGCCATAATCCGCCCTCCTATACTCCTCCATAGATATGCCGGAGGATTTTACGTTCAAAGCATATTAAACGTTCTTCATCGCTCTTTGTCATCATCCATGTTTACACAGTGTAAATCTTATTGTATATTTAATTATATTTTTTTTATAAACTGTTTATTTATTTAGTAATCACTAATGATATTAAAAAAATTCATTAAGCTAATTCAAATGTGGCTGTAATTCTGCACCAAAATTTTAAACCAAAACATTACGAAGTACCTTCGCACACTAGGTGCGAAAAGTAATCCTAGTTTCCCTCCCATCGTAATTAGTCTTTAAATTTTTAAGATAAAATATAGTATATTATAGTTCGGTGAAAGTTACATCACACACATTTGCTGCTGGCTAGGTGACCACTTAGCTGAGCTTTAAAAAAATATATCAAAATAAAAAATGACAACATATTTACATGGGTTTTTAAAGGCTATGATTTTAACTCAGAGAGATAATAACACTAAAACCATTAATTTTTAAAACGAGATGAATATCAAAGACGTAAATATCTTAAGGAAAGTATATATATTCAAACTATAAAATCAACACCTAATCATAAAAGTATAATCAAACCATCTGACAAATTTAAATATTTAATTATAAACTTTATCTTTATCTATATCTACCTATATAGCTCCAAAATTTTATTGTTTAATCAAATTGCACAAAGATAATAATCTTATTATACTAGTAGTTTTTTCAAGATACCTCAGTAAAATTTTCAAGGTTAATTGAATTCAATAATCTAATAAAAAATTCTAATTTTAACCGGAAGTAATGCAAGATGAATTTCTCTTGATGTGTCAAATTTGTTTCATATTACTTATTTCATCTTCTAAAACTAGTGCTTGTTGAATAGTGGTTAATCATTAATAATGTTGATTTACGTACTAGAAAAGTAATTGTAAACTCTCTAATTATATGTTTATAGCAAAATTAGGGTAAAACTATATATTAACGGCCTATACAAATTCGTGATGTAAATCCGGGCTATTCAAAAAATTAAAATTCTATTGTAAATACGTTTAAGTTGGTTAAACTTAATACTACGGTGCGTGTATATCCTAGCGAGGACATAGGCCATTTTTTTATGTATAAATGGTGTGGTAACATGCTCTAGCTTTTATTTAAGGCTGTTTTATCGGTGCACCAAAACCTAGGAACTGTTATTTACCGACAAAATGTCTCGAAATTTGGACACAATATTCGAAACTATGTTGCTTTTAAAATGATGGTTTTACGTTTTTTATTTTTTTGTTACTTCTGTTGAAAAATTGGATTATACTGTTTAACGTTCTATTATAACCAAACTTTTTACGCCCATCGCTTGAAAGAGTTTTTTTTTGTAATCGTTGATTTGTGTCCAGTAATAATCGAGAAAAGCGTGTTGAAACTTTGAAAAAAATTGCTAAGAAATACTAAAATCTAATAGTGAAACGTGTTACTCATCATTGTCGCTTAGGTTCACCGTTATCGTCTTTGTGACTTCAAATCTCATGAGCGTTACGGTCAGTTAGTTCGTGTTAAAACTAATTTGAATGGAGAGTAATGCATTTGTTGCCCGTTGGCCGACGCCACTGAGTAAAGATAGTCTCGCGTAAGCAGTGTAGAAATGTAAGTGATACGCCCATTTCAAATCGCAGTGTGCTTGAACTGCTAAAACAGCCTAGTCTGCTAAAACAGTCAGTTTGATTCAAGCGACGCAATCAGTTCGAGAGCTTTTGTCAATCCTTAATGTTTCAGGTAAGCATTAAGAAATTCATAGGTTACAATATTTGCTTGCAAATTATTACAAACAATATTTTTTCACCTACATGCAATAGTTTGTTCATTAGAAATGGTTAATATTTGTATTTTTTATAAAATACTTTAGTTTTTTTTGCCAAAACAAAGTAGAATTTACACAAATAGATTGGGCCGGTATTCGGGCACAAATTTTAGTAGCTAATTTAATTCCGGCTCAATGGGCCGTAATTAAGAATGTTGATGGTTTTTTCAATTCAACTTTTTGTTCTTTAATATTAAAAATTGTTATAAAAGTAATATATTCTTTAAAAAAATATATTAACAAAAACAAACTATCCAATTCCTTCCCATAGTTTGTCTATAAAAGCAAAAAATAACGTTTAAAACTATGAAAGTCAGCTGGTTATTTTTAATGTTAAAAATTTGAAAAAAATCTTGAATTTGTTCCTTTTAAACTTTTAACTTTTAAAAACTTTTAACTTAAGTTAAAATATATACCTAGTCTGACAATTAATAATTTAATAAAAAAACAATAAAACAATTTTATATAATTCTGGGTGGTATTAGATTTTATTATATTTCGCATGTGCTCTAATTTCGGCCTAGCCCAAATTTAGCCTGACATGTTATCTACAAAAAAAAAGACTCAATTATTCACATTTGATTTTTTTTTACAATCATGATCAGAACTAAAAAATCTTAGCCAATACAAAGAAAAAAATATTCACAAGAGCTACTAGATCGGACAGCAGTTAAGACAACCAGTTTTAACTAGTGGTGAGGAAAAACTAATCCTAAAATAGATATTGTTTTTGCCTATAGTAGGTTTTCTCGTGACATTCGATCAGCTTATTAACACCGTAGCAGTGTTCATTAAAAATTTAAAGTAATTCAATCCATTTAAGAATGGAATTTCTGGAAATAGATGGTACTATAATTTCCTAACCCGGCATCCGGAAGTAAGACCTGGTGTATCGCAAAATCTGACAGTTAATCGTTCCTTCTATACGCAGGAAAGGATAAGAAATCGGTTCAAGAAAGTATATGAATATTTCAGTAAAAAGGCATCACGGATGTGTTTAAAGGTGCAAGCCAAATATTCAACTGAGTGTAGACAGCCTTTAGGGCAAAGAAGTGTTAGTTAAAAAAGGGTCTAAAACTATATAACATAGCTGCTAACGACGAAAAAGAATGTCTGACCGTATTAGCAACAATATCTGCTAGTGCAGATATCCCATCACCAATGGTATTATTGTTCTGAAGCTATTTTCTTGTGGCATTGTAAATTAATTACTGTTAAACTGGGAATAAGCCACAATTAAAGATAAAAATACGTTTATTGACGTTTCAATTTCCACTTCGGAAATCGTTCTCAAAATACAAACAGTAAATTAAACAAATTTTGTTTTTTGTTACATAGTAAAAAATTCTTCTAATAATTTAATTTTATCCGACTCATTTATATTGACAATTCAGACATACATTATGCATTTTAAAGTAGACGACTTTAAAATGATATTGCCAATATTGTTGAGTTGCGCTCCTGGGACGACTTTACTTATAGATAGTTCATTCGATTACATGAAATCAACTTTAACTTGAGAATATCCGTCAGAAAAAAATCATAGCATGTAATTCGTTTTTAAAAAGACAAACACATGACATGATGACAGTAAAATTCTCCTGTTAGTGATTCCATAGTAAATTATGAGGGAAAAACCAGGAAAAAAACCTCATAATACTATCCCGACATTGTAAGTATTTGTTCGTGAATTTAGTTTACCTCCAACAAACATCAAAATTCTGATTTTATATGTTACGTTATTTAAAAAACATAAATGATGTATCCTCTATATGTTACTGACTTACTAATACTGGTATTTTCTTATTAATAACTTCCTCTTTAAATATTGCTAACCAGGTCCTACTACATTCTGCCGAGGAATTTGCGACACAATTGGCCTCATTTAGCATAATTAGAGCCGCTTCTTTTGATTTTTCTTTTTTTACCATCCGTTTCTTTTAGGACTACATTTGAATTATTCCATTGAACCCTATGTTCATTATCCCATGCGTGTTTACAGATTTGAGATCTATCAATTCTCTGTCCTTTCTTGTTCATTGTTAGGTTTGGTTTTGGACAAAATAGATCTCAACGTGTTTGTTGTTTTGAATGTTGTTGAAATGTTGAATTTATTTCCTATCCTTTTAAGTTTTTCTGATAATCCTTTTATGTACGATATTGTTATTTTCCTCATATTATTCCTTGTGTATGCTGTAGGATCTCGTTCTAAGTTGTTCTGTTCTATTCGATCGATTTTTGAAAATTCCTTATTTATAAACGGTAAAGGATAATCATTTTTTAATAAAACAGATGTTAACAAATGTTTCTCCTCCAAGAACGAATTTTCGTTAGAACAAGTAATTTTGGCTCTATCGTATAAGGATTTAATTATTCCCTTTTTTACATTAATATTGTGATTTGATTTGAAATTTAAATAAATAAATTTCCACAGGGTTCAATGGAATAATTCAAATGTAGTCCTAAAAGAAACGGATGGTAAAAAAAGAAAAATCAAAGAAGCGGCTCTAATTATGCTAAATGAGGCCAATTGTGTCGCAAATTCCTCGGCAGAATGTAGTAGGATCTGGTTACCATTATTGAAAGAGGAAGTTATTAATAAGAAAATACCAGTATTAGAAAGTCAGTAACATATAGAGGATACATCATTTATGTTTTTTAAATAACGTAACATATAAAATCAGAATTTTGATGTTTGTTGAAGGTAAACTAAATTCACGAACAAATACTTACAATGTCGGGATAGTATTATGAGGTTTTTTCCTGGTTTTTCCCTCATAATTACTATGGAATCACTAACAGGAGAATTTTACTGTCATTATGTCATGTGTTTTGTCTTTTTAAAGACGAATTACATGCTATGATTTTTTCTGACGGATATTCTCAAGTTAAAGTTGATTTCATGTAATCGAATGAACTATCTTATAAGTAAAGTCGTCCCAGGAGCGCAACTCAACAATATTGGCAATATCATTTTAAAGTCGTCTACTTTAAAATGCATAATGTATGTCTGAATTGTCAATATAAATGAGTCAGATAAAATTAAATTATTAGAAGAATTTTTCACTATGTAACAAAAAACAAAATTTGTTTAATTTACTGTTTGTATTTTGAGAACGATTTCCGAAGTGGAAATTGAAACGTCAATAAACGTATTTTTATCTTTAATTGTGGCTTATTCCCAGTTTAACAGTAATTAATTTACCAATGGTATTGTTTCACTATACAAGGCTATCAAAACATATAGTTAAAACAATTCTAATAGGTTCGGGTATCGGATACACTGAAAGTGGATCCATGAATACAGAAACGTTTTATGAGTATGTGCAAACTATTTTAATAAATGGTTTAACGAAAAAACATTAAGCGACCTGTCCTGTAAGCTAGTTTGGTCCTGAAAATGGAATTGTTTTGGTAGCACTGATTCTAAATTCCATACGTATTTTAAGCCGCTTGATGTTGCTATATGCCGAAATTTCAAAGCTACATGGCGCAAAATAGTTCATGATTTCTGAACCGATTTTGAAAATCAATCTCCCATAAATTGTGCTGAATCCTATTTTGACACTCCTCCAAAATTTCCAGCGCAATTTAAAAATACATTTTATTTCTCCAGAAAAATATATCAGATGTCCAAAAAAGAGTCTTTAAAAAAATTAACACCTGTAGTAACAATTGCTGATGATTTCATGGAGTACCAGAGAAGAGTAAAAGCTGAAAAAAATGAAAAGGAAGAAAATAAAATTTTAAAACAAAAATGTTGGTTCTGATAGAAAAACAGGTGAAAGAACTAGAAAGCCGAACGCTAACAATCCTGTGGATTTAAAGATGGGCGTTTACAAATTGGGTGATTACGATTACGTCATTGTAGTTTACAAGCAGAAACATTTTCCAGTAGGAGAAAAAATAACACAAGATAAATTCAAGTTGGCTAGAGACCAGATCCAGATGGTACAAAGGAAATTGTTTAATTGCACTATTCCAGTACATTAATAAAAGTGGTCTTTTTTTATTGTACCTTAGATAAATAATTTGAAGACCTTGTCGTGAAAAGGATGCAAGCCACAAAATCTAAAAAAAAATTGTGTTTTCAGTGCAAATAGTTCAAAATAAACGGTATAAGCCACATACAACCTAGTTTTTGTAACATCATAATCTTATTAAGACCAGGGCGTTAAGCAACACCATACTGCTGGAAGAAACGAGGGGAGAGATTCTTCGAATATCCCTAAGGATATTCAACAGAAAAACGCTCACCGTCCAATCCATCAGTATGGTGCTCTGTCCGATTGCTCAGCCCTGAGTTCGTTCCCTGTTCATTCTCTCTCTACACCAATCCCAGAAAGATACAGGAAATAAAAAACTTATAAAGTCATAATAATGGTATATTTATTTATTAAATATAAATATCATATATATATATATATATATATATATATAATATATATATATAATATATATATATATATATATTTAAAAGGTTATGTTTTATTAATTTTATTTTTATTGATAATAAATGTTGTATTTTATAAAGTATGTGGTTCGTTTGTTTAATTTAATATACCTCAGCTAGCTCAATTATGTGTTCTTAGCAATCTGTCACTGTGTGACGGTCGACTCTGTAGTTTCCTGGTAGAGTTCAAACAGACATTAAACCAAAATTTACTTTAGACTTTTGATAAATTAACCCAAATGAAGCACGTTATTTATTAATATTGAACAAATTTATTTTGAACAATAAAATTCGTTTGCAACTTGGGTTGCCTTTTAAAAATTCACAAAAATAGGAATCGTGTAAACCTAATATGGTTTAGTTGTCGTGACAATAAAAATTCGATTACAAAATGTGGAGACTTTCTATAAGTACCTGAAATCTAATAAATATTGCAACTTTATAAAGTGTTTAAATGAACTATAAATAAAAAGAAACTGAACACTTTCCCGCTGACTTTCAACTTGCATTCAAATATAATCAAAAATTACAAATGAATCCCTAAATTATTATCCAACCTCACTTTAAAAACAGTTCGATTTCTTTAAAGAAAACTAACTTCTCGCAAAATAATCTGTGAAACTGGAATATCAATCACTCTCTTCGGAATATAAGGTACGTACTAACTCTAAGTTTAACTTAATGCTCATTAATATTTTTCAATTTATAAGGCCTATCGCAATTCTGTTAATTCATGAATTTTAATTTTCTCAATCTCAATGAAATTTCTGTACTCCAATAATAATTTATAACTCAAATTGTTTCTCTTACTCTCTGGAACAAATTCTGGATATCTCTGCTCTTCCAAAACACTGGAAACTGTGGAAAAAACTAAATTATAATCAGACGAGTTGAAAACACTCCCGGCCTACTCCACAGTTTTCGGGGCAAGAGGTCTAAAATTAGCGTCGGCATCTCCAAAATAATTTTTTCCGTTGCTAACCGCAACCAAACGTTTTTTTTTTTTTCTTTTTTTTTTCGTCTTCTATTTAAATATTTATTTAAACCATAAAACTTGTCCTGTTCTGACACATTTGTCAAGCCACATTAATTTTTCATAATCACTTTAATCACATCTAATTTGAGAATATAAAAAAAATGTTCAGATATAAAACTTATTCTATTAATACAATTTATTCTTTTCATCTCCACATCATTGTAATTTATCAGCTTTATTCAGAAAGAAAATATCTGCTATGCAAAAGAAAACAAGTAAAAGACATATGCCTAAAGCTAGAAAAAAATACTTACCCGTGTATACGGCCAAGACACTAACCAATTTGTGTGACTATAAATTCATTAAGAATGATTGTAGTGATAAGATTGAAAAGAGCGAATAAAAATTCATATTGGCTTATATAGAATGGAACGGCTACTAAAAATATTACACACTATTTTCCAATAGATGGCAATGGTGCGGCAAAATAATCTTTCCACAATATCGCTAGATGGTGAATACTTTTACAAGCCACCATCATGAGTGAAACACGTACTGGGTGTTCTCGCTATTTTTATGAGTTTTCTAGTTATTTAAGCGACAAAAATCAGTGTGAGTTTAACTCAGATGATAGTGTAAAGGACAAGGGCTATACTGAGAGTGATATTGGAAACAGTTCATCATCCTTTGAGGAACAACAGGTAAGTTTGTTAAGTTATGTGGTATGCCCCCATTTCTAAAAATTTAGGCAATAAAATTTTGCGTCATGTGGCTTATTTTGTAGCATGTAAGTACCAAGTTTTCCCGAAATTTTATTAAATCGGTTCTTGTCTTTTGGGGTATGCTATTGGTTATTTGCGGTCTGTTAAAAATTAAATTTGGTCGATACATGAAAATTTTCATTTCTGACATTTTTAAAGATCCTCTTAACCGTTTGTTATTATTTACAGAAACCCAATAAAAATTGCCACGCTAATTTTCCAACCCCTGAGAAAAAAGTCAGGGGTAGGTGGTGACAGAAAAAAATGGATACATATGGATTAAGAAAAGAACGTCGAAATCTTGGTTCGCCATATATAAGTAAAACGGGAAAAGATGTTGCAGCTAGAGTTTTGGGCCCACCTTGCGGATGCAAGAAAAACTGTAGGATATTGCTGCAGAGCACGGAAAACAAAATTTTTGACGAATTTAGGAATATTGGAGACTACGACAAACAGAATGCTTATTTATACCATAAAATTAAACAGCTCCAAAAAAAAGGTCATATCCAAAAAAAAAACAAGAAAACATTTCATCTCGGAATTCCACTTTCAACTATTTTGTAAAGGTAAGTTATCCTCCTCAGTCCTATTCCCTTTTGAGATGTGGTAACACCATCAGGCCTTAACAGTTTTTTTAGGATTTCCCTCCATCTTTCTCTGTCCTGGGCTAGTTGTTCGGCTTCATGTAACCCTTGGGTTACATGAAGCCGAAAGGTAAGTAAAGATGTGAAAATATGCAAAAAAAGAATTTATTTCCATCCATGGCCTTACTTCTCAAAAGTGATTACAGTTACTGCAAAAACAAATGTATGAAGACTTTACAAGACCTAAATCAGATCAACGAGGAAAATATTTGAACTCTGTACTTAGGTATGCTATTAATGTGCTCGGGACCACATTAATAGCATACCTAAGTACAAAAGCCACTATAGCAGAAATAAAAATCCGAACAAAGTACGGTGACCATGATCTCAATATATCTTCTTTATATTACGACTATTATAAGAACTGGTGTGTCGAAAAAAAATATAATACCCATCAATACAAAATATAATACCCAAGTTAAGATAAATACAGAAGGATATTTTGTTTAGAATTTAATATTGGATTTAAACTACTATGGAGTGATGAACTACAAAATATGCGATGAAATTGATGTGAAGATTAAAAATTTTATAGAAGATGAAGATTCTGTGAAGCAGTTAAATATAGAAAAGGAGAGAAAATTTAAGGCGAGCTGAAGCAATGAAAAACACTTTAAAGGATAAAATAAAATTGGCTGCTTCAAAAGATAAATACATATTGTCATTTGACCTTTATCAAGCACTACCTGTGCCCTCATTAACAACTGGTCCAGCTTTTTACCGTAGAAAGGCGTGGGTGTATAATCTTGGTATGCATGATTGCGTAAATGAAAAGGGCTATATGTGTATATGGTCTGAAAACACTGGTAAAAGAGGCAGCGATGAAATTGCTAGTATTCTCGTGAAACATTTTAAAGAGCGTGAACGCCTTCCTAAAAACCTAATCGTTTATACCAATAATTGTGAAGGCCAAAACAAAAACTGGGTTTTGGTTAGCTTGTTTAAGCAATTGATAATGGAGGGTATTTTTGATTCTGTAGAGCATAGATTCTTGGCAGTTGGGCATATTCATCTACCGTCTGACCGAGACTTTGCTATGGTCGAGAAATATAAAAAGAAAATGAAGGCAGTATATGAACCAGCAGATTGGTTTTGATGCAGTAAGGAAATGTAAAAGAACCAATCCTTTTGAAGTAACAATAAGGAAAAGAGGAGACTTCCTTTTATTTAAAGTTTTGGAAGAAATTATAACCAAAAATAAGTTAACAGATGAGAAAGAAAATGTTTTCTTCTCTAAAATTTGTGTTTTTAGATTTGAAAATGAACGCCCAAATATAATGAAAATAAAATACTTCCTAAATGAAATTTTTAAGAATGTAAATGTTGGAAAACATACCCGAAATACATACCCGAAGTTCACCACCAATTTTATTTGGAAATTGGTGCAAAAAATTTAGTTATTCAAGGGGCTGAGCAACAAACAATGGTAGTAGAAGATATAGATGAAGAATACCTGTCAAGTGAAAACTAAGTTCAGATTTTTTTTATGTAAAAGGATACAAGCCACAATTTTCTCAATAATTAAATCTTATAAAACAAAATTGATGCTTTTTTCAATTTCTTTTTATTTGTAAGATACTCAATGACTAGTTTTATCTTTTGTACCTCAAATCAAATAAATTGCACTTAACTTGGATTTTGTGGATTTAAAATGATTTTCAAACATTAATGTTTTTAAAGTAATTGTATGTGGCATACATCATTTTCACGCTAAGGTCTTCATTTGTAGGTCTTTCATAGCTGTTTTGCAATGTATGAAAAAAGACTGTTACTAAGTAACTTATGAAAGTATTTTTGTTGATTTTTTATATTTAAAATGTATTATGTATGTACATCGTTTAATCTTATTTAATTTTTCTATGTCTTTTCTATATATAAATTATGTTTTTATGCTTCTGTATTTTATATCTACTTTGAAAATATTAAAATACCTATTTACAAAACCATTATCATTATCAATACTAATCACCATTAGGTAAATGGATGGGAGAATGGAATCCAGACATCAGAAAAAAACCCCACAATCAAACCAGACGGCTTTTCTCTTCCCCGTCGTAATGGTGCAACCTAAATAGAATACGAGTTGGTCATACGAGTTTGTAACAAATCGCTGAATAATGGGGTATAAATGCCAGCCCGGAATGTGACAAATGCAGCGCTGCTGAACAAACAATTAACCACATCGTCTTCGAGTGTCCAGCGATCAAGTTCTTTGGCAGCCTTCAAGAAATCCACCAACTTACTCCCAAAGCGAGAAATTGGCTTCGAGGATGTAACCTTCGACTTTAATTTAATAATTTTAATTTTATATGTTCTGTGTCAGTGTTCACACTGTTTACTTATTTACTTACTTATTTATTATTGTTATTGTCACTTTTTTCTTCCTTTCTTTATGTAAAAACTGAAATGTGTAAAGTTCATACGAATATATATATATATATATATATATATATATATATATATATATAGTATAATATATATATAATAAGGATCACTCAGACGAGTGGTGGGTTCAATAATCGGTCAACTAGGTGGAGAAATAAAAGACAAAGTTGATACTACTTCATCTATTTTGAAGACGTTTCGCTATCGAATTCTGATAGCATCATCAGTTCATCTAAAAATTTTTTACATTATGAGTACCACACATTCATGAAGAAGATGTTAAATAGTTACCTTAAAAAAGATATGTAGTTGTCAATGGTATTGAAAAGGTAGTACAAAAACTCAAATAAATGGACATCATATGGTGATATTGTATAAACAATTAAATAACTAACAACATTTAGAGACTTAGTAAAAATTAGCAAAGCAACAGAACACGTGGTCTAATAAGCATATAATATTTTATATAATATTAACTAGTGAAAAAGAACTAAGAAAATCATTGATTCACTTCCAACTATGCAAAAAATTTTGTTTTATGACTTCATCTTAACTTTCGGTAGCATTATTTAAGTTATCTACATTGAGATATAAAAAATATATATAAAAAAAAAGATATAAAGTGAAGTTACCACTGTATGCTTGGCACCTGTTGCGGTTGAAATGGCGTTAATTAAAAGGTACCGAGCCAATGACATGAACAGACAGCCAACCTTGAGGTCGAAGATTCTTCGACAGAACAGCAAGGTTAATAGTACCAACCCACTAATTTACGGGCGGTATATTTGAAAAAGTTAACATGAGTTTGAATGATAACCCTCCCGTAAGAGACCAAACAATGAAAGAAATTAGCGATAACGCTAATCCCCTGCATCAACTAGTCTAGAACAAACAAGTAGGCAAAATTCATTCAACTCCATATATAAAAGAGTGATAAACCGTCAACAGTGTAGTTGGATATACAGCTACAGGTGAATGACGATAAGCACCTAATTTCCAAAAAGTCCAAGGTCCCACGCTTGGAACTTTAATTTATAAAGTATTCAAAGAATGAATTGTATTTATTTGTATTAAAGTAAAAAACCAGAAGTTCACATTAATCAATGTATGAAAAAACGACCAAGTATGCAATGTGAATTGCATAAGTAAGTCTAAGTTAATTAGCATTATTGTAATAATATATTTTATCAAGTATTAATTATAGTAAGTTAAAGTATTAGAATTATTTATTAAAAACAAATGTGTTAAATTGTACGACTTTAGAGACACATACATAACGAACTGATTGTAAAGCCTAATTCTGCAAAATTAAAGCATGATATATTTGACTCAAGTTACTTATGTCTGTTCTCTTATTTAAAGCATTAGGATGTTTGAGAATAGAACACATTTCTAAGAACTGTCTTTTACCAAGATTGCGCTCAGTGCCAAGAATTTTGACTTCATTGAAATTCACCTTATGTTTGGTGTTAATTGCGTGTTGCGCTAACGCACATGTGTGCTTAGACAGATTAATGTCACTTCGATGCGAAGTAAGACGTCCTTTTAGTGATCTTCCAGTTTGACCAATATAACAAGCGTTACACTCAGCACAGGGTAAATAGTATATAGTATTAACTTGTTCCAAAGTGGACAAGGGTGTTTTAGTTTTAGAAAACAAATTTCTAACAGTCTGAGCATTCTTAACTGCAATTTTAACTGGTATGTTGTTCTGTTTATACAGTTTAATAAGCTTCTCAGTAACTTGAGGAAAATAAGGCAGAGATGAATAATGGGTGGTAGGATTCTCAAGATCAGCATTAGGCAGAACAATGCTAATTCAGTCAATAGCATTGTTCTGCCTAATGCTGATCTTAAGAATCCTACCACCCATTATTCATCTCTGCCTTATTTTCCTCAAGTTACTGAGAAGCTTATTAAACTGTATAAACAGAACAACATACCAGTTAAAATTGCAGTTAAGAATGCTCAGACTGTTAGAAATTTGTTTTCTAAAACTAAAACACCCTTGTCCACTTTGGAACAAGTTAATACTATATACTATTTACCCTGTGCTGAGTGTAACGCTTGTTATATTGGTCAAACTGGAAGATCACTAAAAGGACGTCTTACTTCGCATCGAAGTGACATTAATCTGTCTAAGCACACATGTGCGTTAGCGCAACACGCAATTAACACCAAACATAAGGTGAATTTCAATGAAGTCAAAATTCTTGGCACTGAGCGCAATCTTGGTAAAAGACAGTTCTTAGAAATGTGTTCTATTCTCAAACATCCTAATGCTCTAAATAAGAGAACAGACATAAGTAACTGAGTCAAATATATCATGCTTTAATTTTGCAGAATTAGGCTTAACAATCAGTTCGTTATGTATGTGTCTCTAAAGTCGTACAATTTAACACATTTGTCTTTAATAAATAATTCTAATACTTTAACTTACTATAATTAATACTTGATAAAATATATTATTACGATAATGCTAATTAACTTAGACTTACTTATGCAATTCACATTGCATACTTGGTCGTTTTTTCATACATTGACTAATGTGAACTTCTGGTTTTTTACTTTAATACAAATAAATACAATTCATTCTTTGAATACTTTATAAATTAAAGTTCCAAGCGTGGGACCTTGGACTTTTTGGAAATTAGGTGCTTATCGTCATTCACCTGTAGCTGTATATCCAACTACACTGTTGACGGTTTATCACTCTTTTATATATGGAGTTGAATGAATTTTGCCTACTTGTTTGTTCTAGACTAGTTGATGCAGGGGATTAGCGTTATCGCTAATTTCTTTCATTGTTTGGTCTCTTACGGGAGGGTTATCATTCAAACTCATGTTAACTTTTTCAAATATACCGCCCGTAAATTAGTGGGTTGGTACTATTAACCTTGCTGTTCTGTCGAAGAATCTTCGACCTCAAGGTTGGCTGTCTGTTCATGTCATTGGCTCGGTACCTTTTAATTAACGCCATTTCAACCGCAACAGGTGCCAAGCATACAGTGGTAACTTCACTTTATATCTTTTTTTTATATATATATTTTTAGATCTCAATGTAGATAACTTAAATAATGCTACCGAAAGTTAAGATGAAGTCATAAAACAAAATTTTTTGCATAGTTGGAAGTGAATCAATGATTTTCTTAGTTCTTTTTCACTAGTTAATATTATATTAAATATTATATGCTTATTAGACCACGTGTTCTGTTGCTTTGCTAATTTTTACTAAGTCTCTAAATGTTGTTAGTTATTTAATTGTTTATACAATATCACCATATGATGTCCATTTATTTGAGTTTTTGTACTACCTTTTCAATACCATTGACAACTACATATCTTTTTTAAGGTAACTATTTAACATCTTCTTCATGAATGTGTGGTACTCATAATGTAAAAAATTTTTAGATGAACTGATGATGCTATCAGAATTCGATAGCGAAACGTCTTCAAAATAGATGAAGTAGTATCAACTTTGTCTTTTATTTCTCCACCTAGTTGACCGATTATTGAACCCACCACTCGTCTGAGTGATCCTTATTATATATTGGATAGACGGTCGTACTCCTTTTTGCGATATATATATATATATATATATATATATATATATATATATATATATATATATAATATATATATATATATATATGTAAAGGAGTAAATCTTTTGAAGCGAAAGCCGCTATCGCTTTATTATATTAAAAGAGGCCAAATATATGGCCTAGGATACAAATATTCGTTAAACTTCCCGTGCTCGAATCGGTATCACTAAAGTATTATGATCATTTCGGCCTATCCCAGCCATCGTCAGACACTTGGGCTGATACAAATTCAAACTCGGAAAGTAAAACGAATGTCTCCCAGAACTTCACTACAGCGTAGTTAGCCTACAAAGGCGCCCCCTGCTTTGGGTGGCCGTGAACGAACCGATATGATAAACGATAACAGAAAACGATATTATCGCCGTATAATGATTGTTTAGTTCTACTTACGCTGATTAATACTCCATTGTTTGTAAACAACGTTATGCACAAACTGATCCATCTTTATCTGCTATCAAAATAAATGTTCATTTTTAGTATGTTGTTTTGAAACAACATAATGCAGTGAAGGTGTAAGTTATGACTTGAAAATATTTTTTGTCTTAATAGCAGTCAGTACATAAAGTGAGTCAGAAACAATTACTAACCGACCTTTTTTGTGTATTTTTAAAATGTAATAAAGCTTTGAAAATTGCTTTTCCATTTCCAGAAAGTAAAAATGGAGGCAAGTACATGTTGCTAGATTACTTTACTAAGTGTGTCGAGATTTACGCACTTCCAGACCAGAAGGTCGCCACCATTGCAGATAAGTTGATCCAAGAATATATCAGCCGATTTGGAGTGCCTTTGAAGATCCATAGTGACCAAGGCAGGAACTTCGACAGCGATATATTCCAAGGAATATGTGATAGACTAGGCATGAAGAAAACAAGAACTACAGCATATCAACCGCAATCGGATGGTATGGCAGAACGGATTTGATAAAGATGGTGTCCGATCATCAGCGAGACTGGGACCAATATCTTCCGTTCTTCACAATGGACTACACATCTGCTGTTAACGAATCAACAGGCCAGACACCAGCCAGAGTCCTATTCGGACGCGAGATGCGACTACCTTATGATCTAGAGTTTGGGTGTCGACCTGAAGAAGATGTAGCAGGTGAAGATTATATGATCGAATTACGAAGAAGAATGGACGATGTACACGAGTTGGTCCTTTCCCATCTTCAGATCGCTAGCGACCGAATGAAGAAACGGTACGATACACAAGCCGAAAAGGGTTGCTTTAAGAAGAACGACAAAGTCTGGCTCTAATCCGAAGAATCGAAAAGGTTGTTCTCCCCAAGTTACAGCAGCTTTAGAAAGGTCCATACCTCATTATGGAGAAGATCAATGATGTCATCTACCGAATAAGCAAGATTCCGGGGAAAGCCGATGATAGTACATCATAACCGGCTGGCGTCTTTCGAAGGTGCCCACGATATAGATGAAAAAGTGGAAGTAAACCAAGTCCAAGATGTGTCTGACCTCACGTTTGAGGAATTCATGTGTGTCTATGGAGGTACCGGCAAAGCAAGACATAGTGTTACCACTGAAGAAAAGCAAGATCTACTCACGCTTCCCGATGACACTATGGCCCTTACCATCCCGGCCAGTATCAAAGACGCACCAAGGTTGGCATCCGTCTTTCGAAGGAAGTTCCGTCGAGCTGCAGAAGTTCAATGCCAAGTAGCAACTCCAGGAAAGCCTTAAAACTCCAAGATGCATCACGTTACCTTTTCTACTTGATAACAAAAGAAACTGTCCATGACCAACCTACATACCGAGATGTATGGGAAACCTTACTTCAATTGAGAAAGCATGTACTAGAGTCCGACGTGCAAAGGTTAGCCATGCCAAAGTTAGAGTGCCGCCAATTAGATTGGAGGGTTATCCGAAATATGGTGAAGGAGATCTTTAAAGACACCGAAGTCCAGGTGTTAGTCTGTTGCAATCCGCATAGTTACTGGTGCGGAGAGAAAACCGTCCCTTGTCATTTTTATACAACTGGAAGTTGTAAAAGAGGGTCCAGTTGCCGATACCAGCATAATCTATGTACATTGTGACTATCATACTTTGACTAGAGTAGTCTCAATTTCTTTCGCATCGTTCCATTGCTTCTTTTTTTTCGCTCTCTGATTTTTCTTATTGTTATATGTATCGTTTTATATATGCCTAGGTCATTTTTGCCCATTCCTCTTTCGTTAGTTTCAGGATCTCATCTGCCATCCACGATTTTTTCTTGATTAATGTATCTGCCTTTAAGTGTTTCTTCTTTATATTTTGAACTATTTCTTTAATCATTTGTTCTTCGTTTGATCTCTCACTTATTTATTTAACGTGGCTTGGACCATTCGCATTAAGGTCTTTTAGCATTCGTAGATCGTATGATTGTGATTTTCTTTTCTGCGGTCTTTTGAGTTTGACTCGGAATAATCGTGGAACGTGGTCCGTCTCCAAGTCTACTCCAGGATAAGTCTTAATATAATATGTAAAGCTGTTTCGGAATCTTTAATTTACTAAAATGTAATCTATTTGATTTCTAATTGTTCTCCAGGGTCTGTCTTGAGTGTACAGCTTTCGAGGGGATAATTGGGAATATGTGTTGGTGACAACTAGTTCTGGGTCTTCTGCGAATTTTTCTAGGAGGCTACCTCTCTCATTTCTGACTGCAAGTCGATCGGCTCCGATGTACTGTGTCTTATCTTTAACTCAAAGCTTGGTATTAAAATCACCTATAATAATGAGAACTTCCTGTCGGTCGTGCGAACCTAACCTAACCTTGGGTGATGCGGTTACTTCGACTCCATATTCATGTGATCCGTCACTTTTTCCCGAATAATAGATATACCGTCTGATCTTTCAGTTGTATTTCTTCAGAATCTGGCCACTCATTTCTGCTTCTCTCCCCGGAAACCCGATTGGAGGACTTACTCCAGTATTTACGACCGAAGCCGTAGGTCAGTAAGTTAGGAATTACTTATACCGGCAATAATTCGGTGAATGACTCGCCACGCTGGTAAAACAGATTGGCCAGTAGAGGGAAAAATTTAGGAGTATGTGAAGTGGGTACATGCGCAAATTACGCAGTTTATGTTTAAGGTATGCGACATACCCCCGCGTAAAATATGGGTTCTAGAACAGTTAATTGGGTAAGGTTAAGATGGAATGTCGGGTAAGGACAGCAGTCAGCTGCTTCGGTTAGTAGCCTTTTACGACAAGTAGGAGACCCTTGTCGATCGGATAGCCAAGCGGGCTGGATTCTCCTTCGCTTCGGTGCGGGAGATGTCAATTCAATCCCCAGCTCGTGTACAGAAAAACAAAAAGGCTAACGTAGCAGTTTCAAATTCTAAATGAATCTGCGGCTTAGATCTAGAATATGCTGGTATCTGATCGGCCTATGGTGGAGCAATACGGCAAGAGATAAGGCTTGTCGGTTCGGTGATACTCCTCCATAGATCTCTACAGGAAGGGCGTGTGCCGCCTAAATACCGGATATATATATATATATATAATATATATATATATATATATATATATATATATATATATATATATATTATATAATATATATATATATATAGGTATATAATATATATATATATATATATATAATATTATAAGTATATATATATATTTATATAGGAGGCCCTGTAAGTTATATCCTTCTTAAATGGCCGGCATCCCACACGGGGACTTAAGCTGATAGTGATATTCAATTATCTGTAACAGTTTGGTAACTTCCAATTTCTTCTAGTTAGTTATGTAATGTTTGCAATTTTCCAATGCTTTATAATTTGAATAGAATTTAGCATTCATTCATTAATTTTGTAAATTTGTGAATATTTATTTCGTCTGGCATATTTAATTAGCTTCAAAGAAATACAGCTAGGGCCGGGATATCTGCCATTCTTCATTTTACAAAGTTGTTATTTAGTTGTCCCTCAATTTCTATTAATTGTGTCTTCGGCTTGTGTTAAGTTTTTATGATATTTCCCATCGTCAATTTTTATTTTCAGATAATTCTTTCTTCTTCATGTGCCATCCCTAAGAGCTCTAAGATCTAAGATCAACAGAAGAGCAGCTAAACTAAGCTTTCAAATTATTTAACAAGTAGATGCATCTTCTTCTACGACTCTTTCTTCCCCGTTTTGTTCCTTTTACTATTAATTGTAGTCAGATATAACGTCGTCTCTCAAGACATGTCCCAGATATTGAAGTTTTCCAGTTTTAATGGTATTTAAAACATCTTTCTCTTTTCCATTCTTCTCAACACCTCGACATTCGTGACTCTATCAACCCAATTTATTCGAAATATTTTGCTGTAGGTCCAAATTCGAAGGCTTCAAATCTGCCTGAAACGTCTTTCTTTGATGTCAAAGCCTCCAACCCATAAAATAATACGAAAAATAAGTAGCATCGCAGAAGTCTTATCGTTTAAGTAATTGTAATGTCCTTTGTAGGACAAAATGTATTTTCGAGTGGATACTAAGCCAACAGGCTATACGGACAGAGGACGCCCACTAACTAGATGGACTGACAGCTTGAAGCGTGTTAGCAATACATAACGATGCAAGCCGCACAAGACAGATTGATGGAAAGAGCTAAGGGAGACCTATGTCCAGCAGTGGACGCATATAGGTTGATGATGATGAATGTTCCTGCTACATAATACTTTTTTCAGTTTCTTTAAAAAACATTTCTTACTTGTCCTATGTATTGTTGCTGTAATATCTTCTATGTGCTCATTATTTTCATTACATATTATTCCCAGATATTTACATTTTTGAATTTTTTAAATCTGTTTCCTATGTATTGTTAGACTTTCTTGCTGTTATGTTTTTTTATCAGCATAAATTGTCTTTTTTGTGTTTAGAGGCAATCGACCTTCTTCACTAATTTCTACCACACTGCAGACCATTTGTTGTAAATCCTCAAGACATCCGCTATTAGAATAGTGTCGTCTACGAACCATATCTACGGTACGTGATCATGAATTTTTATTTGTCTCTAAACAATGAGTGAATGAAGCCATCAATCAATTTAAATAAATTTTTATTACAAAATAAATACCTACATACACGTATAACTCTTAAGACTAGAAATGAATAATAACTACGTTTTTGGTATATTCGAATTATCAGAATTATCAGACAGTTTTTTCTTAACGCAAAAAGCTCAAAACAAATATGGCAACGAAATAAATAAATAAATAATAATAAACAACTAATCTAAGAACGCTAACTCAAAATTTTTAACAAAGCTCAATGAAAAATATTTTATCAAAGGTGTATCAGAACAAGTATAATATTATATCGTTTATATTTATTGCGTTTTTGTACGCAAATAGTTGATCAACTTCTGTGAAAACCATCCTATATTAATTTCTCCATTCCAATATTGGAATTTCCGAAGTAAAGTGCTTCTAGCGTTAAGGCGTTAGTGTTAATGACAGCTGGACTATGGTTGGCAAACACTTTTTGGCGACTACCAAGTGATTCAAAAAATATATGATACCCATCCGATAGGCCTGTGCAATGTGCATGTCATAAAGGATACCAGAATTCTGGAATCATCATGACATGCAAACAACAAAAAACAAACAACAAACGATTCGGTTCAAAACAATACTCTGCTAAAGACAAAACAGTGTCAGGTGGCAGGCCTGGTAGCGAAGGGGAGACACACATCGGTGACTATTGAGCCAGTAGCCAGCCACTAAAAGTTGCTCGTCTGTAATCGCTCATTTAAAATAATGCTTTACTGTAACTGATAGTGGCGGACACCGGTGTTCGACACCAGTCGCTTCGTCTGAAAGGGTACTAAGAGGGACCTCGGCCTTAGGCTTAAGTGTCTCTTCAGGGAATGGATTTTTGTATTTTTTTTGTATGTCGAAACTTGATTTTCCGTTAATGAAGAGGAGAGAGTGATGACGAGGCCAAGATTTGACAGCGCTATTTGTCGATCGAATTGGTATTTTGTGTTTGATGTCGGTGATGGCAGAAACAGCGTTTTCTAGTTACTATTGTTCCTTCGGTCGTTTATACGTCTTCAGTCAACTCTAGAACTAGTGTATTGCACTAAAATTCTTTTTCGACCAAGTGCGTTAACGGCCAGGCCTCGACAGCTTTCGAAAGATAGTTCTTCTACTCTTAAGTCTTACTCGCGTGGACGTCGAGTTGCGGGGTTTTCCCTTTTGGGAAGTGATTTGGCTGAGATTGTGTTGTTTGTTGTTGTATACGGCTTTTAGCGCTGTGTGCTGTTCTTAAATATCTTGCAGCACTTCTTGTGATCTGTCCTGTGCGCATGTCAGTTATTGGCTAATTTAGTTTATACGTTTTTCTGTAGAGCTGGTTTCCATGTAGTTGAAAAACTTTATGTATTATCTCTTGTATTTAAATTTTTTGGATGTTTCTCAATTTCTATTGCTTCCCAGATTACACGTAGCTATGTATTTATGGTTGCTTTTAAGACAAATATGACAATAATATAGTAATATCAAATAAGTTCAAAATTAAATAGTTTTAAAAACAAGATATACTTTATGTCATTTCATCGTCCATCAAAGTGATATGTTTAAAAAATATTCAATATTATTATTTTAAATTCATCATATTGATTACAGGATTTTTGAGAAATTCCAGAATTTCCTTGAATAAATATAGAATGTAGATTTTAAGTCCCAGCTTATAGTTAATTGGTAGTCACAAACATAAAGTTTTATAGTTAAAGAATTAAAACATACGGTAGCTGTCTAGTAGGAATTCTCGCATCGTTCTGAATACCTCTTATACTATACTATATCCTATACCTAAATACTTTGCAATTGTTACTGTTGCTAGCAACCATGGAGTAGCAGCCTGTGAAATAATTCTTTCAGTCTTAACTAGCTGCATCAGATATTACTTCTTAGTAAATGAACTCTATCATGGCATATTAATACGAAACTAGTGTATTGCCTACCATTATCCAACCACTTCTTTTCAGCAAAATCGAAGAGCATTATTCAAATCTACAAAGTGTTTAACTGAGTATATGAATTGTTTTGAACATGCTCTAAAATAAACTATTTTTCGACAATATTTACTTGATCTGATACACCATATTTGTTGACTTTTGAGCCGATTGTACGGTGTAAATAATATTTAAAAGATTATGGTTAGTTAAAATAGTTTGCAAATAATTTTTTAACTCAAGTTCGATTGACGATATCTTCCATATTGAAATTTCGATTATTATTAAAATTAATGATACAAGGAATGTTATATAGTGTCTATTCTTTTGAAATCCGATCTGAGTATCTTCCAGATAATAGTGAACAAGATGTCTTAATGGCCTTAGTCAGTTCAGTGCTTTAAATGTGTATAAAAGAAGAAAGGCTACCAAGACATAATGGGTAGACGCAGTCAAGAGGAAGAGGGATATCGATAAATGAGACCTGACTAAAGAAAATACAAAAAAGTGATAAAAGCTAATCAAGAATTTACAAGGGCCTGAAGATGCTATAAAAGTTTGTAAAGAGCGAAACCGGTAGCCCAATCTTTACTTTTTCAATTTTAATAAATACCTATTACGGATTGTGAGTAGAAAACTTGTTTCCCTAACATTCATGAAGATGTCGTTGGTGCCGAGATACTATTAACTCGTAATAAAGGGTACAAGGTCAGTACAGAGAGTCTGGAATTCGCGGTTAAAGGACATGAGGTTTCTTCGTACATCAGTCTTTCCTAATAGAAAAGACTGTTTTCAATATCCCACTCTGTTAAACAGCCTGAAAGAAATTATTCGAAAGACTGTTGGAAAGTTTAGTTTATTTAATAAAATTAAATTGATCGTAATAACATATCTCTTCTAGATCCAACAACTGCTAACTAAACCAATCAAAGCATCGTATTGTACTTTGAAAACAATCTACACACTGTTGTACAGTAGAAAACTTGGACATTAATAAGGTAATACATTTTATATACGAGTATTCATGATGTATGCTTTATTAATTCCATATAAAAAAGACTGTATCTAGTTGGAGATAAATTAGTCTTAACAGATTACAATTTCCCAAAATCAAATTATTGTAGTTATCATTATCATTAATATCATTTCAGTTCTTTATACTAGTCCCCTTCAATTTAAAACAAAGCAAAAACATTATCTTACAATAAAGATATCAAGTCAAGTCAGCTATTTTAATAAGTTTACTTTTTGGAGTACTTTGGTGAGGAAATGAAGCATTAATCTACAAATTTTTTGCAATTGGATGTGACCAAATGAAACTTGTTGCATTAGATTCGCAAGAGTGTTTCAAAATTCTGTGAACTAAATTGATGATGTCGAAATGAAAATTGCATTAATAAACAAGGAAAACACATTTTCCAAAGTAAATTTCGAAGTGATGAAAAATGATAAATTTGTAATTCGGAAATAATTGACGAACAAGTTCAATATTACTCCTCATGAGTTTTTGGGGTCACTGAACAAGAATATCATGACACGAGCGATTCGTCTCCTGGAGTTTTGTGGAAATTCGATACCAGTGCAAAGTCGTTACTCGAGTGTTTTTTAATTATTATTTTTCAGTATAAGTTTCATTGAGATCCATCCAGCTACAAAAATTTTCTAGGTTTTGGGCTTTTTACTGCTTCATTGTGTCGGCTAACTCTAGTATTTCACTAAACAGGCAACATACATCATGAATACTCCCCATATTTAAAAATTCTGGATCGGCATATGACGATTATGTTAATTTTTAAAGTATACTATTAATTATATCTAAACATATTAATTTTAAAGTCATTATTCTCTCTCCAAATATTAATTTTGTACTCGTTGTCAGCTGAATTGTAAGTTAGTTTAAAATAAAAAATACTTCTTTATAATACCTTGGTCATAATATCAGCAAATTTTATGGTTTTATCGTATTAAAATTATTTGCAAACTTGATATAAACTGTTAGAAAGATAATCATCACAAAAAATATCTCTCTGTTATACAGATTTGAGGTTTAGTGGGATTTGACTTACATAAAAATATGCAAATAAAATAATCAATTCCTCGTATGCATTTACCCAAGTGGCATAGTTATTAATAAATAATATAAAGGAAAGTACAGTTTGAAAGTACACGTAACCTTTAATATACCCATTCGTCTATGTAAAACTTTATATTTAATGAATACAATCCCTGGTACCCAGTCAGCTGAGAATGACTAAATAATATTACATATAATACGATAATGAAGATCGCTAAATGGTATGGTATATGCTATCAACATTTGTTCTTATAACCTGACCTCAACATCAATACTTGGTCAGTAGAACTAACGATTATACAGATGGATAATTTTGATGGAAATATAGAGTTACAAATATACATACCTTAAAATGATTTTATCTTAAAAATTCAAAATGCTAATTATTTAGAAAAAAGTACATATTTGTATTAAGAATAGTATTCTATCACCCGCTTCTTTCAAGATGGATATGAGCTTGTCATGTTTTACTCCATCAAATGCCTTTTGTAGTCTATAAAACAAATATATACATCACAACTTTTTTGTGCATATTAAATGAATCGTGTTTCTGTTGTAATAGCTGTATTTCCGCACATTGTTTTCTCAACTGTGTATCCTGAATGCTTTTTTAATCTCTTTGTCTCTTCTTTTGTATAATGTCTTGTGCTGATCTTTGACCTTTCGCCTCTCTTGCATCATATCTAGAATCTCATTTGTCATCAAAGATTTTTTCTTAATTTTTGGCGGTTTGAGGAATTTTTCTTTTCTGTCTTGTGAAACTCTATGCAATTTTTCAAGCTCCTGGTCTATTAAATCCGTTTGAATAACGGTATTCAAATTGCTATGTATATGCTGTTTTACACTCTGTTCTGTACGTTGGTCTTTGAGTAGCCTGATGTCGTATTTTGGGTTGACACTACGTCGAATCTTCTTTAGCCTCATTTTGCAAATCAGTGGGTTATGGTCTGACTTGATATCAACTCCTGGGTATGTCTTGACTAATGTAATGCTGTTACGGAATCTTTTATTAATAATAATGTAATCTATTTGATTTCTGACTATGTGACCTTAAGTATCTTAAGGTGATTTCCAATTGTATAATCTTCTGTATGGGACTTTGAAGAAAGTATTAGTAATTACAAACTCTTCTGATACAAATCTACCCAATCGGACTTATCGCTCATTTCTTCCTTCAAGTCCAAACTGTCCTATGAATTCTCCCTATTGTCTCCTACCAATCTTGCATTTAAATCACCCATAATTAAGGTTAGATCCGTTTTAGGAAGGTGTTTCAAGGTGTTATAGATGTTATAAATGATAATTCATTATAGAATGCTTCGTCTGGTTACCTGAATAATATATGTGATGATTGTTAATTTCACATTGCCCAGAGTTCGTCCACAACCACAAGCTAATTTGTTCACACCTAAAATTTAAATTAACGAACTTAGCAAAAAATACCCAAGCCAAGGGAGACGATATCAACGAAAACTGAGTGAATATAAAAAGTTTACTCTTAAATAAACAAGAAGCAAACCTAAAATAAAAAGAAGAACTATACTATCTGGAAGAGTAAATGACTCAAGAAACACTGAATCTAATGGAAGGTCGAAGAAAGTTCAAAAATAAAGATCCTACTAAGTATCGTGAAAAGAATCAACATACATTAAATCTTAATCAAAGGAATAAACCTACTCAGTGTTTCAAATGATAACATCTTACGTGCCATGAAACAATACTGTGAACAGTGCCAAAATTATATACGCGATCTGTTCCAGGAAACAAACCATTTTAGTGGATGATACAGGAAAGGACCCTTTATATTAAACTCAGAAGTGAAAAAAGCTATAAAACAGGCAAAGAGAGATAAAGCAGTTGAACCCGACCAAATTCTAATAGAACTGTGTAAATTCCTAAATAAAATGATCATCGGCCATATAAGAGTATTTTTTAATCAAATCCACAAACGCGACCAGCTACCAAAGTATTGGTTAGAGTTTCTCTTCAAAAAGCTGCCAAAAAGCAGAATGCATCTAAATTCAGACTTCAGATTTACAATCTTAATGAGTAACACCTTTTACGTCTTCCGTAGAATCGTATATATTCGATCTACAAGAAGAAACTGAGATAAACGGTTTGAAATCCAAAACGAAAGAAGAATATCCTCTACTACTATACTATATTTACAGTATGTTATACTTTAATATAGTACATCAATAAACTACAAATAAACGAAACAAAAAGCACCAATTGGTGAAATTAGGAACTTATCATTAGTACAGAGTGATAATGTTCATAAGAATTCCGGGTAAAACAACAGCACCTAGCAAGTAAATATTTAGGTTTTCCAGACAAACTGCAGTCTGAAGTTTTTTCTCTTTTCCAAGGTTTCTGTTTTTCTCCTTTTTCCTTCTGCTTTTCTTTCTTCGCGTTTGTCTCTTCTAAGTTTCCTTTAAATTTTTATTATTATTTTACGTTTTTATCATAATATTTTTATTTTACTCTTATTAATATTATTTTTTTTTATATCTTCATTTTCCTCTTGTTTATTTGTTGTGTTTTTCTTTTAAAAATTTTTAAAAAATATAATTAAAGTAAACTGAATATACGTACATTAATATCAGACATTATTGATAAAAAACACTACGATATTGGTATCAGCATATGAGAAAAATATATCAAACGGTGCAGAATGTTTTCCTGCTGTAGCTTTTATTTTTATGTAAGGCAAATACCCAATTAAAAGTACGTTTTGTCTTTATATTCATAAACGGATACAATCTAAAGAGATCAAGCTGTAAAATTCAAAAAAAAAACTAATAATACCAATTGGTTACTGCATGAAAATTATTACTTTACAAAAAAGATCAATAATCTTATAACTGATCAGATTTTCGCTTCTATTTGTATAAACTCAGTCATCTGATACTACGACAGAACAAAATAAAACTGTACAACTCTCAAATAGAACTATGATCTGTAGGTTTTTAAAAAACTACAATAACTGAATTTCATAAAAATAACATTTATTTCGCTTAATATTGTGGAGGATGTTTCTAGAGAAGCCTGCCTCAATAGAATTCCTATTTATCAAGTTTATTTTTTAAGTTATCCCACATTTTTTACTAAGTATATTATTTGTAAAATCAATTCAAGAAAGAGTTTGAAAATAATAAAAGAATATTGACAGCGTTTCCCGAATAATTTGGAAACAGAATGTATCTACATCGTAAGAAACCATGCTCCGAAGCTTCAACCAATGATGGACAAGTATAAATGAAGAAGAAGAGAGATATATGATTTTGAATTATTTGGGAAGCAAATTTATTACTTCTTGCAAGTGAATCACAAAAAAATTATGAATAAGCCGTAACGAATTATTCACTTAAGCAGATCTTAATAAATCTCAAATTTTTTATATTGTGTGAAATATGCACGGGTCCCTTCTTCTTTATCGGAAACAAGGAATTTTAAATAATTCTCTTGTTAGAAATAATTGTTTGTTAAGAGATTTACTACAAACAATTACTTCTTACAAGGGAATTCACCATATTATGTCAGTAAAACAAAAAAAAATAAGATAAATACCTTTCAATTTGAATATGAGCCTTTCAGGGGAGTATAAAGGGAAAATAATATACACGGCAGATCTAGATAAAATGTCAGGCAAATAAAATAGCATAAGAGCATAAAGCTTACTGGAATATATTATGGAGAGCCATAAGGAAATATCAGTTCGCAACAGTAACATATGGTACGACGCCAGCGCCGTACCTTCCAATAAGGATGATACAGGCATTATGTAAAAAAGGAGAAATTAAGACATCCACTAGACGCAGAAATTGTTAAATACAACGTGTACGTAGACGACGTGATAGCTGGATCAGAAGCGTTGACCGAAACTCATTAAGCTCTAAGAGAAATATTAAAGAAAAATAGTTTCTTATTAAGAAAATGGCTTAGTAATAATTAAGTTTTAATGAAAAACATACCGGAGGAACTAAAAAACGTCTATCTCAAAGTGTTAGACAAGTAAGATACACATAAATCGCTGAGACCCATGGAAGGATCGCCATGTGATGGAATCATCTATACTATAGATCATTTAATGTTAAATATTAATGCTATAGGGTTTTGAATGTATTGTTTTGCTGCGGTTTGATTATGTAAATTTTGTTTTTTGTGGTAAGTGAATAAGCAAACAATTTACATAAACAATTAGTTCTAACAAGAGAATTATTTAAAATTCCTTGTTCCTTATTTAAAATAAGGGAGACGCGTGCATACTTCAAAATTGGACTTGGTGTGAATTCGTTTCATATCGATAATACGATATCAGTTGTACATTGAAATATTTGTCTAGATCTAATTTCCGCGAAGCTATTAACAAAATGAAAATATAATAAGTATTATTTAATTTCTCTTCGTAATCTCCTGTTGTCGGTTACCATCATCAATTTAATATAAATAATATTGATAGTACCATACGCCCATATAACTGGACTAAAAAGTTTGATTTATCACTCAATAAATATAAGAATAAATTATAAGTCATAATACAGAAAAAGTAAAATAATAAAAATCATGACAGTAGCCCTTTGTATTTTTGCTTACGCTCTACTTGTAAACTCATACTACGTTTTTAAAAGCCCCCAAACTGTAGATACGAAGTATTTGTCATGTGTCAGCTTATGAGCATTGAAATAGTGCTTCATTACGAATTGTTTTTGACATACTTCACATGTATAACTAGCCTGTTTATCGTGAGTTTTCTTATGCTTTAATAGATTATCGTTTCTAGAAAAACTCTTATCACAAATAGTACAAACAAAATTTTTCTGACCAGAATGCAAAGAACTATGTCTGAGTAAATGTTCTTTTCTCATAAAGGCCTTGTTGCAATGTTCGCATATATAAGGTCTAAACCCTGTGTGCAATTTGACATGTTGATATAGATGTTCCTTTCTTTTAAATGCCCTCTGACATATTTCGCAGACATGAGTTTTTACAGGAACTGTTGAACTATTCAATTGTGAAGTATTTACTGTTTCACTAATATGATCATTTTGGTCCATATCTGTCTTACTGTTTTCAACTTCGGGCGGTACATGTGTTGAAATGACGTTCGTATAAGGAGGTGGATTCATTTCTTGTAAATTTTGATTGATTAAATTTAAAGAAGGGTTATCTAGAGTAGCGGAAGTATTCGATATTACATTCGTGGAACTAGTGGTTATTAAACTTAGATTAGGTTGAGAGTATACTACATTAGTGGAATTGAAATTGTTAAAAGATTGACTATATTCTGAAATAGGAAATATAACAGTCTCGTTTGGAGGTTTTTCTTCTATTTTATTGGGATATGAATACTTATCATGATTATGAGTGCTTTTTATGTGAGGCAACTTATCAAATTTGGAAGCTTCTGTATCAAACTCAGAGTTATCAGACTCAGTTAAATCTATTTGAACAACAGTGTTTTGAACACTATTAGTGTCTTTACGTTTTATTTGCTTATTTTTTATTTTCATGGAATTTTCTTGATTTAAAATAGCTTCAAATTCGCCCAAATGTGATATATTCAAAACTTCGCCATGGGAATTCACTACTACATTACTGAGAATTTCTGTCTTTGGTAGATTAGCTTTGATACTAGTTGTATTTAGAAGATTAAGGTTATAAGCGAATTGGTTCTGGGTTGTTTTCTGGGTTTCTATACACTTTTGTGCCTTATTAACTATATTTGGATTAGAAACAATAGCTGGAAGTTGTAATGTATAAAAAGGTACTTGTTCTATATTTTGCTGAGTCTTATTAACAGCGATACTTTGGGGTGCAGCCTGAATATGTGTAGTTGGTACAGGTGGAATGGGCGCAAGGACTGATTGTATAACTGGCGATGATTTTATGTCTTTAATGTACACTTTACCTGACTTCTTAAAATCGTCTGTATACCTAAAATTAAAAAATAATTAAGTTTCACATAATTTTATGTTATAAAATTTCAAATTGTTTTGTTATGTGTAATTGTATTGTAAAGGTTATAAGAAATATGAGTGCGTCAGTATGTTTTTCTTAAAATGTTTTTTTATGTTGATACTCGAAAATTAAAAATTAATAGAAGAATTGAAATAATATGTCAAGAACCTTCTAAATATAGTACCATCAATATCACACAAAGAAGGAATTTACATGACAGCGGACATGCCGGTAAAGGAACCCTCTTTTGTAAAAAACCCCCGTTCGCTAAACCCAGTCCGAACTGTCTAGTGATTTTAGTAATTATGTTTTTACAAAGTTAGTTACTTTTTGACAGACTAGAAGTGGCTGGAAATTACTATACGACCAAGCACACGTGCTCATAAGCGCAATTCATTAAAGTATTTCGTCGACCTCTTTTGCAAACTTATATGACTTAGAAATTTATAGCACGTAATACAGATAGTAAGTTTTCTATTATATGTAAAAAATATATTTTATAAAAAAGTTACCGTAATTTAGTTTATATCGTTAGGTTACGTCCTAAATATAGGCAACCAACTTAAACTTTTTTGTTAGCATTAATGCTGAAGTTTCTTGAGAATAATTTAATTTTATTATTATTTTTTAAAGTGATGATAAAAATATTGAATAAGCCATATTCAAATGATATATAATCACAAGACGTACTTAATAATTGTGTTATATAATATAATCCTCATAAAGTACGTTAGATAAAAATATAATATTATATATTATAATTAAAAAATATTAATGCATCAAAAAGATAATACAATATCATCAAAAATATTAGAATTTCTATTATTACTATCATAAACTAGTTTTTTTTTTAATTTTAGCTAATTTCTATTAGAAACATACTTTATAAGATTATAAAAATAAATTAAGTACTTTTGTGATTAAATATTTTTAAAATATTGCTTATTCAGCATTATTATCATGACTTTAAAGAATAATAAATTAACTGGAAATATTAAACGTTTATTAAAAATATTACTCAAGAAACTCCAGCTAAATGCCAAAAAAGTTAAGTTGGTTTGCCTACATTTGGAGCAACTTAACGGTATAAACTAAATTACTGTAACTTTTTTATAAATATATTTTATAATAATATACATTTTATATATAATAGTAAACTTTATACATGCTATATATACATGGATGTTAACTGAAATGTTTTGTTATTAAGGATATATTTACAGAACTTCATAAATATAATTTAGTGACCAACCTAACGCCAAATGAGCAAATAATAAAAAAATGGTTGTGTTTTTGAATAAATCTTTTGTGCAGTTGATTACCTTTAATTTAACAGCATCCTTAATCATCTAAAAATATTAACTTTAAAGAACATTTATCATATATTATTTAAGAAAAACTTATCAACGCATTATCTATAGAACAAATTGAAAACTTTGACTAACCTAATAAAAAAAATTCAAAAAAGAACTATAACTAAATAAACTAAATAGAACTAACAACAATAATTACTACAAAATATAATAATAAAATTGTAGTAACTCAAATAGTAAATATTTAAATATACAGGGAAATTTGATGGGTTTAGTATACACTTCCACTATTTAGAATAATTCTTCTTTTTTCAAAGAAAGAAGTCTGCAATAGTAGATACTTGAGTCTATTAATACTGAGAATAAGGAATTGTTGTGTTTTAGGTTTCCGACAATGAGTCTGTCCAAAATATGCCCTAGCTAAGCGAATGGAGAATAATGAAATAGCAGCGGAATTCCAAAAATATGGGGAAGAAGCACAACATTAGCAAATATACCAGCGAATAACGCTAATATGAAAAAAAAGTAAAAATTACAAGATGGAAAGATGGAAGGAAAACATCAAAGTGGCTATTCAGTCACTCCACACATATTTTTTCTTATTATTACTAAGTTACATTTCAGAAGAGTCATCATGATGCAATTATACTCAAAGCCAGTGTGCGTTTATTTTCACAGCGAGCAGTAGTGAAGATGACATAGAGAAATTTAATAATAATATAAAGATTATAATAAGTCATCTGAAAAATAAAGACATTACTTTAATAATGATGGATTTCAATGCCAAAGTAGGAAAAATACACAAGAAAACATTGTAGGCAATTTCGGACTTGGACAACGCAATGACAGATGAGATCCTTTGGTAGAATTCTGTGTGGAGGTCAATTTATGTGTGACAAATAGATTCTTCAAACTAACCCAAGCGTTGTTTATACACTTGGAAGTCACCAGCAGATCCTAACGAAATCATAAGAAATCTGAACGATTATATAACAATAATTACTGAAAGATACCGAAATTCAATCAAGATAACTAAAACACTACCTGGAACAAATGTCCCCTCAGAACATAACTTATTAATCAGCTACATCAAACTCAAACTTAAAAAAGTAAAATGCCAAAAACCGACTAACCGAATAAACACTGACTGTATTCGAAATAATAGCCAAGTAATCAATCATACACTAGATAGAAAAGAAGTTCGACAAATCGGAAGAAACACATAATATCGAAGACCACTGGAATCAGATCATAACCATCATGCAAGAAACAACCAAAAAGTATAAAAACTATAATAAACGCAAACAACAATAGATGACTGATAAAATATTGAGACTAATGAAAAACAGACGAGAGCAGAAAAATAAAATTCGAGGATGGAAAAAATAAAATGGTCACAGCAGCAAATGTATTGAAATAGAAGAACTGCAGAAAAAGAATGACATGTTTAATATGTACAAAAAGGTGCAAGAAAGAACTGGAACCAAATAGGTCAACTTCAAGTAGTTTACTTAAACAAAACATACTGGAGAGGTGGAGGAAATACATTGAGGAACTGTTTGATGACCAAAGAACAGAAATATAAATCGAAAATATATCGACTGGTCCAACCATAACCTTCGATGAAATAGAAAGAGTTATACAACTATCAAAGAATAGGAAAGCAACCGGTCCAGATGAAATTCCTAGCGAAATAATCAAACTACTCAAGGATAAAGGCAAACTTTTCTTTTAAGCCTATTCAATAAAATATAAGAAACGCATACGAAGGGCATATACCAAGAGACTGACTACTGTCAATATTTGTAATAATACCGAAAAAAATATACGCTAAACAATGTAGCGATCATCGCACTATCAGTCTAATGTGCCATGTACTGAAAATATTCTTAACAATACTGCACTCTAGAATTTACAAGAACTACAACTAAGTGAAACAAAGTTTGGTTTCAGAACAATATTGGAACCAAATATCATTATTCAGTTTACAGGTCCTGATTCGTGTTTTATCGCCTTCAACAAGGCATTTGGCCCGGTCACCCACGACAAACTGACAGGTATCTTGAAACAGGTGGAAATTGATGACCAAGACCTTCATATTATCAAACATTTGTATTGGCATCAATGTGCGAACATACGAACTGGTCAGAATAGAACGGAAGCAGTGGAAATACGACGTGGAGTGAGGCAGGGGTGTATTTTATCGCCTCTAATTTTAATATCTACTCCAAATTTATTTTTAAAAAAGCCTTAGATGAAGATGTAGGCATTAAAATGAAAGGGATTGATGCCAAAAATCTCAGATATGCAGACGATACGGTACTGATTGCATCCAATGAAAAAGAGTTGCAACTAGTTATAAACAGGTTGGCCAAAACATGTGTTGAACATGATGAGAATAAATGAAAAAAAGAAATGATTCTTCAACAAATTCATCTTTCATACTGTGTAAGTGCTACAATGACTTTGTATCACCTTTTAACATCTATGAGTGATTCAAAAGACAACCAACTCCATTAACTTGAAGTTTAGAATGCCGATTATTGATAAAAACTGAGACATAACTTAGTAGTGGAGCTGACACTCTAGATAGAACATTTTCACAAATTGGTAATAAATATGTTGACAATAGGCATTGACTGCCTTCTGAAAATACAGAAAAGCTCTTATTTATACCCCACAATCTAAATATAATAAATGAATATTCAGTGTTGGTATACATTTTTTGTATATACCTTGGCTTATAAAACATATCTCTTAATAGTCTTAATTCTCTTGTTCCTTATGTTTGTTTTTTTATTATAAAATGTTATTTAAGCTTTAATGTTTATTTTTAGAAAATGTAAGTTTATTTAAAATAATATTTTTTATGTAAAATGAATTTAATAAATTTGTTGACTTATTTATTGATATAACATATTTTAAAAATTTTCATATTCCGGCTGGATCATAAATCTGATCCTACTGGAACAGTAGTCCAGCCAATTGGCTGGATTACTTCTACATACTGTAACAAATCTAGGCCACTAAGAAAGCCTATCATCTGTTTAGGAGAGATATTTTGTTACCTGTTATGATTTAAAAAGACCTGTTCCAGGTACTTATGACATTTGTGAACAATTGCCCTATAGTTACAGACAATGTTCAGCCATGTCCTAACATTTTCTCTCTCTCTCCCTCCATTATTTATACAGAGATGATAATCTGAGTCAGCAATGTCCAGTGAAAACACCCTTTTTTACAAGCCACTTAAAATTTCTAACTTCATTTTATTGAAGTGCTTGTTCACAAACATGAAATCAGTAATATGGGAAGGTAAATTTGATTGGTTGAAATAAAATGTAGTGGTGAGATAGGGGTGCCTGTTAAGTCCCTTCCTTTTTGTACTGTTCCTGAATAACCACTATAATTTATTAGGTGGTTGCTTAAAAATAAATTCAATGACTATAATTATTGTTGTTATATGTGGATGACTTAGTTCTACTAACAATTGCTCAAAAGAGCTAAGCTATTTTGTTTGTAATTATTGCATAGCTTGAAATTATATCTACAATGCCAAGTTACAGTACCATTTATTGGCCTAATAGTTTTATCCCAAATAGTAATATTCTGTTTTTATCTGTATTAGAAAGCATCTGTGCCTCAAATCCATACATTAGACCAGGAAATATAGAGTGTTTGATAAGTCCATAATAACTTCTATTTACAAGTGTTATTCTTTGGTTTATCTCTTCTGATATTATGTTGAGAACTGTTGCACCAATTCAAAAGTGTATAGTTACCAATGTTAAAGTTTTGTCCAATGTTTCTGATTCTGTAGTCACTCTCTGGTACCAAGAACTTTGTTTTGCTTTAGATGACGATTAGACAATAATCAGGAAACATCTCCTTAGTGTTAAGGCCACAATGTTAAAAAAGAGACAAGCCAGCACTTTCGTATCTCAATTCTCAGGGAACCAATATTTCATTTTTCAGGAATTTGCCCTTCTTATTCAACTCTTGGAATATTTTTTAGGATTTCATTTGTTAAGTGTTCTCATCCCATTCCACACAAAGGTATTCTACACAACAAATCCAAAAATCAGAGAATGAGGCTTCTAACAGAAGTCAGAATCCACTACAGTCTAATTAACCAATATTTAGCATAGGGCGCTGTGGGTGAACTGTGCCAAGGAGTACACCAAAAATGGATTGTGGATATTGTGAGGGCTATGAAGGACCTGTGAGACAACAAACTTATCTGTATTTAAGCTCAAAGATATGCATAGTCCTCACCCATGTCTCTAAGAAGGAAACTGAAGAGCAATAATTAGCACCTGCTTAGAGAAGCAAAACCTAAGAATAAGGATGGAAAACTGCTTATAGAAAAGTTAAAAGGGAGGAGAGATTGGAAAAACGATTGTGTTTTCAGTTAATGTGGTCTCCTGGAAAATATTACAAACTTTCCATTTCAAGATATGCTACAGACTTGGAAAGCTGTCTTTCAAGACCATCAGAGGTCTGACTGACAACAATCAGAGTTCAATAGATGAATCCCCAGAATAGTACTTAAAATAATTTTGGTAGCACTGGGTATTGTCAACAGAAGGTTTAATGTAGTTTTGATACAAGAACCCTGGGTTTAAAGATTATCGTTATATAATGTATTTGGATAAATAACACTATTACCAATAAGTATTCGTTTTCTCATTAATGGGTTACAGCAAACTGCCTATTACTTTTGTCACAGTGGAACTATAACGTAAAACACAATGGTATTTCGAATCTGCATTCAATTGTTGACGTGACAATATCGAACGATGGAAATCAATGGTTCGCTCAATCTGTAATAGAATAGGAATGGTCATTGTCACCCGAATTTATATGAGCTTTATGTTTTGCCACTTAATATAGCTGGGAATACTACCATAGCATGTACGATAATTAAGACGGAAACTATGTTTATTGTTATTATGGTATTAGAATTTGCTTGCTCTTATGTAGTTGTTTATAGGTAATGCAAAAAAAATTCTCAAGTGACTGTATGTTAATAATAGTAAGTAGTTTATTGTAAAGTGGTTAATTACTTTTGGTTATTTTTATTTGTTTTGTTTAAAATCACAATAAGCAAAAGACAAAAGACTTCAAGTTATTGTGTGGTCTTACTTTAATATTACTGATAAAGTGAATACAATTGCTACATGTGATTTATTTGGGCAATCGCAAAGCTATAAAACTACTGTCTCAAATCTTAGGAAACATTTATTACGGAAACATCCAACTAACTGTTACTTTACCTCCACCTGGTGAAAATGAATCCACAAATCTAGATGTCACCGTTTTTTAATTTTAAGCCTCTGTCAGCTGTATATGTTTAATGTTAAACAGTAGAAAGTATTCGTTTATTGAAAAAGATATGATTACTACAAGAAACTATAGCAAGCCAAGCGGAATGGAGCTGCTTGCAGCTTGGGTAATAGGCAACAAAAGTAATAGGTTACTGGAACCTATTACCTGTCTGTCACTGAATGATGGAACCTATTACTACAGAGTAACTGTATTTTCCATGGCTACCTAGGTTTACAAGGGCAAAATAGAATGTCTATTGGGCATTGGTGGAGAGCTTATACATAGTTGATCTGCTGAAATCCCCTGGGCATGTATATTAGTCCAAATGAGATAGCAAGGCACTGCTGTTGATGAATCTATTCAAGATGTCACAATATTAACAAGACAGATTACATTCAGAGATGGAGCAAGTAAAACCTAGGTTACTAGAATTAAAGGAAAGAAATTAAAAAGGGAATATTATCAGAAATAGAAAGACAAAGATCTAATACCATAAGAAAATGAAGAATATATGCTATAGCTTTTAGCCTTATAAATATGATAGAATAGTCAGTATACTCAGTAATGACTAACAGAAAGCTCAGCATAAAGGCAGGTTTACATGTATCCAGTAACTGGCACCAGGCGCAATGGTATGACAGTGGCATCATATAACCACTTTTTTGTACCAGACTAGAACTTTCTAGAATAGAAAGCTGGTCTATTTTCCATGCCAGTTGCCCTCATTCATGTCCCTTCTAACCTGACGCCAGCAGTTGCAAGACTATGTAAACACATGGTCACTGGCATACAAACTTGGCTTAAATGATGAAGAAATCAATAAAGAAAAAATGACAATTGGACAAAAAAGATAAAAAAAAGAAAAGAAATAATAACAAATACAATATTATAAACAAACTCATCAAGCAAATTACTTAATGTATAGACCAGGAAGAAAAACACAAAAGAGAAAAAAATGCAGTATGAAAATGACGACTTAATTTAAATTAAAATAAGGCTAGAGTTAAAGATTCTATACTCTATAAAATATTAATAAAATATATTTCACTCTTGACTACAAAGCAATATAAATCATAGATAAATAATATAGTTGAATATAAATCTAAAACTAGATTTATAATGACAAAATAATAATTAGTTTTTCAACAATGCAGAAACAAGATTAAGATACAAGTTAATACAGATCAGATTCACCCAATTTGTCAGTGATATTCAATAAAAATTCAGCTCAGTAGTAACTCATTGCAGTGGTAAAATCTCAAATATATTTACCTTTTCAAGAAATTAGTTAAATATGCAAACTAAAGAAATGAACTAGCTAAGGAAGATATTCATAATTCCACTTAGGTGGCAGTCATACATGCTTCATAGTGTTGCCTGTTTTGGGGTGTACAACTTTTTGCCACAAAATTAAGCAGCATTATTCTTGTAGCTCCATGTTTCTACAGTCTACAGTGGGAGAAGTTGCAGTAGTGTACACTAATAAATCATGCTGCCTAAATGGCACTACAGTGGAATTGTCCCTTAGTAACACTTAGTTTTGAAAATGCAAATGATTTTCTTTTGAGGCATTGTTTTGTTAGATAAAATGGTTGTGAAAAATTAATCTTTATATGTCATTGAGTATTATTGTATAACGATAGATTTACCTGAAATTTTTAAAATATGTAGATAGCATAGACTCAGAGCGGACACATTCTTGTCTAAATCCAAAGCAGGTTTCAAGAGTTCGCAAACATTTTGAACAAACAACTTTTGGCAAAGAATCATCTTCATTAACCTACAAAGATACAAATTAAATAGAGAGTATTTTATTAAACAGAAAGCACTTGCTGTTAAGGCCAAGCAAGCTTGAATTTTATCTTGAAGTTGGATTTTTCTTCCTTCTTCGTTGAAAATATGTGTCTTTTCTTTTTGTGTATTTGATGCGCATAATCTACACAGTTCATAAAAGCTAACTCGTTTGTAGCCAGACATTAGTGTTAACTAATCACTAATATTTTGAAAAAATATCATTTGATATTATTGATATATTTGTTGTCAATAATTTCTTAAGTTCTTCTGTCAAGTAGATATCATAAGTGTCAACTATCATCTTGACATGACTCTATGCCGTTTGAATCACAGAACACATAGTAAAATATTTTATTAGGATGTGTTCAGATTTTATATTGCAAATAATACTCACAGACATATTATTATTTTAGTGCAGTAATTTTTTTATAACTTCGAGGTGTGTCTACATTTAGCTCATAAATTAAGAAAATTATAAATACTTAAGGTGTTATTTATTAAAAGTTAATTATTGTTTGCAAAGAATATAAAATTTTTGTTTAATAAGAACTATTAATTATATAAGTAATAATAGATAATTACAATATAATGATTTGCAGATAATAGGTTTTTGTTTTATTAGTAATTTTTTCAAATATAACGATTATATGCTGTGAATACAACTAGGATTATGGAATATGAAATATGACTTATGATTTAAGAAAATGAATTATTTATGGAAGGAGTAAGGGGATACACAATCAAATGTCAGCTGGCATGGGATTATTAAATGTTTAGTTGTTTTTAAAGAATGTGGATTTAAAACATAAATTGAAAACATGGGAAACAACCACGGTCATGGGTCTAAATCAGGTACAGCTACTCCAAATTCAGTGGCCAGTTCTTATAACGGCTCCAGGAAGAGTATCACCAGGACAAGTTCTGGTGGAGATATTCAAGAAACTCCTAGCCCAATGCAACCTGTAGAAAAATTAGCAAAGGTGACGTTATGCTTATCTTATGTACATAATAAATTAATACTTAGCTCGCAATTTAAAGGAAGTAATATGATAAAAACGTGAAATTATGTAAATGTTTACTATATTTACTATTTAACTTAGCTTTCAAGGACATGACATCTATGGAATATGTTTCAGATTCTGGCAGAAAAATCTCAAAAACTAGAGGGTGTCAATGGCATTACCAAAGACGTTTTCACTGTAAGACTAATTAGCATTAATGTTATATTGTTGTTAAACAGTAACAATAATTTTTTCAGAGATTTTGTTCCCAAGATACCAGGTCTTGGGAGGGAAACTCTATGATCACTTTCTTAGACATAGCAAATCCAAGAATAGTTATATGTCACAAAATGCATTCAAACAACAGTGTGAAGTGTATTTAGGTGTAAGTATATTTAACAAATTAAAAGATAAATAATATTTTTACAGTTGATATCTCAGTTTTGCAATCTTTTTAAGGTTCTGGTCCATTAGTAGCCACACGCTTTCATTACATTACATTATAACAAAAGAAAAATAATAGCTTCAGTATTACGAAAAAAATATCTTTGTTATTTAACATTAGTTTCATAATAAGTAGCTAATATAGCAAAAATCTTACTTATGAAGGAAGCATACACTATCATCATCATCTTTGGCTCTACAACCCTGGGTGGGTCTTGGCCGTTCAAGAATTGTCTCCAATCCCCCTATCTTTCGCCCTGGCCTTCCAATTTTCTGACCCCTAGATTCCTCAAGTCATCTTCAACTTGAATTTTAAATCTAGATCTTGGCCTGCCTCTCTTCCTGGTTCCTACTGGCTCTTGATATAATATCTGTCGATGGGGGTCTCCAGTGTCCATTCTTTCAAGGTGTCCTAGCCACCTTAGTCAATTAATTTTAATAGACCACATGATGTTGCATTTTTCATACAATTGATACAACTCAAAATTATAGCGCCTGCGCCATATCCCGCTTTCTTGTACTCCTCCATATATGTGTCGTAACTATTCTTCTTTCAAAGGGGCCTAACAGTTCTTTGTCGCTTTTTACCATAGTTTTTTTTTTAAGATCAAGCACTTCTGACCATGAAGCTGCGTGAAGGCGGAGTCAAATTCAGGTAAAGGCAGAAAGGTTCTATTGTAAGTGGAATTATACAGTGCATAGTACAATGAGTTTCACATGGAAGTGGGGATTAAACCAAATTTTGTCTACTGCGCCATGGTCAGGAGTACTTGCACGCACTATACTATTAGTATTTAAATCATGTTTAATAATTTATTTAATATATTTTTAATATACTTAGCCTACAAGAGGTACCAATTCCATTCACATTTCACTGTTTTTTTCCAAAGCTTTTAACAAAATTAACCTACTTTTTCTGATTTATTAGATGCATAGGAAGAGGTTCCATGGTTCAAATGGTGTAATTCCTACTTGACTCATGGCATACAGATTTTTATAGTTCCTGACTTTAAATCCGGAGAAGTACTAGTGATGTTTGGTGTGCCATATGAATCTTACTTAGAGTCACTGTTGTTTAACATTTATATTTTTTATGTTTTGTATTGCTTTTTTTTGTTATAGTTTATAGTGGCTTCTTCTGGATCACTGATTCTTAAAAGTTACATCTATTAATGATTGTCTTAATCTTTAATCTGTAAATCTAAACAGTATGGATTTGAATATTAAGAAATGTTACCCAAGAAGTGTGTTTTACTAAAAGTACATATATTTCAATTATGCTCAACACATATATAATATAATTACAGTGGAATTAGTATCACCTATCAGGAATCAATGTGACTGTAAACAGTTTCTTAACTGTCTTGCCTCACATTGCTAGTGTACTATTAAAGTATTTTATATGCTAGGTTTTAACAAAAGATGTTCAAAAGATTTTTAGAGTAATCCTAAAATTTGCATTTTATATAATTCACTTATGCCCACATCTACAGTATGGCTCATATATTTAGTATCCTTTTTATAACACATATATCCAACATCTTCGAGGATTCAACACAAACTGCAATAACAGATAATTTTCAAAATTTTATTGGCTAGTCATTTTATCTAGACTAGTCAATCTGTATTGTAATGAATGTGATTGCTTTTTTGGGGCTGCCAAATTTTAAAATGACAAACATTTTGTTAGATGCCTCATTTTATAACCTTTTTAAATGGTAACCAGTCATGGCTGCATTTATCTTATTTTTCGTTATGCACTGCACTCTTAGTCCACTCTTTTAATATTTACATAAATAAATAAACTTAGCATACATTTATTTTAGATTATGGATGATGATAAAGTAAGAGAAACTCTAGTTAAAATGTGGGCAGTTTCAAACCAAGAAACAGGAGGTGATATAATGACTCCAGATGAAATGAGATGTTTGTTAATGTGTACCTACCACATAAGTATGGACCATTATTCAGAAGGTCCACAAATGTGCCTTGCTTCCAATAAAACACTAAAAGCAGTAGTTGATAGTTGTTTCCACAGTAAGAAACAATTGTCAGTACAGTTTGTTACTCATTGGATCGAACTTAATATACCCAGATTACTATTTCCTCTTCATAGATATGCTGTTCATTGTTTGGCAACATCATGGAGAACTTTAGAAGAATGTGAGCATAGTCTTGCCAGTGGTAAGTTCATACATGTTTTAACATATAATTGTTATTAGTGTAAGTATTATACAAATTACCTTTATTCATTAGGTAAAAACTTTGGATTTAGAACACAAACATAAGCAGAATTGAATTTAAACACTAAATATGATGAAATATAGATCATTGATAGACGTGAAATAAGTTACAAATATTATCTAGAATCTAAACTCAGCAAGTTATGGTCTAGAGCAGAAATGCAAAAAAATATTAAAAAAACAATAGACCTCCTGAAATAAGCAATACTTAATAGAATCATTTAGTTTTGTATCGATAGTGATTGATTCGTTCGTTTTGATTCAATCACTTCAAAGTATTGAACGACTGAATTCCATTAGTTCATAATGATCGAATTGTATGGTGACAAAAATCTATTGGTCGACCGCCGACAGTGCCGACTGAAATTGAACCAAAACAAAATCGCACAGCCAATACTCTCATTACTTTCGGTCCTCGGTCATTCCTCACTTATAGTCCTACAGTCTGTAGCTAATTTCAGCGGCTTAGCTACAGACCAGGAGTATTGGAGTTGGAAAATATTCTATCGGGCCCAAGCGATGGCTTTCGCTTGTGTTGTTAATAGTTATTAGGTAGGTCAAATCATAAAATATCTCAAGTTTAATATTTGCACAATGCCAATAAATTTTTACATTTGGATGCAGCAGATATTTCCATATAAATTTATAATTATTTCTGTTACACTAAGAACCTAAAAACAAAAAATTCTAGCTTCTCGAATATTTCTTCTAGAATCTAAGCTAAGCCCTACTTGCACTAACATAAATGTATGAAGGACAATGAAGGTGAATACACATATATGAGATATGGTAAGCAATACTACCATTTTTCAGTTGATTCAGTTCAATCAATTGGTAACTTGTTATGTGTTTTAAACAGCAATGAAAAGTATTCAGAGTCAGCGACAGAGTCGGTCACTGATTGATGCAGTCCTTGTAAAATGAATGATTGACACAACACTAGAATTATTATTCTAAATTTTAGATTTTAACATTTATAGGAAAATGCCAAGAAATATTGTTATATTTTTCAACACAAATTATTAAAATTTTGTATTCATCAAGAATTGAAAATGAACCTGATAATGATTAAATCTTTAAAACTATTAAAGAATTTGTCATCCTTGGTTCACCATCAATAGTCAAGTGTTGATTGTATATTGAAATATATTTAAAGATCACCTTGAAATTGTCAATCTACAGGCTTAAATGTGAAGGAAAAGGTGAAACCATGAAACAAGCAAAAGCATCTTTAGAAAGGCTTGAAACTTTTAGCTGGAAAACATAATTGAGTCCTCAATTAATGGAAAAAGATGAAATTATGTGTTGGAGGGAAATCAGCTATCGAAAATCCGAGAATTCTCCAATCAAAATAAAAAATCATACTATTTGGCTAAAATAAGATTATACAGGTGTGTGTGCTGTAGTGTTTTTTACTGTAGACTTAATCCATTAACTGAACTAAAGATTATACAGTTGGCACAATATTTTAGATTTTATTTGGACTATCTATCAGAATAAAAGCTTTGTTTGGTGAAGGAAAGAAACTAATATTATCTATATGGATAGATAATAATAACCATTCAAAAAGATATTATTAAATTAGGGGCAGTTCAACAGATTTTTCCATTTAAGATAGAAATTATTAGTAAAACTTCTTCACGAAAACAGTTATAACATAAATATATAAAATATATACACTGAGTATAGAATATTTTTAAATATGTTTCAGATAAAAATTGTGCAGATGATCTCTGATTTTTTTTTGTTTCTTGCAAATTTTAAAGACATATGACTAATTAATCATTTGACACTAATGCATGACTATGTCTGTCTATAAAAATAAATGTAGAAACCCATTTCTATTATGTTAGATCCTTTTACATGACATAGTTAGACTTAGCTCTGTCTCATATCAAATAAAAATTAGTTTTTGATCATTATTATTTATCATCCACTATTATATTGCTTTATAAAATATAGGTAAAGCTGGCAACTCACCTTCCAACAGATTGGGGATTGAATATTAAATAATCAAATTGTGTTTCCCAAGATTAAAAAATCCTATAGTAAATAATGTCTTCATTTATTTTGAGAATTTTTGACAAACATCATTTTTCGAGTAATTTAGTGAATGATTACTTATATGTATATTAATTTATAATTAATGAATAATGAATACATGTGTTGAAACTAAGTGTATATTTTAAAAAGGTTATTTTTATAAATTTATTGCCAATGTACAGAACACTTAATGTATGTTTTCACATTTTTTATGAATTAAAATGTGGTATTGAAATGTGTTATTAATTTTCTCAGGTGATTCTCGTGAAAAGCCACAGATGACAGGTAAACAGTAGTTGATGTTGTGTTCACTAATCATTCATCCCTTTCTTTAGCTACTGCCTTTTTTGTTCTTCAATGTTTTTTTAATAAACTTGATATTTAATTTTTATTTTTCCTGTCATTATATTCTCTTTCATTTTGCTTATTAGTTTTTATTTTTAACTTGATGTCATACACTTTCTACTAATGACAATGACTAAATATTTAAATTTTTCTTAGGTGATCACTGTGAAATTCCTCCATACTCAGGTAACTAAAAATAACAGGTGTTGTCGTGACGTTAGATGCAAATGCTTCTTTTATATATAGCATTTTAGTTGCTTACAGTGTATACGTCATTCTAAGTTTAAAAATTGTTAACCAAAAAATCTTTGGAAACTGTTTTTTGAAGTGATAACTCACTATTTATTTAAACAGTAAAATACAATAGATTAAATATTTGTATAGATGCCAAAGGTTTTGATCCATTATTCATTCAATTGTTTTTTAATTTTCTACAGGCGCATCGTTGTAAGTGTTATAGCTTTACCAAATTGTTGCATAGCTTTTTTTCGTTAACTATTCAATTGCTTAAAATAAATATTTGCAAAAAAACATCTATTTCTAGGTATAGAATTGGCCACACCCGTATTAGAAGAAGCAAATCCGTTTCCTCAAGCTAAACCACATCCTCATTTGCTGACCATGAGCATGTCCTGGCTACTTGCTGGGGCGTTACCTCCTCTGTATTCAAGACCACAGAAGGCTCATTCTCCCAGCAACAGTGGAGTTGGTAAGTTTAATTTGTTAAAATGCATGTTTACAATCTACTCTATACATAGAGTGATAAGTAAATAGTCTATAAGTAAATTAACGGAGTTAGATACCGTTAGTTAGGTTTTCTAAGTAATATTGCGGTAGGTCTTCTGGCCATACTCTCTTCAGTTTTCTCTCGGCGAGTGGTTGGGTGAATTATTTATCAGTTCGTTGTTGTGATCAGTGGTACGGTTTTTATATTTTATTGAAACATTCAATTCGTAAAAATGTTAGGAAATTTTGTGAACTAAAGTGATGATGTGGAAAAGAAAGTTGCATAATTCAAAGTGCTTTTCGAAGTGATAAAAAATTATAAGTTTGTAATTTAGAAATAATTGACGGAAATGAGTTCAATATTAGTATTCTGGGGTTTTTGGGGTCGCTGAACACGAATATCATAACGACGATGGTCTCCGATGCCATTGGTGTTCAGGATAAGACTCGTCTACTGGCGTTTTATGGCATTTACATACAAAATCAGTGCAAACTTGTTACTCGGGGGTTTTATGGTCGCTTAACACTAATATCATGTCGAAGATGGTCTGCGAGGCGGCATCTGGTGTCCAGGACGGGTGTCGTATTCTGGAGTTTTATGATGAATCGATAGAAAATCAGTGCAAACTCGATCGTCGAGAGTTTTTGTCGTTACTGAACATGAATATCGTGACGGCGATGTATGTATGACGGGTATGTATGGTACCTGATGCTTAGGGTTGATCTCGTGAGGAACCTCAACTCCTGGAGGTTCATAGGAGTTAGAAACAAAATCAGTCCAAACTCGATACGTGGGTATATTGAACACTAATTAGGGTAGGAGGTACCCACCTTCTTTTCAACTTTATCGAATATTGAAAAAAATATGTATTCTAACATTTTAAAAATGTGTCTCTTTTAATGCAGTTAGTAGCATTGTCAAAGTGCTACTACCATCAATCCAACAGTATAGTGGCTAACTTGATACCTTCACATTGTAAAACCAAAGGTTTTTTTTTCGTATTGTTCGCTAAATATTCTTAATAAATAGTAGTAATAGTCTTGTTCTTCTAATGGCGCTAAAATTCAATTTGATATATTTACTCAATAAAAGAACATTTGATATATTTTATATTTGTAAATGTCATCCTCCATCAGCTCGGATCGTTTGATTAATAATATTTCTCCACTGGTCGCGGTCATCTCATGTACTGTCTCAGTATACTGTTTTTTCGTAATGACTGTCACGAGATGTGCCACATTGGCGTTACCTCAGAGGCCTTCCTTGAACCACCAACTGCTCCATTATATGATCACTTCGATGGATATGACTAAAGAACTTTAAAACTCTAGAGTAAACAGTACTAGAGAAACGCTGATAGTTGGTTGTAAATATACAGTTATCGAAAAAAAAAAAATAGTAGTTGCGATAAGTCATGGAGTAACAAAAATATACGGCATCATAATGCTGAATGACGTGACGATAATGGTTTGACTTTAAATGATCTTGTTTATGAATTTTATTACATTACTGACAAGTAACTCTCCTGATTATCTGATTTGTTTAAGATACAATTTTAAAGAAAATAAATAAACCTAAAATACATTTAAACCTTGTTATGTTGTATATATATATATATATATAATATATTATATATATATAAATATATATATATATAATAATAATAAGAAGTCGAGAGACCTCTCTGATAGCAAATTAGGTGAACCGCAAATTCAAAGCCTCTTGAGGCTTTTAACGACGCTAGAAGTACATTTTTACTTCGACATGCATCTACGATTCACCTTGAAATTTACCATCTTTTTTCGCTCTTTACGTAGAGAAAGACGTTTAAATGAAAGTAAAAGATTGCATTTCATTTCAATCGGTTTGAACCATTTCAGTTGAACCTCCACAAGAGCTCCTGACGATGGGTTGAATAACCCGAAACACGTGTTGGGCTATGGTGGAGTTCCGATTGAAATGAAATGCAATCTTTTACTTTCATATATATATATATATATATATATATATATATATATATATATATATATATATATATATATATATATAAGAATCTGAAGTCTTGAAATCCACTAAAGGGAGAAAGTTAGCATACTTTGGACATATAGTGAGAAATGAAAATAAATATAGAATCCTACTATTGATATTAGAACGGAAAATAGAAGGAAATAGAGGACCAGGACGCCGCCGAATATCCTGGCTTAAGAATTGAGACAGTGGACAGGTATGACCACCACAGACCTATTTCGAACAGCTGCTAATAAAATACGATGGGCCATTATGGTAGCCAACATCCATTGGGGATAGGCACTAGCAGAAGAAGAAGAAGGGATGCTTTTGGATTACAACATTCCAAATGAACAACACGGAATTTATGAAATTCCTTGTGCAGACTGCCTCCGATCCTATATAGGCCAAACGAATCGTAGAATCCAAAATATAATTTATGAACATTCCATTTCTGTTCGCAATTCCGACTCAAGTTCAGCTCTAAGTCAACACTTTCTTAATACAAGTCACAAAATTGATTTTGAAAACTAAAGAACCATAGCCCCCATCCGTTTCTGTAAATCAAAGATTATCGGAGAAGCCATAGAAATTGAAAAAAGGCAAAATTGTCTCAATCAAAGAGATCACTGCATACAGTTACCTTCATAAAGAAAATACCATTCGCTCCACCTGTCAATCAAAATCCTACTGTCAGAAATGTTCGCGCCAATCCCTACGCCAACCTCCAGCCAAACTACGTCACTGTCGACGGTATAAATGACCTTCCTCTATTCCCAGCACCAGTAATGCATTTATTAGTGATCAGTGTAGAAGTGTCTAAGGGTCGGGAGACTGAGACCTCGGAAGCCCTAAAGAAGACATCTAAGAGGATGTCGAAAGCTCGACGCAATATCGCGACATCCCAACATAACCTCAAGGTTATGTATTTAGGACGTATTTTGGGCTACGATATTTTCTTTAAAATTGTATTTTAAAGAAATCATATAATCAGAAACTGGCATACCAAGCCAGAATGCATGAGTTCATTTCTCGGCACCGACAACGAAATTTTCAATTTCTAAAAATTATAAGAGCCGTTACCGTGTTTCGGAGGACACGTAAAGTTGTTGGCCCCCCTTTGGAGAGATCCGAAAGCAAAAGTACCATACGATATTATTATTATTTTATTATCTTTTTTTATGATTTTACTATTTAGTACGAATTTCTTGTGTCGAAGTGATCAACCATCCAAAAAGGAAAGCTTATTCTAAGTCGCGCTTTAAATGCGTTTTTTTTTTCAATGCGTTATATTAAATATTGCGTCAAAATATATATATAGAAATTTTTTATTGTTTAGTAAAAAAACTGAAAGTATATTTATAATTTCGTAAGAAATTAATTTTGTAGCAATATTAAAATCCATATTGATTATATTTTAATGATTATGAATAAAGTATTTTTAATATCAGAGATTCTTATTTAAAACAATTGATTTATTCAAATATTGGACACTTGAATATCGAATGATTATCTTTAAATTAAAACTTTTATGTTTAATCCCCTTCTTCCTGTTATGTATCGCTGGTCATGTTTTTATACGAGATGTATAGATAATAAAAAACAACACGTGATAAAGGAAATGAAATACTTTAAATATAATGAAAAAAGTATTTACAAAAAAGTGCTTCTACACATGGTACGCAATGTGTAAGTAGTTACCACTATACTACATTTTTTTATTGATATGTAGCGAATCCTCCTTGAGTCTAGAAAATATTTACCACTAATTAGGACATCCATTTTATAGTTTCTTCTATCGTTGAAATGCTTAAAACAATTTTAACTTTAGAATCAAATAAAAACTAAACTTCTCAGGGTGATTATCTATTCCGGATGTTAACGACCATCATAGGAACTCATACTTTATCGACTGCTGTAAGGGACAATTCCGTGTCATGTTAAACGAAGTTCTCAGATTTTGCAGCCAGGAAATTTCTCTATTTGCTGGTTCTCTTTTACCGTTAACATTTACTTGAAAAAACCACCCGAAGCGATCCGTATCGCTATGTGTTGCTAATAAAACCTCAGACAATCCAATTAGTCTGTTTTAATTGTATTCAAAATCTTAGACTCTATTTTGATACTTCCACGTTAGCAATGTGCTCAACCAGAGAAATTTTCAGAATTGTCTTGTATTGTGGTATTTCAATTGATTCAAGTATTTTTATTGATGATTACGAAAAAAATCAAAAACTTTCATTTCAGTAAAACAGAAATACATGTTGCATTTAGTTTTCAAGGACAAATGTCAGCTTTTGAAGATATTCCCTATTGTACTAAATGCAGTGTTAGTTTTTTCTTTTCGTATATTGTGCTGCTTTATTTCTATCAAATGAGACCATTGGCTTCTTGTATTCTTATGACAGCTATTTATAGTAGAGATTGTTGAGAATTCTAATGCCCTTATTATCTATATTACCAGTTTCTATAATTGTGATTAGCTTATCATGTCAATATTTGATTTTCGGACAAGTACACCTTTATGCTGAATGGCAAAGTAAACACTGATAATTTTCTTTATTATATCCAATACCCAATCCACATTGGTTTAGGGAAAGTTACTCTCAAAAACTCAATGTAGTAACTCATTTTATTCTATGATCCCGGAAATTTTAGAAAATCTTAGATAGTTAGATAATGTTTTGCAAGATGGTGCACCGCCTCATTATGCTGTTCAGGTTCGAGTATTTTTAAATGAAAGTTTTCCCGCACGGTGGATTTATATTATTGATTTAAAGAGAGATGCAATGGAATGTCCAGTTAGATCTTCAGGTTTCAATCTGGAGATACAGGAGAAAATACAAACGAACCGCGACATAATTATCGATGAATACGGAGAATAATTTCTCAGTTCATGAGAAATGTCATGAACAAAAATAGAAAGAGAGACCGAAGTCAGTGTTTCTGGATGTTCAGGACCAGAAATAATGCTCAGTGAAGTAACATATGCAATAAAAAAACTAAAAACTAACAAAGCACCTGGACCTGATAACACAGCTGAAATATTGAAACTATTTGAAAACAACCAACTCAAACTCCTAACGAATCTACTGAACAAAATCTATGAAACTGCAGAATTTTCTACAGATTGGCTAGTTTCCACCTTCATCCCTCTCCCCAAAAAGGCAAATGCCACCAGAGGCTCTGATTACAGAATTATAAGCTTAATGAGCCATGCACTCAAAATCCTTCTTTCTCTTATTCACTCTCGCATATATAGAGAACTTGAAGAAAACATTAGCAGTGTTCAGTTTGGGTTTAGAAGCGGACTGGAAACCCGAGAGGCCCTATTTTCAATACATTGATACAAAGAGCTCGAGGCGGAAATTGCGAAGTCTGCGCATGCTTTATAGACTTTGAAAAAGCATTTGACAAGGTGCAACATCAAAAATTATTTCAGATACTGAAATAATCTAGAATTGATGACCAAGATTTACGCCTAATTAAAAATTTATACTTACAGCAAAGGGCAACTGTATGAGTAGACAACGAAACCTCACAAGAATTCACGATAAAGCGGGGAGTAAGTCTGGACTGCATTGTGTCACCGACGTTGTTTAATACTTACTCGGAAATACTGTTCAGGGAAGCTATTGTTGGTTTAAGAGAAGGTATAAAAATCCATGGTGAAATCATAAACAATTTAAGATATGCGGATGATACGGTTTTGATTGCTGATAATGCGGAGTATCTGCAAACATTAATAGACCGTTTAGTGGAAGCCTGTGACAGATACGGCATGAAATTAAACTGTAAGAAAAATAAAGTTCTTGTAGTAAGTAAAAACGACGTAATACAGCACCAATTCACAGCTAATAATGAACCCTTGAAAATAGTCGACAAAATGACATATCTTGGATGCAGCCTAAATAAGGAATGGGACCACTTACAGGAAAAAAGATGTCGTATAGAAAAGACGAGAGCTGTCTTTAATCGCCTCAGGAAGATTTTATGTAATATGCACCTGAACATTGATATAAGAACATGAGTCTTGGTGGTGCTACCGCCGCATGCTCAGAATTTCCTATATCCATCATGTTACAAACAACACTGTGATCCAACGTATGAATAAAGATCTGGAAATTATGCGTATCGTGAAAATCAGAAAGATGACATACTTAGGGCATGTGATGCGCAATGAGAAGTATCAACTAATTCAACTAATTTTACAAGGCAAGGTAGAAAGCAAAAGATCTCAAGACCACAGAAAGACATCGTGGTTGAAGAACATCAGACACTGAGCAGGAATGACTACCATACATCTATTTAGAGCAGCTGTCAACAAAGTTCTATGGACCAACGTGATTGCCAACATCCACAGAGGATAGGCACCAAAACAAGAAGATGAAAAATGTAAGATATGGGTTTTAATTAAGGTTTTGTACTTCTGGAGCAGACCGACAGTGGTCCTACTAGTGGTTTCCTAGTAGGGAAAGAATGACAGATAACATCAAAAACAAATAGCTATTGTGATACGGACATGTACAGCACACGAGCAGAAGTAAAACTCAAAACAAGTCCTAAAATGGAAACCAGGAGGAAAAGGAAAACTATGACGACCCAGAATGAGCTGAAGTCAACGAATTGATATGAGAGAAAGGGGGCAGGACTTGAGATTAGCCGATAGAGATGGTTTTTGAAATGTTCAGAAGACATCGGAAAGCGTTGTAAACCGATGTAATATAATAATATTTGTTTTAAATCTACATTGAAATGTTATAAACGTTAAAGTTTCAAATATTATTCGTCTTAGTAATTTTAATTTATAATTTATATTATAAGTAACAATTTATAATATAAAGTTTATGGTAGAATTTTTTTCTTTTAAGGATTGGCAAACATGTCATTTCTTGCGAAACTTGTTTGTTCCATTCCATCCCACTGGTCGATCTTATACGATTCAGACGAGATGGGACTCGGTTCGAACCGTTTTCTTCATCACGTGATGAATTACAAAGGGCCAACTTTAATTCTTATTCGAGTCCAAGATGGTCAAAAGTTTTGCGTCGCGTCACCCAACGAATGGCGAGAATCACACCACTATTGGGGCGGAGAAGAATGTGCCGTATTTCAGCTATTACCAAAGTAAGTGCAAATGTTTTTAATAGAGACCTATCGGTACATTGTTTAGGTACAATTTTTGAATTTTAATTTTTATTTGATGGCAGAGAAGCTGAGAAGGTTAGAAATACGTCTTCCCTCAACATATTTTCTGAAATAGAATACTAAAAAGTAATGTTTTTGGTAATTTAACTAAGTCACCTATTAATTGTTTTATTAGATTTCATTAAAAATGGCGGACGTTTAATAAATTATTTTAATTGGGATCATATGGTAAGTAGTACCTCATGTGAAAGCTAGTTTCAAGTTATTTTCAACGACATTACACAGTTTTAACCCAAAACGTCATAATATTCATTTCAATAATTATAAACAATTACGGTATCTTATTTTTCGAAAATAAAACTTAAATCAATAATTTATCAGCAAAATTAGATGTACGCATAAATCAACTTAGTTTATTGCTTTAAATTATTTTTTATAAACATTATTTGAGTCCGCTAGATGCAAAACTCTGTATTTGCAAAAATTGTAAAAATTTAGTTTTAGCTGACAGTTATTTGTCACGTGTTATAGCTATCTGCTGATGTAGAAATTCAGCAGCAAAGTAAGGTATTTACTAAGAAAAAGGCATTAGAAATCTTGAAAACTCTGTATTTGTCAGCCTATGCCAGTTACATAACTGTGTAATTGCAATTGGCCAATCGCTTACATTGTTTGAGTCACATGACACGTCTCATGTGCACATGTCAATTATTCCATCATTCGCCATTACCGGTTTCACTGTTTGTTATTTGAGTACTAAAAACACCAAGTTTATTGCAAATAATTAACATTATGGATCTTCATGTGCATATTAGACCTTGTGAAAAAGGAAAAGGGAGAAAACGAGTTGTACAAACAGAAAAATGGAAACGAAATGTAATGAAACTTAAGAGGTAAGAGGTGTCTACAATTAACTAGATAGGTTTGGGACTTATTGTCAATATTTTTAGGCATAAACCTAAGGATTTACCCGGTTTTCTCACCTGTAACCATACAAAGAAAGTGTATTGTTGTATAGATTTATAGATGCGAGACATTCAGCGTTTCCATAATAATCTGTATTCAACAACTGACAAAATAAAACAAGATATTTTTTTGCTGAAATTTTGTGAAGGTCAAATGCCCAAGAGATCAGGTACAAACCTACATGGAATTTCAATTAAATATTTTGTTCCTACAGTAGAGGGTGGACTTTTAAGAGTATGCAAGACAGCATTTCTTGGAATAACTCATTTAAGTTCTGAAAGAATAGAGCGTGTTGTAAGAACGTTTTGTTATCCGGGGTGAAATACCAAAAGAGAGAAGAGGGGGAGATACAACAAAAGGTAGATTTGATTCAATAAAATTATCTATCCAAACATTTATGGGGCGTTTGAACGGTGCAGAGAGTCGTTATAATAGAGGACGATCGACTAGATTGTATTTACCATGTGATCTGAATTTTACAAAGCTTTACAGAATGTATTGTCAACGTCATCCACATCATTCCGTATAGTTATCATATTTCCGAACATACGTTAATCAACACTACAACATATCATTCGGCACTCCGCGTTAGTAGATTTAGTAGATGCTTGTTCTGCGTGTCTCAGAGCGAAGAAAATTTTGAGAAAAGAAAATTCAGAAGAAGAAAAGTTAAAGGTTATAACAGAGCAGAGAGTTCATACGTTAAGAGCTAAAGCCTTTTATTCTTTGTTAAAAAATGAATCAAATCATAACATACAAATATTTTCTTTTGATTGTCAAAAAAAATCTTCCTTTGCCAAAGCTTCCCGACCAGGCGGCTGATTTCTCACAGCAAATAAATTTTTATAACTTCACCATCGTGGCTGGAAATTCGAAATCCCATCTTTCTTCTGCAAATGTGACGTCATATGTGTGGCTGGAGTTTGAACATCCAAAAGATTCAAATGCTGTTGCCTCTGCTGTACATGATACTCTCATAATATTCAACTTTAAAAATCGAATCGAAAAAGTTCACCTATTTGCAGATGGATCTAGTGGACAGAACAAAAATAGCACGATGATGTCTATGATAATCTACTGGTTGGTTTATGAAGCACCTGGTCACATCAAGGAAGTGGAGTTTACGTTTCCTGTTGTTGGTCATTCCTTTTTGCCACCAGATAGGATTTTTCGGTATGATAGAAAGGGAGATAAAAAAGAAGGAACGTTGTAATAAACAGAAAAGAATATGAAGACATAATTGGAAAACACTCAAAGGTGCTGAGACTTGGTAAAGACTGGCAGATATCAGACTGGAGAAAGACGAGTGACGTTGTTAAAAAACCTTCCCAGTGGCATTTTAAATGTAATGCAACGAAACGATTTATATTTTCTAAGGACAAAGATTATATGGCTACGGTAAGGGGGGAAATATTTTATTGTTCTGACATAGGGTTCAGCAAGTCTATAATACGAAAAGGGAAAAAGATTTCTTTATTGAAACCAAAGTTACAACAGATTGGATGTTCATTGAAAGGAGATAAATCGTCCATAGGCACTCTCCTTAGAAACCATTTTGGTGAAAATTGGAGAGACCAGCCGGATCTCAAATTTTATAAAATTATAGATACTGGCGTACAAGCAAATAATAACGAGAGTGCTGCAGAAAATGATCATATTGATGATGGGGACCCAGAGGAACTTACGAGTTTAGGAATTAATATAAATATATACATATTATAATTTGTAGTACCTTTTGTACTTTGGATAAAAATAAACTTCACTAAAAGTTTACTTCCACATGCTTTCTTCCTTATTCCTAACACACTAGGTTTAGAAAACAGACTAATATAACATCCACTAATATCGTTAATGGTTGACTATTATCATGTATTTGCAAATGTTAGTTGCATCAATCTGTATTTACATAGTTCACTTGCAAAACTCGGTATTTTCAAATTTTTCTTCCTTTTCTAGCAAACCCAATAACTTTTCTAAGAAAAAATCATTATATTTTACCTAATAAAGCATTTATCTATCACAAAAAAGTGCCATTTATTATGTCATAAGGTTTTTTTGCAAAATTTATCAGTTTTTTGCAAATAACTCAGTTTGACTTATACAGTAAATACAAAGTTTTGCATCTAGCGGACTCATTTACTCTATTCTTATAGACGAAATTATTCAATTAAGATTATTGTTTTAACTTTTCAGTTACGATGCAAAAAATAATACAAAATAGTCTTCTTGGCAGATGGCAAAATATTTAAGTCTCGAGCTATATTTGACGAGTAGTACTTGCCATGATCCCATTTAAAAATTTTGATGATTACGTAGCTGTACCCCATCAAAAACTATGAGCAGGCATTCTAATTCTGTTACTCAAGAATTGTTAATTTAAGTTTATTATTCAGAATATTATAATTTCGCTCGTTTGCCATTTTTAATGTTCAAGTCATTAAGACGTAATAAAGTCATTAAACGGGTACTTTAGTTTAGCTTATTAATATATAATAATAAGCTAGGTGGGGGAAACTTTAGACCCACACTCTATAGTGGATACTCAGCTTTATCTTAATCAGTTAAAAATAGTTTGTTTTATTTTGGCTTTTGCAGATTTAATTAACAGTGTGCGATATTTTATTTGTCTTTTTGTTTTTAGGTTTCAACTATTAGAAAAAGGTCCCAAAATGTTATATTTGAATTTTAGCGTAAGAGGATATCCACATGGACTCCGAGTAGGTAGTGATCCTAGAGCTCCAATTATTAGCATCGACGGCGGCTTTGAAAAGGTATTTATTTTTATTTGCTCCAATATTCGTAATACATTTGGAGGTTAAACGTGAGTTCTCACGGTGCGTGAATATCTCCCCCAAATGTAGGTCTGCGCCTCTGGGTACATTTAGTACTTAAGTTACCGTGGTCAATCGGCTTACTTCTCTTTTAAATAAGTTACATACAATACGTTATAAAATATAATAAAAAAATCGAATGTTTTCGAAAATTTCTTTTTTTTTTGCATTTTTAAACAAATTGTACGGTTAAATAAATAATTTAGTAACAAAGAAATTACATATTCGCAAAGTACGCGAAAAGTAGATATAAATTAAAAAAAGAAACACTAAAATCCATCGAGCTGTTCCGGAGATACACGTGACTGAAAATTTTATATTATTTTTGGAGCACACAAATGAAATACTTCCCCCCTTGCCCCTCCAAGAAGTCAGCATTTGTACTTCATTTTTGAAGCTTTACCGACGACTCTCCTAAAGTGCAAATTGAACCAAAATTTTTTTACATAAATTTTGAATATTCCAAATTAAAATGGGACAAATTACATTCTTTAATTGTGATAAACAAATAAGCTATGAATTTAAGTCAAATTTTTCTCTTTCAAATTTCTTGAAAAAATATACGCTTCCGAATATGTAAAAATAATAATTTGGCGAATGATAACAAAAAAGTTATTAAAAAATTAATAATTCACTAATTACTACTACCAATATGATACTAAGCACTAATCTAAAATAAAATAATAAAATATCCAACACGATCAAATCAACAAGTCAAACACTCTCTGCGATACACAACTACGACACTGGTAAACAGCAAACTGGCCGTTTCTATGGTAACACTAGTAAACAAGAACCATCGCGCATCATCGATTTATGAGTCATATTCCCAAACTTAACTTTGTCGGAGTCTAGAAACCCGTTAACAAATAATTAGTTACATTTGGTATATATAATATTTCTTATAATATGTTAAGATGTTAAAGTTACCGTTGGATAAGGTAACATGGCGACATATGACTCCACGTTGAAGTTGCTAGTCCTGAGACGGTGTGTATACAAGGACTATATGGAAGCAACAGTCCTTGTAGACACACCGTCTCAGGACGAGCAACTTCAACGTAGAGTCATATGTCGCCATGTTACCTTATCCAACGGTAACTTTAACATCTTAACATATTATAAGAATATATAAGAAGAAGAAATATAAGAAATATATAAGAAATATAAGAAATAAATATAAGAAATATAAGAAATACCAAATGTAACTAATTATTTGTTAACGGGTTTTTACCCGTATATTTAGTGGCTACATTCATGTACTCCTAGACACTGATGATGGAATATGGATTCCGAAAACGTTTTGTTTAATTAGCCCGTTAGGGTTTTTAAATATATACCTTTTATAAAGGTTTTTTAATTAAAATTTTTTAATATATGGTATACAGCCAACTACAGGAACGTAGATTCCTTGTGGAAAAAAGTTATTCTTTTTATTTATAAGCATAAGATTAGAATATTTTGGTAATATTGTTTTTCAATATTAAATGTTTTTTTTCCTTCAATTTTTTTTACTATTTTCAAAGAAGAACATGAACTCTTTCATATGGTAACCGAAAAATTGTTCTGCAAAACTGCATTTTTTACTTATTACAAAAAACAGCTTTCTGAGATAAACAAATATACTAAAATTTAAACAATTCAACGAATCGCTTTGAAAATTTAAAGTCTTAGAACAATTTTTGCAGCAGTTATACAAGACCTATCAACTGTATGATGGGACAAACTAAAATACATGCAAAATTCAGGCAATGTCAGTTTATTTTTGTCTAATCATGTTTTTTAATATATTACTATGTAAATAGTTAATTACTAATAACATAGGAACAATCAGCAACACAAAACAAAAGATACTTACTATAACAGAACTAATTAATAATAAAGAGTGTTTATTTTATGGACAACTAAATATTGGGACATAGAACGAATATTTATTTTTAAAATTGAGTAGCATCGCCATTAGAGTTTATGGCCGCTCGAATTCGGTTCAGCATTTACTCGACTAAGGATCTGCAATGTTCAGAGGTAAATTTATTGCAAATCTGATCTATTTTGGTTATTAGATAAATAAAATAAATCGGTAAATTTTGAGAGGCGGTACGTCGCCCCCATCGCGTTTTAATTCTATATGTGGATATTTCAAATTTATGGGGTTGATTTTCTGAAATATCATGGTAATAGTAATAAATTACGTAAGATGCCATAAATAAATAGCTTCAGAACAATATTCTTCGTCTCGTCACCGATAAGATCCGTGTCTGCAGTAGCAGTCGCACAAAAACACGTTTCATGTTTCCGGGAAATCCACAGCGCCTGGCGACAGCGTGTCCGGCTCCAACACGATATGTCGTCAATCGTTAGTCGTGTTAGCGCAGGTTTCGAGACTAGTCTCAAATTTTACTTATTTTTATTAGTGAAGTGTTTTCGTGACGTTTCTAAAAAATGAGCGGAAAGGAAGGAGGTGCATGTTGGAAGCGACAAAAGTTAGAAAAGCAGCAAAAATTAAATGCAGTATTAAAAAAACCCCAAGATTCAGCTTTTTTTTTTACCAAATCCAGGCAAGATAGTATACCAACGAGCACTTTTTTTTCAAGACGATCCAATTGCAACAGTTTCAGATGTTTTAGAAGATAGGTTTATTTGACTGTTTTAGTTACTTTTTTAATAAAATAAAATTTGCAGCAGGATTTTCATCACGTCGAGATGATTCATCCACACCAAATTCAGACCCACTTTGTGATATCGAGTTACATCCTGAAAAGAGTTCTCCTGAACGTCAAATTCGAGTCGAAAGTGGTGTTAATCGAGTTGATTTACAAGATCCAAAATTCTGGCCAAGAAATTGTGTAGATGAAGTGCTGAAAGAATTCAAAACACAGGATCTTAATTCTTTAGACTTTGAATATTCAAAAAGAAAAATAGGGAAACAAAACAGGTACTGCACTAAATCACTATTTTATAAGGTTTTAAAGAATGGTGAAAAAATTCGGCGTGACTTTTTAGTTTATTCCAAAAGCACAGGCTCTTTATTTTGCTTATATTGTCGACTCTTTTCAAGCGAAAATTGCACTTTTTTCTTTTTTACTGGATTTGATGACTGGAAAAAGGCTAAAGAAAAATGTGACAGTCATGAAAGATCAGTCGTTCATTTAGAACATCTTAAAAATTTTATTTCAAGAAATTCATTGAGTATGAGAAAGATCTATGAAAATGCAACTGGTGAAAGATCATTTTCCACTTTAAAACGGGTCAAAAATTATTTGAGAAATTCGAGGAAGAAAGAAACATTAAATTCCGTTGCTGTTTTCAATATTAATAATGATCTGCTTACAAAATTAGATTTTAATAAAATCATTGACCTGTTTGCAAGTAGGAAGTCCAGGAAAATTTGTTTGTAAATAATTATATTAATTTACTTTATAAGTTGTGAGTTTGTGTCTCTGTGACTTTTTTCTATATTTGTAATAAATTACGTAATAATATCAAAATAGTTTTAATGAATTGTTAAGGCAAGGCGCTCACCAACGTGGCAACCAAATGGCGTGGCAATGCCGAGCGAGTGCTGTGGTGTCCCAGTGGCAGATAGAATTGTTTAAACCTTTATAAACATAATGTAGTCGCACGTATCGAAAGGTCGCACGTGCGACTACATATGTGTATACATTTTACCTGCCACTGGGACACCACAACACTTGTTCGCCATTGCCACGTTGGTGAGCTCCTTGCCTAAGACGCATCTATGCCTACTGGAGAGTGGCGGTATAGTATGACTTAGCCCCCGGCGGTCCATGAACTAAATCCGGCACTGGTTATTCGTTATTGTCTCTTTCATTTTTGCTGACATTTTTTTCTTGTTTTAATGACATCTAAGTCAGGACTGTTGTGTGGGGGGAAGAAAGGACATTTATATTGTGAATTGAAAAAGACTGTAAGACTTGTACACACTTCTAAATAGGTCTAACTGGTAAGCAGGTTTTGTATGTTTTCAATAAAATTGATAGTGTGTAAAATAATTTATTAATTAAGCTGAGTATACTTTCGACATAAAAAATGTCTTCGCTGTATGTGGTAACCATTTTTTCTAAAAAAGTTTTTGATGTGAATTATACATATGTATAAGGGTTAGACCCAAGATCTGTGGCCTAGAGAGCCCGATCTTTGTTTTTTAATATGTTGTTTGTCCACAATTTTCCTTCTATGAAGTATTTATTGCCTAATTGACGATAGCTCTGATGATGACATTTATTATGTCGAAAGTATACTCAGTTTAATGAATAAATTATTTTACACACTATCAATTTTATTGAAAACATACAAAACCTGCTTACCAGTTAGACCTATTTATATTGTGGTTTTCAAACTCGTTTTCTGGCCATATGACAGGCCGCTTCGCCCTGTTTAAAAATATAATTCCGGCTATCTTGAATTATTTGTTGATAATTCGCAGCATTTACGGTACCCTCAATAAATTAAAAACATGTTATCTCTGAAAATGACTTACAACCCCAAATCATCACTCATTTAGAAAATTGTACGGTCAATTTCGAACAGTATTTGTGAAAAACTTCATTCTTGTTGCGAATAACTCGTTTTTGGTAATGGTCAACATATATTTACGTCGAATTTTGATTCTTGACTAAAAATTATTCGGGACCAATCTTTTTCCGACCAAGAAAGTTTATATTTTGCTTAAATGAGCCTGGATTTCTTTTGTTTTGCTGTTAAACGTGGTTTTTCCTTTGTCCAGAAGAAAATATTTTAAAACATAATAAACTACGAGTTACATTTGTTACCTGTAATGCAATCTTATAAAGCTTTAATCCAGATTTATGTTTCCACTTGCGACAGCATTCCCTTGACTGATTTAATCCAGTTTCATGATTCCATCTAGCTATAACTTGCCTTAGAGTATTTCTTCTACTTTTTTTGCAAACTTTTACTAATATTCCCTTATTCCTATCAGAAAGTACACTTAAGTGCAAAAAATCGACTCAAAAGCGATATTTGATATTACACCTTCTGTTTCAATGTAAGAAGTATGAAAATAAAAAGTAATATGCAAACAATAACTTTATTATTGAACTTACAAAAACTGCTATTGCATTATTTGGCAGAGTTTCCTAAATATTCATCATTTGAACTAACGCAAGAAAGACGTTATGATAGAGAAATCATCATTTACAAAATGATTTTTTTATTTTTCAGTATTTGATATTACCACTCCTACTCCTAATTACAATTTCCAATCGATTTCGCGTGGATCGGATGACTTCTCTAACAAATTCTTGAGGCATTACTTCCCATTCATCATTAAGCGCAGCTCTCAATTCCATTATACTCCTTGATGCATGATTTCTGTTCCGGGCCCTTCGTTTAAGCTCATCCCAAACATGCTTTATTGGATTTATGTCCGGGCTCAACGCCGGCCAATTTATTGTAACTACACCGTTCTCAGTCAGATAGGTGGTGATGACTCGTGCGATATGATGTCGTGCATTAAAATAAAGGCATTACTAATAAATCCCGCGTATGGAACCACATCCAAAATGTGTAACGATGTGTAACCACATTTGTGATCCAAAATGTGTAACCACATCCAGAATGTGTCTGATGTAACGATTTGTCGTTAAACTTCCTCTATGACCTCCACCCGGTACGAAAACCAATTCGGTTTTCCCATCCATGGAAATGACTGCCCAAAACATACAAGAACCGCCTCTATATGACACAATTTATATGTTCGTATTGTTCGTATACAACATGAAATCGCTCTCCTGGTCTTCTATAGACTCGGCGCCTCTTGTCGTTTCTATTTAGGTATAGGCTATTTTCTCTTGTCGTTGCTATTTAGGAGAATAGCGTCGGACGCTATCGTCGACTATATATAGGTCGAATTTCGTTAGCAAATTCTAAACGCCTCTGCTTAAGGGCTGCAGTTAGCTTGGAACTCGTAGCTGCCCTTTTTGGTGTCAGGTTGGCTGCCTTCAGTCTCCTTCTGATTGTCTAAACACTGGTAACCACACCTCGGACCTCTCTAAGCTCTTCGTTAAGCACCAGTCAAATATCGATTTCTCAGGAGTTTCGACACAAGAAATCAATCTTTTCTCTTCGTTGTTATTCGTTTACGATCTCCTCCTTGTCGGCGGACATAATCACCAGTATTTTGTTACCAACGGTACACTCGGAACACAGCAGATTGACTTAAATTTTGTCGATTTTCCACGGCCTTCTCGTTCAATCCTTCTCTCAATAATGCGACCGCGTGAGCTGCATTGACGGATGTGCAATCAGTTTGTAATTGAATTTAAGTGACTGATGTATTAGTAAGTTGCTATGGAAATTGATGCGAACTATGTTAACCGAACACGTTAAGTCGGTGCGTGTCGATTTCAATGAGTCAAATTCTGACCCCCTCTCTTCGTGTTGCATTATTTATTTGTAATACGTCATCCGATTCACAAAAAAACAAAACTTTTTAAAAACTCAATAATGAGGTTAATGATTGTACTCTAAATATTTTTAAATTTGCACTTTTCGGATTGAAACAGGAGACGTACTTTCGCAAAATAATTTGAAGTCGATTATTTTGCACTTAAGTGTAGTTTTGGACAACCCGGATTTTACCTTTTTTTTATCTAAGATACATGATGTTTCCTCGTAAAGCTTAACTATATTCCACACCGTAGTTTTGAGGAATATTAATTTCATCCCCTAGTTCAAGAATTGTTTTATTATGGCAATAATTTTAAAACACCAACTCAGTAATTTTTTAATTTGTAATCATTTTATTGAAATAATACAGCGATTCACTAAATTTGACAAGAAATTATTTGTAGAATATAGTTTGACGTGTGTTAGAATGTCCGGCTGCCTGGTTTTCGCATCCTAATTATTATTAAATTTATTTAAAATCCTTTATAAAAGGTATATAATAAAATGCCCAAACGGGCTATCACAAAGATATTGCAAAACGTTTTCGGATTAATAAATCCATCATCAGTGCAAACCTGAAAGTAAATAACCACTTTAATTAAAAGAACGTTGAATTTAAAATGTTGACTAAGGTTAAAGAACATTGTGGTTAATACTTACGAGGTATACATGCTATGAGCCACCAAAATATATGGGTCCAAACCCTTTAAATGATATAAATTTACATTTGATTTACATTATGTGTGGTTACAAATTATGATGTTTAAGTTACGTTGGAATTGGTAACATGGCGACGTATGACCCTACATAGGTAAAATGGTCCCGAGACGAAGTGTCTTCGAAGACCTGTTGATAACAACTGATCAAAATGACATTGTTGACATGTTAGAACGGATGTTGTGTCAGAGCAGTCAGTGTAACTTACGGTAGCTGTCTAAAAATGACAGATGTCAGCATTATTTAAAATTGAAAAAATTTAAAATTATAATAATGTAACATGTAACTTGTAGTCTGTAATGTGAATTAATCATATATTCGAAACATTGAAAAATTTGTTTTTTTTTTTTAAATTAATGTGAGTAAACTAGAGTTTATAAATTCTGTAAATTTTTTGTGATATATGGTATACAGCCAGCTACAGGAACTTAGTTTCCTAGTGGATTTTTTTCTAATTATTATTGTTCTATGTTGTGTGGATTTTAGCAGTTACTTCTTACTGTCCCATTATATAGTTGTCATTGTCAGCTGTGATTTATATCATTTAAAATATTGCTCATTCATTATTATTATCATAACTTTTAAAAAACATAATAAATTAACAATCAAACGCCTGAATTTGTTATATATTTTGATTTGTCCCATTTATATAGTTGTTAGGGCTCGTAAATAAATCAATTTTTTTCAAAATTTTGCTCATTTTTTGCATTTATCTAGACAACAAATAAGTATATAAGTTTTTGCAAATCGTCATTTTGAAGCTTTTTGAATGCTCTCAAAGATGTATGATAATGCTCATATTATCTTTTTCAATGATAAAATAAAAACGACAAACAGTATATTTTTTAACACTAATTTGTTTATAAATAAAAATAAATCTCACGCAGAATATGGTTAGAATGTGTTTGTATAAATTTATCCATAAAAAAATCTTTCAGTGTCCTGTCTTTGTGAGTGTCACGAACAGGGTTTATTTTTACCTTATTACTCTGGTCTAGTTGGAGAATTTTTTTTTGTTGCTATCGATTCTACATACAAATTTGGCATTGTAGATATAAACCAACAATGTTGATTAAAACATGCAAAAAAAAATTACGGGAACATACTCCATTCAAAAAAACACTAACACTGCACTGCACTAGGTAGATGTAGAAGAGAAAAATAAAAATAATGTCAAATATGTTTCCTCTTTCATCGGTTAGAAAACATTCAGCATTGTGATTGAAACTGCTGTGGCAGGGTATAAAAAAAGGTAAAAACTTACGGCGAATTTGTGCTTTCACCACCATTAAAGATGAACTAATCAGCACTGACTTAAGAAAAACTTAACTTTTTAATTTGCAATATACTTCACTTTACGGATAATATGTTACTGACTGCTATTATTATTAAAAACTACTACCAAAGATGTATATGATCTCCAAAGATGCTTTCAAAACATCGCCTGTATCGGTGAAAAAGACGGTACTGCCTTACTAACGGACCGCCACCTGATGACCTGATACCCTGAAGATGCCATGCCAGGTGATTTTTCGTCTGTAAAAATTCGCTCAGCCGGCGGAGTGAAGAGTCTCGCCTCTTAACCTTGAATAGCACGACCGGCGCGCTATATTTTGATATTACGTCTATCTTGTTTCTTTTCAGTAGTTCTTTTTAACATTTCTATGGGCGGAACAGAGAAGCAACGAATTGGCGAATTAACCACGAGAGGCGGTGGATCTTCGTAGAGGTATCTTGACAAATGTAAACGTTTACTCACAAATAAAACAGTTCTTATTTGTGAGACTCAATTCTAGAAACATTTTACCCAAGGTAATTTGAAAATAAACATTTAAATTTTGTTTATTTGAATAGAAACTAATGTGTTTTTCTATGAAGATTATGAGATGTTTATAAAAAGATTTCATTTGAATACATAAATGTAAGACGCCGAATTTAAACTTTATACAGGGCACAAGAAAATTGCTGCAAAGTAATTGCAGTAAATCTGCTTTTATTTGATTCATGTATTTTTTGTTTGACTTTGGTTTTTTATTTCCTCAATAATTCGTAAATTTTTGTCTAGATTGAGTGGCAAAAAATTCCTTATTATCTGGAATGTATAGAAGTATGGGGTTGTGGAGATCAGGTGAGTAGGGAACGACAACTGGAAGTTAAAAAATGGGAAATGAAGGAAGCGGAAAAACAACGCGTTGTGAAATTAAGCGCATCTGACTGGTTGGACCATCCAGATAGATATTTACTTCAGCTAGCAGGTAGACCAGAATACCACCAAAATCAATCATAGCTTAGGCCTTTTTTGATTAGACCAATTTTTTTACTTCACGTGCTCCAAGGGAGCTGCAAATGTATAGGATATATATGGCGGCTTTCTAAAATACTAAAATGTCCATCTGATTATTGCATTTTCTTATACAGTTGATTGTGTATTACGAAATATATTTCATTATTATTGATATTAATATTGCTTTACTTATCTTAAGACTATATGGCATATATGGTGCTGTAAAATTTTAAAAATGAAAAAAGTGTAAAATTGTGTTGTAAATTATATATTTAAAGACTGTCAGAGCAGTAGCTAGTGATTATCCGCAGCCTTTATGTGGCACTAAAACACAGCACAGTGGCACAATGCCATGTGCTGTGTGTATGTGTATTTTGATCTAATTAATTGTTATATAGGCCGATAAAATCGGGAAAGTTAGCATATTGTAAAACCAGCCGTTTTTAATTATTTTTCTTATATAATATCAAATACGGGGAATATTATTATCAGCATCAGCGGTAATACAGTCCCAGTTGAGCTTTGACATATCGAAGAAACGTTGACAATTCATCATCAATGTAACTTTACAACCCTGCGTGGGTACTAGCCTCCCAAAGAGTTTCTCTAAAGTCCAGTCCTATCCATCGCCTTCCTCAGCTAAGAACGTATTCCTATATTTCTCATGTCTTCATTGATGTTATCAAGAAATCTTCTTCTGGCTCTTCCTTTTCTTCTATGACCAATGGGTCTATCAAGGAGCGTTTTTCTAGCTGGTTTATTTTGTTCTATCCTCATTACATGGCTTATCCACCTCAGACTATTAATAACCAGATATCTACGATATCTGGTTCCTGGTCTTCTTCTTTTGGTGCCTATCCTCTGTGGATGTTGGCAGTCACGTTGGTCCATACAACTTTGTTGACAGCTGCTCTAAATAGATGTATGGTAGCCATTCCTGCCTCACTGTCACTGTCTGATGTTCTTCAATCACGATGTCCTTCTGCGCCCTTGAGATCCTTTGCCTTCTATCGTTCCTTGTAAAATTAGTTGAATTATTTGATCATCACATGCCCTAAGTATGTCATCTTTCTGATTTTCGCATAATTTCCAGATCTTTATTCATACGTTGGATCATGGTTTTGTTTGTAACATGATGGATATAGGAAATTCTGAGCATGCGGCGGTAACACCACATTTCGAAGGCTTCTAATCGTTTGGATGTTGCCTCCGTCAAAGTCCAGGCTTCGACTCCGTGTAAAAGGGTTGAAAATACATAGCATATTAAGACTCGTGTTGTTATATCAATGTTCAGGTGCATATTACATAAAATGTTCCTAAGGTGATTGAAAACAGCTCTCTCCTTTTTATATGACATCTTATTTCCTGTGAGTGGTCCCATTCCTTATTTAGGCTGCATCCAAGATATGTAATATGTAATTTTGTCGGTTTCCTGTATATTCTATAATATTCGAAGATGTTCTTCTACACACTCCATTGTCATTCACCGCTCCATAGATTCGCCTTAGTACTTTTCTTTCGAAACATAATAACATTTCTAGATAGTATTTCTATATATAGTATTCAGTGTTAAGGCATGTCTCCCAGGCATATAAATTCGTTCACTGCTTCGATGACGTCGTTTTCTATAACAAATGGCAAGGGGATTTTTTGTGGATGCTTGCTTATTTTCATTCACTTCTACTAGTATTTCTTTATTTCCTTTCGCATTTGGCGAATGGTATGGCCTACTCTGAGTATATTTCATGTTGGTTACTTCTCCCGTCCATTATTTACTTTTTCGATTTTTAAGTTTCATATGGAACATGCAAGAATGAATTTTCCTGGATCTTTGCCATTTTATCAACATTTATCTTTTCTGTCTAGTGAACCGCAAGGAATAATTGAAAGTATACATTGATTTAATGAGTTATTACAGACATTGAATTCTATTTGGTTTTTGCATTTGGGTAAGATTTATCTATATTTGTATTACAAAGGTTATTATCTATCGCGTCTAGTGTCACTAACGAAATGGTTTGACTCTCTCGTTAAAAAAAACCAATATCATTTTTAATAGGTTTTTTCAACAATTTACTTTATTGATTAAGGTTTAAAACGCGATAAAACTAAGCTTAATTATATGTTGCCATAACCCCAGTTTAAATTAAGTCATTGTGTTAAACATTTTTCGTAACGTCATTTGTATAACCGCTAGTAATAGTGCTAACGGTATTATTACACTTACTAACTTTGGTGGTTTGTGAGAAACATCTAAAATTGGGAAAACCTATATAATAAAATTCTCTTGAAAACGTTGTTGTATAAGAATTACTTTCTTACTATCTTTGAATGCTTTAAAGATGTTAATCGTAATAGCTATTTTATTTACACCAAATGCCAATTATAGTGAAGTTTCATCGCGCATGTTATAAAACGTCCCATTTTAGCGGCATTTTCGGTATAGCAGTAACTTATACTTCGCAGATGAATGCCGAGCTTCCAATTGTCGCCGATGGGAGTAGTCCAACGCTTCGAGGAGAAAGTGCTCATCAGCGTAACCGGCTACAACCTCTTTATAATTGCCTTTTGCTGTAGTCTGATATATTACTGCAATAACACTAACTATGCTGTAGTGTATGTATTATCCCACTCAAAATTTAAATTTTTAAATCGGAACAATAAAAAGAGTATTCGATAAGTTCTCAAATTTGTAAAAACAAATTGATGCAGAACAATGCTTCCTTGATAAAATGGATTATGACTTATATATTAGTAATAGTATATTAAGGTATATATTATAAATAACCATTATTGTCCGAAACAGATTATTATTTTAGTATTTTAGAAAGTCTTTATGAATTAGTACTTAGACTGGATACTTAAAATTTTAAACTACTTAAAAATTCAAGAAAAAAATGACTGTTTAAATGCCATATAAGATGCTTTAAACTTATATACGCAGAGATTGTAACATTTATAAAAATACAATTGTTAATAAAATAAACAGAAAAGGAAATATATTTTTATAATATGATTATATAATTCTAAAAATGATAATTTATTAGTTATCGTTTTCTCCAGATGAGTACTTAATTTGTACTAAACATTAATTCTGCATAACGTACAAAAAGCTAGTAATCCAAAATTATTATTAAAAAGTAAATTTCCAAAGTTCTATTGCCCAAATTTCATATTATGATCTTGCTGTTTTGATTTGTAGAAATAAAGTTGCAGTGAAAACTGTTTTTTCACTTATCTACCAAAACGTTTTTATTAAATGCTTTCGTAATTAACCTGAATGCTTGGTAGTTATATAACCTCCTTGGGCCCAAACATGAATTGCAGTGATTTTTTTGTTTGCAATCAAAAGAATGTTACGATTTGGGATTACTAATCATAAAAAACGTTCATAAAAATCGTAACGTTCATTAAAACACAGCGACTTAGATGGGCTGGACACATAATACGAATGCCAGAAAATACGATTGCTAAAAATTTAACCACAGGAACACCTGTAGGAAGAAGAAGCAAAGGCCGACCGCGAATTAGGTGGTTAGATGGAGTTGAAACCGACTTACGGATATTAAAAATCAGAAGATGGCAACACAACCAGAAATCGAACAGAATGGCAACGAATTTTAGAGCAGGCCAAGATTCACATAGTATTGTCGAGCCAAAGATGATGATGATAAATCATAAAAAACAAAAAATAAAAAAAAAACTCTGGTTTTTTTTTTTAAATTGTATTATCACTAGTGATACTTTGGGTCTGGACTGACAATAAAAAAATTAATATTCACTTATCATTTTTATTGATGAAACTGAGTAAAACCATTTCTATTGACACTACATCATAAAAAAACCTTGCCCCGGGCACATTTGACAAACGTCGGGTTGTGGCATCCAGGATACCTGCATTTTGTTCTTGATTTTTGGCTTTCATTAATGAATTCTGGGAGGTGTTTAGCTTCCTTTGGCCGTAAGCGTTTATCAGGGATTGGTGCAGATTTTCTTCGTTTTCAGGTTACATTTTAATTTTCTTCGTCACTGTCGTGGGTGAACTTCTGTTCTTGGAGTACAAGAGCGACCTAGCAAGCGAAAACTTAAATGACAGTTAATTTTGAATATTTTTCTTTGGGAGTTTCTGCAGCTAAACAATCTTTCTTGTATTGTAGCCAACTAGTTGCAACAAAAAAATCAATAAAGGTGTAAATACATCGTATTGTCCATTTATTTGTTCTACTGCTCATAAGGTACCTACTTAGCATGTTTCACAGAAACATGCTAAGTATTATGTACATACAGTATTATGTCGTCTCTCATGACATATTTACTTACTCACAACAAAAATCTGACTCATTTCAATCGAGAAGTATGCCACGGCGCAATTTTCTACGCATAGTAGATGCTTAACACGGGCGATACTTATGGGCAGAATACCTGCGTTTGCCGTCGAATGCGAAAAAGAATTTGTTGAACCGTAGTATTATATATGATACCTGGGGTCCGAGGAGTGTTTAAATTGTACTTATAGAAGATTGGTATTTTCGAGTGAAAGATCAATTAGCAAAAACGACAAGAATAGACAAGTTACAGAGGCAACAAAATTAAAAATCCAAAAATACTTGAAATATTTTACTTATAAAGTTCAGCGATGTGTTTTCTAATAAGAAATAACTTAACTTTAAAGATGTCCTACTTTTAAAGTACTTATAACAATTGGTTCCTGTATATATTTTTTAAAGAAATACTTAATAAACTTAACCGGCATTTATTTTTAGAATTATATCATCAGTTGAATAGTTATACAACGTGATTTTGTACTTTTAAAGATCAAACAATACTATTTATATAATTTATATGTGTGCACATTTATTTATATTTTAGGTAGTAGATTTTTTTTACAGGAAGGAGAAATTAATTCATTGTTTTTATTTTTTTTTTTAGTCGACAGTTAACCATTAAGTACAGCCCTCATTGCCAAATGTATTATGCTGTTATTCTGAAACAGAATCGATGTAACTTATTATAATATATTTGTTTGCAATTGGCAGTACACAAATCTTATTTCAAATTTCATGTTTTCAAAGCACAAGAGTGGTCAAAAGAATGTGAACATTGATCATATCTGTTGAAATTAATGCATTGTTCTTATTTTTTAACGAGTTCTACGCAGTATATAACCAAATAACAATGCAAACTCAAGATTTCACAGTCGATTAGGTGCAAATATAATGGATTAGTGTGGGAACATCAGAAAAATACACAAGATGTGTAGGACTATGAATTATAAAAAATATAGTTGTAATCTTTTAATTTCAAAGTCGTATTTTGTTTTGTCTCTTATCTTTTACTTAGTCCATAGTAACCTAATTTGATTTAACTGACAATGATAAGGTTCAAAAGGTAAAATGCTTAATTCTTTGTGATATTTCGTCAATTACGTATTTTTTTAAATTTCAGTCCCTTTTAAATTTAGTCGTGTTTCACAAATGATGTGCTTTTAAGCAAATAATTGCTTTGCTTTCCAATGTTTTTTACTTCTCTTTTTTGCTCCATGAGTCTCAGAATTTCTTCTGTCATCCACTCTCGTTTTCTTCTTGTTTGTGCTGCGCCTAATTTTGTTTCTTGAAGTGTCGTTAATATATCTTTAAATCTCGTCCAGTTTTCCTCAGCACTTTCCGCTTTGCCTGATGTCAACTCTGTTTCTTGTTCTAATACACTAGTTATTTCTTGTTTTGCGGTATCATTTGACATCTTTTTTCTCTATCAGTAGTAACTGTTTGCTTAGTAATCCTTTTCAATCTGTCTTATTTTTAATATAAAAATATTGTAGACTGTTGGTACATCTGCACTTGGAAATGTTTTGACTGCTAATACTGAATTTATGTATCTTTTATAATATACATATTAAGTCTATTTGGTTACGAACTACTCATTCAGGTGTATGTGAAGGTGATCTCCAGACATACGTACGACGCTTTGGAAGTTTGAAAATTGTGTTTGTTATTCCTAGTTGCTTTTCTAAACAAAAAGATGCCAACATGAATCCTCTTTCATTTTGTATTTCCAGTCCATATTTTCTTATGAAATCTTCCTGTTTTCCTTCGCCAATCTTAGCAATAAAATCTCCCATGACGTTATTGAGCTCGTGTTTCTTTGTAGATGCTAATACTTCTAAATCATAATAGAATTTTTAAATTTCTTATGCTTCATGGTCTTGTGTGAGTGCATAAGCTTCTAATATATTTACATTTGTTGTTGTTTGTATTTGTAACATTAGTATCCTGTCTGAAAATGGGACGATGTTTTTTATACTCCATTCCACGAATATACGACTGTTTTAAATTGGCTTTAAGGTGTCGATTTAAATGGTCCAATGTACTGAATTGTACGATAGTAAATTCTCCCCATTTTTAAAACACTGTTATGACAGATACAAACCTTAGATTTAAATATGAAGTCATGATATAAATATAAAGTTAATAGTTTATAAAACAGTTGTAATTCAGATTTTGAAGTATATAATTACTATCATGGAGTTTATTTTTTCATTTCAATTATTTCATTGTAAACAAGTTGATTTCTGAATGATGTGATTTAAACGAAATGTAACAATACTTAAGTGATCAAATAGTGTAAATTTTTTAGTCGAATATTTAATTATTATTAAAAAAACAAAAAAACTTACTTATTCACTTATTCTCTTAATCTTCTAAAACTATCATCAACGATCAGATTCACAGCCATAATCAGTCGGCGATATATGAAACTGTATATAAATTTTCGTTACTTTTTAATATGTACCTAACGACTCGGTACTTTAACTATCAATAGCCGATATGTTATACCCGTTACTTTCGGAACTTTTAAGAGTACATAAACTCAAAGCAAACAAATATTTAAAACTAACAAAGTGAACTATTAGATCCTTTTTCTGGTTTGTGAACCATCGTTCTGCCAATTTCTTTTCATATATATTAAAAATAGTATACTTCTTTTTATTGCAGTTGTAATACCTAATAAAGTAATAAAATGTGTTATATCAAAGAAACCCGGCACGCCTCTTTGGTGTTTAGATTTCACGGAAAGCTTACCCAAATGTCTGATGAACACATTTGGCTTCATAGACGTCATTGTATTTATTTGTAGATCTTAACTGAAATAATTTTAGTTTAGATGTCATACTAGTAGACCCTTTTTATTGGAATAATGATTAGATCAATTGACCTTCATACTTCTACTTGCACAGTAAAATATTCGTTGTCGCAGTAAACCAAAACAGTCGTATATTCGTGGGATAGCCTATACAACTTTATCTGTTTTCTTCGACACAATTATTACTACACCATTTTTGTGTTTTCAACTGTCTTCTCCTAAATAGTATACAATGCGATCATCTATAGTTGCTTTTCCAGACCCTAGCCATCTCATTTCTGCTGCATAATAATTCTGCTATTGTTAAAACCATGAATAATGTAGGGTGGAGTACTCCATTGATTGTAGGAAAATATTTTATGTCACATTTCCTTTTATATTTATAACCTAAGAGATAAAAAATTTACTCTTTCATTTCTAGGACTCTCTTTTGTCCATTCTCTGATATGTATCTTTACTATATTAGATGCCTAATATTCTCATATTCAAAATTATCTGGTAATATATGATATATGAAAGTGCAGAATTAAAAAAACAAACAATATACGGGAAATTCTTTTTAGAACACACGATTCTTTTATCTATCGAGGGACACACTCAGATAAAGGGGTAGATTCACGTATTTCAGTGTCTACGCTATTGTTTTACCAAGCCGGAGCGATCGGGTTGGATCTCTGGCATTGAACCCCGAAATATTTTAATGTTTAACATAACTGAGTCGCTACCTTGCTTCGGAATCGATACCCATCCTCAGTCCTGTCTGCTTAACTGATCGTTAAGTCATGTTAAGGACGTTTGTACGACCTACTAATTTTAAACGGTAGTCCTTAACCAGATGGTTAGTGGAAAATGGCCAATTGGCTGCTGTACGAACGGTGTAGAATAGACGACTACCAGAGAAAAAAAACGGGAAAAACAATACAACTGTTAGTTCTTTTCTTCTTCTTTTTGTATGCAAATCCAAAAATTTATAAAACCTTGTTATGTAAAATATATACAATAAAATGATATAAATACAGTGCAACTAAATTCTCAATACTCGCTACAATACTTACGCTATTTATGCTGCCAATTGCGTACAAATAATTATAATATTCATATATAGACCATTTTTTGTGATCTAGTTTTTGCTAGTTTTTCCCCATTGTGAAGCTCTTTAATCCGTTAATAGCCCATATTCAGTTGAGGGTATTGAGGCTATCTTAACTTTTATTTTTTTAATGCTCCGTTTATTTTTTTCATTTGCTATTATAGTTTCCCACATTTCTCCAAGGAATTTCAGTTTGATAGGTTTCGATTTTAACTATGATTAAAAAAGAAACAGTTTCTAACACTCATTTTAATTAGTTTACATGTCAATACACAAATCATGTTGCTCCTTAAATGTTATACAGGTTAACTGTATAACATAAAAACTAGTTCAACCAATTTATTTTTGAAAAACAGTTTTATATCAATAAGTTAATGGATTCCGCAAATATTTTATGGACAGAAAATATTTTCTAATAAAAACACTGAACACCATTGTATTCTGAAATGAACAAACTACAGATCTTTCGGTAGCAATGCCCCTTTTAACAGATTTATCCTAATATATAATACAACGTATTGTACACATTTAGGAGATTTTCTGAACGTTTTCTTGATTATCAGGAGTATACCTTTGTATGTATTTTTTAATTTATTGATTTATCTCTAACTCAAAAACAAAGTTAGCTTATCATCATTAGTTGGCGCTACAGTCCTTTGTGAGCATTGACCTGCCTTAAAACGTTATTCCATCCTTCCCTGTCGATTGTCTATCTTCTATATCCGCTTACTTTAATCTTCCTGCACAACATCCATATATACCTGCGGTTAGGTCGCCTCCTTTTCCTTCTGACTGGTCTATTTAGCATAGTTATTTAGCAGGATCACTTTCATCCATCAGCATGACGTGGCTCATCCATTTTAGACGACTTAGTTGATAGTTTTCACGATATCTTCATCACCAAAAAGTCTATAAGAGTTCGAAATTATATCGACTTCTTCACAGACCCCCTCGATTAACTCCGCCATATATGGCCCCTAATACTTTTTCTTTTTTAATTCGTAGTAACTCTTGTTATTGCGTCGTTATGCGTATGTTTCCGATCCGTAAGTGAGCACTGAGCATATTAATATTTTATAAAATTTGCACTTTGTTGCTCTTAGCATACTTCTCGCTCGTATTTGAGGGCTAAAATACCAGCGGTTAGCCACGCATCTTCTTTTTCATATTTCTTTGGATGTGTTGTTCTTCGTCCACCAGTGACCGTAAGTAGCAGAATTCTTCCACCGTTTCTATAGTTTCATGTCGCAAGTTATTTTATTGCATTCTTGATTTAGGCGACATATATTTAGTTTTCTGTCCAAGGAAAATCTCTCTTAAGATGCAACAGTCAAGCACGTTTCCTTTTTTGTGAATAGGGAGTATAATTCCAGTATTCAAATCTTCTGGTAAAGCTCGTTCTTGCCATACCTGGATTAATAATTTGTTAAAGAGGGTTACAAATATTTGACCGCTACATTTAAATATTTCTGCAAGTAGGATGTCTGCTCCAGGTGTCTTACTTTACTGAATTGCTTTATTTATTTCTGCCACAGTTGGTAGCTCAGTTTCCTCCTGTTTAAACTTAGCTTAAAGCCACTTTAATAGCGATTATTGAATGAAGAATTAATTTCTATAATGTGAAGTGTATATTTCTATAGAGGCTAGCGTATTACGCACTACGCCCATGACGAGGGTGCAATATCAGTTCTGTCTGCAGGATGTAGTCCGCTACGGAGCACATGCTTTTAGAAACATTGTGACGTGTTTCGTCCCATATTAGGTCCCATTAAATAGTTAAGACAGAACGGAAAGTCTTTTATCCTAATTTCCCACCATGGAGTGAATACGAGCACGTAGGCGCTCGGACGTACCTTGGCAGATGGTTTGGAAGGGAAGGTACGATGGAGTTGCTGGGACAAGCTACACCATCCTTGGGTAGATGATCGGTAGCAGAATCCGGCGCTCATCACCGGTCTTTAACTTGTTCGATCGACTCGCCTCACAATAGCGACAAAAGTCAAGCGAGGGTCAGCTAGTTCGAGATTGATCGAGAGCCTTTAATATTCAGTGAGCGCTATACATGGTGTACCAAGAGGAGGCAAACTGATTACATCCCGAAACCACTGTGTGACTCGGGACTATGTATTATGACTGTGTACTGAGCAGTAAAATTGGAAATGTGTACTGAGCAGTAAAATTTCTATAATTCGCTTTCGACACCGGCATATTTCGTACTACAGATGATGTACAATTGTAAACGTTAAAATGCTTCACTCAAGAAAGATGCGTTTAAACGACGATATTGATCTTGTAAAAACTAAAAAATAGTGGTTTTCAGTGTTTTATTTATAAATTTTTTAAGACAAATAGATTTTTACATTATTTTAATTGCTTCTGTGCCTTGTAATGATAATGCTCAATATCTAGGTTTTTAGATCTATATAATGCAGTATTAAAGTTTATACTTATATATTGAGGGAAAATAATTTGTAAGCAACATTCCGTTTAAAAGATTGTATTATAACCGTATGTTATTTGTAAATGCAACTGTAAGAGTTTTTGCCCATTTAAAAAATGTTGACCATATATGTTTGAAATTATAGTATTGTATAAGTGTACATAGTATTCTATTCATCTTCTTCCTCTAGCTCTACCCTCTGTGGTTTTTGTCCTATTCAACAATTATACTCAAACTCTAATTGACGCTTTTTAGGAAGTCCTCGTGTTCTATTTTCGGCGGGCTTGCATTCTGATATATTTCTTGTGTTGTACATTTATTGCAAGTGACCTAGCTGACGAATTCTATAAGATATAATATAGGCGTGTTTGGCTAATTCGTGTTGTTGAAAGTTCATACGGATTCTGTAATAATTATTCTGCTCCTGAATAGACTCAAAATTTTCCTCGGAACCTTTCTTTCCGCCTTGCAAAGTTATAACTTACAATGGTGACTACTCACTAGAAGTTAGCAATTCGTTGTTTGTACAATATACCCTGTTTCTAATACCCCTAATATGTTTATATTTAGTTTTATTTCAATTTATCCGCAAAACACACTTCTCATGTCGCTTACTCAACGCGTTAGAAAATATCTATTAATGTCTCGTTACGGTACGATCACGTCATCAGTGATTGTCATAGGTGACAATTTGTCTGCCTTTTAAGTTATAAGCATGCCACGGGTGTTATCTTTGGATACACAGATTATACAGTGGAGCTGAGATGGGTCTTCTTGTTTTATACCGTTATTTATAGTAAACTTTACGGTCTTCACATTTTGTATTGCTAGGGCTATTAAAACATCAAAATTTATGTTGCTGTCCTTAGTGTTAGGTTTTTACACTATTGTTATCATGTCTCAAGATGTATGGACCTCGTGTTAATATCCATTATTCCCAATCCTGGTAGCAAATCTATTCTGATGGGAATTTCATTATAAATCATGAAAAAACAACAAATGTTTGATTAATGTTTTTTGTTTGTTTAATTTGTTTAATTTTTATATTACTCCTATTATTTGAATACTTTTCCTAATTTTAGTTGTAGTTTAGAATACATACTTTTGGTGTCTGTTTCCAATACAGATTGGCAATGATTTTTACACCTTCAGCCTCCATTTCCAACTCTCGCAGATATTTTATCATGTTCGTGTTTTTTCGTAATCGAATGCCTATTCATAATCTACTAAATAGACAGAATCCGTTTGTTGATGCAAAGAAATAGTTTTTTTTAAGATGACTTCTCGCGTACCAATCCCATTATTCTTCAAACTGACTACAGTCACTGACTTGCTAATATTTCCTAAATAACCATGTTTATAATATGATTAAGAAAATTTTTTAAAAAGTGCCTCATTAGACATTATGATCTGATGGTCTATGTATCATTTTACTTATGGATATTTTGGACAAAGAATAAACTGGATGAGAATAAGCTATATTTTTGAATATGCCTTTTAGGTAGCGTTGAACATTAATTTCTAGATGTTCTTTATTACGTAGCTTGGTTGTTTCCTCGTGCATATATCTTTTCCTGGCGCTTTATTACTTTTGATCTTTTTGGTGTGTGTTGAACTTAAGTTTTCAAATTTCTTGACCAGTTATCTAGTCCCGCAAGTGTTGTTAATTTTGTGTATTGTTATTTTTGAATATGTTAACCATATGAGTCAAATATCATGACGATCTTATATTTGTGGTTTTCGAGAAGTCTTACCTCCGTTTTTAGGATCCTAGCAATGTTAACAATTAGGTGCGATATTTTTTAACATATATGATAACGTAAAAATGGGAGAATATTAACGACATCCTTATCCTGTAGTTAACTTTAATAAGCGCATATTAACGCGGAATTCGATATTGTATTTAATTTTAACTGAAAACTGTATTGTAGTTTTGGCATCATTTGTGATAAGTGTTGTACTAGTTTAAACGCCGTTTGGGCAAGTACAGCAACAAATATAATTAAAAAATTGTCTCTCGTTGTATTACTTCCTTGTTCTCGTTTCCTAAGAAAAAAAAATTTTTAGTTTTACTAACTAATTTAACTAATAAAGAAAGAAATAATGTGTTTGTACAATACGTTTCTATGAAGTACAAACAGTTGTCGCTCAAGAAGAAATATGGACGGTATTACAATACAAAGGTCTTTTTCAAGACCATTTGTGACAGCTTCAATTATTATTGAATGAATTACATCGAAAAAAAAAGAGTTATTACTGGCAGAATTGTGCAAGAATGTCCCTGTGATATTTTAGCGTTACAGGAAACACACGAAGAGCTCAACAAAAATGCGACCCAGAATAATCGGAATAAAACTGGTGATCGGGAGGTCACACAATCAATATGGGAGTGCAGTTTTTGTAAAGCTAGATTTAGATGTGAAATCCTCAGAGATGGCATGGCAATAACATTATTAAGATTGTAACTCGACACTGTGATGAATACAAGTACCTGGGGATGAAGATAACTCAAGATGGAACACTCGATGCTGCTATAATAGACAAAAACATACAGGGTAGAAAAGCCATATCCATGATGAACGGCATTCTGTGGGACCAAACAATATCTAAAGCGAACAAACAACTCATATACAACACCATACTTAAAAGTGTAATCACATATGGCGGTGAAGTTTGGCCAATGAAACAAAGACAGAGAAACTGTTACTAGCAACAGAAATGGACTTCTGGAGAAGAGCAGCAGGCAAATCAAGAAGAGATCGGATACCAAATGAGAGAATACGAGAAATGATGGGAGTCACGCATACAATAGTTGATGACCTAAAAACAAAACAGTTAATATGGTACGACCATGTACAGAGAATGTCAGATGAGACGATTCCGAAACAGATTTTGACGTGGACACCACAAGGGAGAAGGAAAAGAGGAAGGCCGAGTAGAAGCTGGAGAGAAGGAATTGAAAAAGAACTAGAGGAAAGAGAAATCCCTCCAGACCTATGGTTAAATAGAGAAGAATGACGGTTAGGAGTCGGAAGGCGTCGGAGAACGCTGTTAAACCAAAACTGCCATAGTATAACCTGGTGGCAGAATGCCACAGACAAAACGAAGAAGAACTAGAGCGTTGAATAGAACAAGAATAGGACAAAGTTTTTTACTCTCTCTAGAGATTCATCAATTTTTTATTGGAACTTATTTTAAATAAACAATCATCAAATCAAAAATCTTGTATATTTAGAGATTTGACATCAACAGACAACACAAGATAGATACAGAAACTGAGTTATGCCAAGTCAAAATCGGTTAATTAACAAAAAAGTTATTGCAAATTCAAGAACTTGAGGCCTTATCGCTCTTGAATTCTGTGCAAAAAATGGACAAGATCGGTCGAATAGTTTTTACAAAATTTAATTTGTTTATAAGTTTTTTTCAAAAATTAGTTAATTTCTATGACTAGTCCATGTAATTTGTTTGAATGGATCTCAATAATCTCGACTTAAGTAAAGATTTGTACATCCCAAAGATTGTCATTAGCTACTTTGTATTGTATAATGTTGAAATGAAGCGAAGTGAATTTCTTTCAACAATTACATTGTTAATAACAAATTATCTGATAGGTTTTCAGTCTGGTACCGTCGAAAAATCGAATCTACGCACCAAAAACAAAAGGACGACAAGCTCTCAATCAGAGGACATAAAAGCGAATACATACTTAACTCCCCCTCTTGGCTCCTAGACCATAATACAAACGCCCAGCAATTATTTATCAGATATATTCGATGATATATCACCACAAACAGAAAATAATGTTATAAACGATACGTGTTAAAGGTAATGGATTTTGACAAGAGCTCTGAGTCATGCCGATGCAGTACACAAGTTTACCTGTTATTTACAAGGTCATAGCTCTTGTCAAAATGCATTACGTATAGTTATTTTTATTCCAATTTCTTTTGATTTTATTCATTTGTTACCTTTCTGTTAAAAATAGTTGGCACTCAACTTTCTATCAGGTGTTCGGTAGAATTCAAACCGTACGGACGTGTTTATAATTATCAGTGTTAATAGTATTGTAATGTTTCCTACTTGTTTTGATATTTGCGTTAAACAAACAATTTTCTGAATCAAAATATTGACCCGCTGTCAACAGGCGTTTTTATAAAGATGAGTGATTTGGAGATAAAAAGAGGTTGGTATTATGGAATTCACAAATTTGGATTTAATTTCACAAAAACAAAAGAACCAAAATGTAAGTACAAGTTTTATGTCTAATGATTTAGGAAAAAACGAAAATGTTACCAATGATACTAGGAATGTGACTAGGCAGGTATTTTTTTTACACAAATAACGATACTGACCATAATATCACGTTTCTGTAGAAAATTGCTCGGAATCTTTCAACAGCAAGTTAAATGCTTTAAGATTCGATAATATTCGGCATTTCCTGAATTGGACTCAAAAAATACTCATATTTATTGATTCTATAGGTCGTAATAGGATTAGAATTAAATTAGTTGATTACAAAAATGAAAATTATTAAATAAACCAAAAAAATTCAGTCAGACACGGGGTAATTAAAGATATAGATAAAGAATTTTCTGAAAATTATATAAAATCAAAAGTTAAACAATATGATGTTCATTGTAACTTTGAAGTTGTAAATATTCGACGAACTAAACGTAAAGAGGAAATAATTGAAAATGATTCCAAAAAAATAATTTATGTCGTCACAAAAACGTGTATAGTTTCATTTAAATCTCAAGTATTGCTGCATTATATATGTGGTAACAAATATGTTATGACAAAAATTAAACGCAGACTTTGCCAAAATGGCACTATATCGTATCTCCGTTGTTATTGGTCAGATCGTGACGTGTGAGGTATCGTCGGAAAGGGAAGGGAGTAGCGAATACGTTAACACAAAAAACAAATATGACGGCGTATAGCCAAAAGGACACTAAGCTTGTAACGTCTAAAAGGCTTAACGTGCAAGGTATCGATTGAAAGGAGAGGTAGTAACAAATATGTTAAGACAAAAATCAAACGCAAAAACTTTGCCAAAACGGCACTATATCGTATCTCCGTTATTATTGGTCAGGTCGTGACGAAAGTAGTAACGAAGTCCAAAACAATTGCCTCCCAACGTTAGTTGGAATTATAATATTACAATTACGCACTTAATGACGTAGTTTGGCTTATACTTCGGTTAATGGTTATGTGTAGTTTAACTTTTCAATGTGGATATTTTTATTGCCAAGATGAAATAATAAAAGACACATTGGAGGTTTAAACACATATATTTGAAATAAACATTGACATGCTAATATGACACCAATATATAATTGTCTAATAATGTAATACTTCTTATTTTCTATTTTGGCACCTTAATTCACAGTTCTAACCGCCTTGACGATTGACAGGTATTTTTCTTAAATATGCAGAAAGCGGATATTCAACTCCTTTTCCATTTTCAAAGGGCAAAGTATCGTCGTCTTAGTCTTTTTAATAATGAGCATGTAGGTACGTTTCAAATGACTGCCATTAATAAAAAGAGTAAGATAAGTTTATTTTGGCCTTTAAAATATCGACTTATCGGTAAAATTGAGATTAAGTGTGTTCAACGTGTGTACTTCAGATATAAGGATATCAATCACACAACCCCAAATTATGTATGTTCTTTGGACAATTCTGTGTACACAATATTCTATTGAACTTGTTCAATTTTTTCGATATGACTCCCATCCGATCCTGGTGGAAGAGTTATTCTTAAACAGCAATATTAGCAAGAATTCCGTTAGTTAAGAACATATTTACTAAGACCTTAATAAAATGCCTTAAATCCTCATAAAGCGGAGAAGTCGTGCTAAATAGTATAAAATTACAATTCTTCCACCTAACAGTTGTTGGAATGCCTTGCATATCCGGATGATAAAATATAACTATTAGCTTTAATATGTTTATCTGTATCAGCCTAATCGTTTTGTACCATCTAATATTTGAATATTATTAGTTGCTCGTAAGAAAAGTCTGCTTAATTGTCATGAAAAGCAATAAGAACATATTTGACGATTTTATATTAGTTTTCGACATTTGGATCAAAGTCATGACCAAATTAATTGTTTATGAAATAGGGCTACACAGTTACATTTAAAGTTAAATCCAGTACACCAATTCTCATTCTAATGACAACTTCTACATTTATAGTGTGAGTTTGGTTGTATTAGTAAGCTTCGTCAATTTTGGGCTATTTTATTTTTAATTTGTTGAATGAAATACTTTCATATATTTCCACAAGAAGTACGTACAATTTCGCATATATTACACACTCGCACCATCAAGCACTTCCTACAATACGAGTACGCTGATTGGATGTGTATTGGAATAGAAAATGTGTTGTTTCGTTGCAGTATTATGTTCATAATAAATTGTAAACACATTGACACTGTAAACAACAGGTGCCTTTTTGACTGATCAGCATTTAACGAATCTAGTTATCCTAAAGAAGAGTTAGCTTGTAATTTTTCTGTAGCACTAACCAATTGTGTAGGTGTGACTGTGATAAACACCATTACTGTTTGGAGCAGCATTGGTTTGTTACTTTTGTACCCATTTGTCACGTCCAAAGTTTCTACTCGTAGTTCCCACATCAAATTAAATAGTCATGCGACTTTAACGTTAGTTGTAAGTTGTAATAATTATTGCAGGTTTTATTTATATTAGGTAATCTTATCTATAGGTTTTATTTTCTAAGTACTCAATATTATTGCTTAGAATATTTGATATAGTCGCAGTCTTACTGTCAAACCACTTAATCTCATGCCCCTGCTGCGTTTCGAGTGAATCTAATGTTTAACTTTTGTTAAATCGATTCTCTATTTCCAAAACTACTCCTGGTTACGTGATCAGTTATCCGAATCGGTTGGTCCCTTCTGATAGTCAAAATCCCAATTTTACTTTTATTTCAGAGAATACGATTAACGCGGTCTTCTTCTGGGATAGTATTGTGAATTGTTTTTAACTTCATGTTAAATGCAGTTTTAAACATTAGCAATATGCGATTATGACGAAATAACAGTCTGCAAAATTGAAGCATGTCTCTAATTTACAGACAAAATCCAAAATGCACCATTATTGTTCCCGTGATATGATCATGTCTTAGATGGAGTATAAAGATGGAAACATGTCAGACGGAAAACTTGAATGACTATACTATCAATGCATGTATTATTAATGTTTAAACGTCATTAGAACTGGCTTAACAAACTGACATAAAGTTTGTCTTTATTTTTATATTGGCTTTCGTTGTTAAAGTTGAATCGCCAAATATTTCCTTTAGAATTCACCGACAATTAAAGCATGCCGCAGACAACAAACTATAAAGCAAATGACAAATTTAGTTGTACTTTATTAATATTTCCGCATATTTTTTTATACCTGTTTAATTCAATAAATATGATTAATAATTCAAGAAAATTGAAAGTTTTGGATATTTTCCACTTCAAAAAACCTTAACTTAGGTGCGCAGATGTCGAGACAAATTTTAGAACATCTTAAGAGAAACATTTATATAATATACTTTGATAAATATCGATAAATGCACAAAAATATTTTGGAAACTTTGCAAGTTTCCTTAATTATTCTAAAACACCTAGAAAAAGATTCCTATATAAGTATCAATACCTTCGTGCTTTCTCAACTCTGTTTAACAAACAGGTAAAAGAGAGAAAAAGCTATGTCAATGCGTATACATGAACAGTTTCCAAAAACTTTAAGTTTATATTCTCTTTCTCGTATATACCTTTTAAGATACATTTATTGAGCAATGCTTAAAACTAAACGTTTCCAAAAAATGATTAAAATATTACCTTAATATATAATTGAAAACTGTCCTATGCATTCTTCCAAGTAATATTTTAAAATACATTAGGATTAATTGTTTAATGTCTGACAAATAACATCAATACAATAAAGACAAATAATTTGCAAGAATAATAAGTATTAAGAAAGTCAATTGTGGAAGTATACTGGAAAAATTTTCATGAACAGACTGTCTCAGTACTTATTATTTTTACCATGTGACATCAATGAAACATCTATGAATCTAATACCATTAAGAATCCTGAAGGCTAAATTTTCCAAGATGTATTTCAGTTTTCCAATTTTTAAGGAGATTGTATGGTCAACCAGATCCTTTGACTTCTTTCCTACACCTCAATATAATACATTTAAGTAGTATATAAATATTACTTGATTATTTTTTTACTGTTCTCGTCCATAATTTCCTAGTTGAATCTATAATTTCCAATAGTAGGTATTCTACTAATCATAATATCCTCACATTATACAATTATGCTAACTTAATATAAGATAGCAAATCAACTCCTTAATCTCCAAATGTATATACCTATTCTTTTATGATTCAATCAAAGCTGTTCGTAATTGTAAATACATTTTTAGTTATATTTAACCTTTAAAACTCTTCCTGGCCCAGTGTCAACCAATCTACGAATAAACTTAGTATTTGACTATATTTGTGAATAATGGCTTTATAACCATGAACAAGATTTTTAAGAATCTTCTCACGAAAATATCAATCAGGAACTTGTGCTGTTGATAATATTAACGTCGTTTGTTTTGATAAGTTTACTTTCGTACCCTAGTCAGCAGGTACTCGTTTAGTCTTTTTTGTTGAGTTGAAAAATGTTTAAAACTCACTTTGTACACAATTAAGTTCTTCTAAAAGTTTCTGGAATATTTTAAAAAAGTTTACATTTTGATACAAATCAGATATTGGATTTATTCAGGTACATCCTTTGGCTATCGAATAATTAATAAATTATATTATAACATGAGATAATATTACGGATATAAACTTTTCTTGATTAAGGACGTAAATGTTCCGGTTCCATCTATTACTAACCCCAGATTTCATTATACTTATTTGCTATTTTTCACAAAAACCACTACACCACCATAAAACATAAAGTATAGGCTTTGATTGTATGTGTGTGGTTATAAAATTGATCTTACGCAAATCGTTAAGATTATTTTATGATACTCGTAACTTGCAAGTAATTATGACATCTTTATATTATTGCGAGATTTTTTTTTGAGCGTCCTATTGGTACTTAGGTAGTCGTATGATCTTTACTTTGTCCGCAGCGGACTTAAATAGCATCGTGGTGCTGATTACACACCACTGGTAGAGATTCTTGATCTAGACGTCGTCGTCCAGGACAATGTCTTTTTATTTTTCTGAATAATTATATATATATATATATAATATAATAATATATATATATATATATATAAATATGAAAGGGGTTCCTACAGCTGTCGCTGTCTCCCTTCTCTCAACCATTTTCTCCATTCTCCGTCTTTCAATCCTCTTCTTTCCATGGCTTCATCTACCTCATCTCTGAAAGATCTTCTTGGTCTGCCTCTTTTGCGTTTTCCTATGGGGCTCCACTGTTATTTTTGCTATCCATCGGTTTGGGTTTATTCGTCTGACATGTCCGTACCACTTCAATCTTTTTTCTTCAATGTAATTTAAGGTGTCTTTCTTTATCTCCATTCGTCTTTTGATTTCGTCGTTAGTTATTTTGTCCATTCTGGAAAGTCTGCAGCTTCTTCTCCAGTAATCCATTTCTGTGGCGTTTATTTTGTTTCTTCTGCTTTTCATCGTGTTATAAATTCTTTCTTTGTTAATTTTTGTTATGTGTCTGTCACATAGGATTAGATTCGGTTGTCTTATAGAGTTTCTGGTTTGACCCACTCGATTTTTAATTTCTTCTTCTGTAGTACCTTTATTTGATATAATGAACCCAGGTATTTAAATTTATCGGTCCCCTTTATTTCATGCCCGTCATCCACTTCCAGGTTTCTTGTTGGTTCTTGTGTTGTGTTCAGATATTCTATTTTGTTAATGTTTATTCCCAGATCATTTATATTATATTCTTCTAGTTTTCGAACCATGTAACTTAGATCTTCCTCGTCTTGTGTTATTATGACCTGATCGTCGCCGAAACTCAGGGTATACAGATGGTCGTTTCTTATGGGTACTCCCAATCCCTCACATTTCCTATTTCATGGCTTTAGGTCGTATTGAAGAAATATTTTAAAGAGTGTAGGTGAAGTCGAGCAGCCCTGTAGGAGACCTTTCGTGGTTTTAAATGGTTTTTCCAAACTTGTTACCTATTTGACTGTAACATTATTATGTGTGTACAGGGACTTCACTAAATGGATCAGCTTATCTTCTACTCCTATTTGTTGCATGGCTTCCCACAGTCGTTGTCTGGGCACTGAGTCTTATGCCTTTTTTAAGTCAATAAAGGCTAGATGGACTGGTCTGTTCTTTGCCATCTTCTTCTCTATTAGCTGTTGTATACCGTGGATGTGGTCAACACATGATTTCCCAGCTGTAAAACCTGCCTGGTCGAATCTATTTTATTTTGGATTTGTTTTTCTGAATAATTACATAAAGTAATTTATATTTAGGGTTTCCCATCACATGAGCCCAGTACTCCAATTTCCGTTATGTGTTGTTTTAGTTTCAGCTATCTTTCATCCATGTATTATTTATAGTTCCAATTGTACTCTTGTCAATTCTAGCCCTTCTAGTGGTCTGAAAGGCAAAGTATATAGGTAGAAGAATGGTGAAGTATACAGGGCGCTGTGATTATGCAATCTGCTCTATGGCGATGGTTTCTTCAATGCTATTATTTTCGAAACTCACTAGATTTGATTTACGCAACTTGATTTCTAATGTTCTCTGTGTTTCTCCTACATGCATTACATTAAAATTATTCACATACAAGTCATCATTAAAAATATTGGTATTGTCTTTGAGATGTTTGCCAACCAAACATACAAATTCAAACCTTCCAAATACTGCTCTTCAAATTACAACCCTTTGTTTTTTACAACATATTTTTTATGTGGGTATTAAAGATTCGGTATTCTTTAATAATATATAACCAAATCTACTGGATTTATTGTATTAAAATATTGATCTCTTGCATTTTCGTCCAGTCATCGAGTGAGCAAATGACCTCAGTCGACTTGATAAAAATATATGCATACTAATTTAAGCAAAGAATAGAACATCTTGAGCTGGTTTTTAGTTAAAAAAGACCTATCTAGCAGCCATCCCAACATCGATAGTTTCAGCATATTTTTTATATAATCGTTATGGTATCGTACATGGAAATGGTCCAGCAAATGTCAGATATCATACCTAATCTATTAAAAATGCTAGTCTTTTCTTATTAAGATGTTGATATCGCTAGTTGTGATTATACATGCAAACAGTATTGATGTTAAAGTACAAAATTTTATCACAGACCTGCTTCTATCTTATAGGTATTGTTGGTTTAGTTGGTTCATAAGTTGGAAAGTGTCGCAATATTATCAAAGATCGTTGATAAATGGAGATGTAAAATAAAATCAATATTGTTTTAAAATGATTTTAACAACTTAGGCGTAATCTTTTAATGTTTATCTTTAAAATTATTTTACGTAGAGAGGTACTTTGCTAGCTGGGCATGGTTGGGTCTTTTATTTATATTTCTAACAAGTAAATCCTTTTTTAGTTATGAATGTCATGAAGTACATTTCATTTACTTCTTTAATTTATTTGATTAATAGTCATATCGTTTTACATATCGCATTATCAAAATTTAAATACCCAACTATAACAAAGAGTTATTGTGTTTGTTTTCTCAGAGTATGCCATTCTTTCTAAGTGAGTTTTGCATTCTTATTGTGAACACATGTTTGAGTAGGCAAAGATGTATTTTTTTATTTATACCAAGTTTTTTAAGCGTTTATTATGCTTAAATCTTCTTAAACTCAAGAAAGTGTGGTGTCTATATTCCTCAACACATTTAAATACATTATTTATTTATTCAATAGCATTTCATATAGCAACTGTTTGCCTTTACTACGGAAAAACCCAAGCTTTCCACCCAAGAACAAGAAATCATTGTAAAACTGCTATACTTATGTTTTTTCGTGACATAAATATTTTAGATACCTATACCTAGGTATACGTTTTGGTTGACTTGACTTCTAATAAAGAGTTTCGAGATAACCAAACTATTGATCTGCACTAACACAGACTAACAAGTTTTGGTTTACTTATTGATCCAACTTGAATCATTCCAGTAATTAGATTTTAGGAACCGAAGAAGTTTTTAATAAAACTGATGATTTGTTTACATAACATTAGTTATCTACTTCAAGTTCCAACTTTGCATATAGAGAAGCTAAAAAGAGACGCCAGCGTGAATAGCAAATCGCCGTAGATAGTTAAACCGATTGAACTTGAGACGCCACAAAAGAAAAATTGTTTTTCATCTCTCGACTATGCCTTGTCTAAAACCATGGCGTTTTTTATTTTCCATTTGACATCTGACGTGATCGGTTAAAATGTACATGTTATATTTTAGAGTTTTATAAACGAGTGTAGTGAACTTTTTTAAAACAATTGTATTCCAGAAAACAAAACAGTATATGTTTTATATGTGATACAACAAATATGACTGAAAGTCACTCAACCACGCATGCATACTTTGAATTCTTGTAACCGCTTTAAATTTTCTCTTTATACATAAAACATTAAAAATTTAATACATGTATAATGTGAATGTACTTTCTGATAAGCTTCTGACCCATTTTGTATCTATTCAATGGATCTTTGGTGCCTATAAAAAATTTCGTTATTTTTAAAGCACCTCCGTAAGACGCTGTAAACGGTGCCTATAAAATTTTCAATACTTTTGTAAATTTTAAAATTACAAATCTTTGATCCCAGTTTTCTTTAGATCTGTATATTGATCTAATGCAATTTGCTGTACCTACTAAATTTTATAAGGCTTCAAATTTCATATTCGTATTTTGTTTAACCCGTTATACATACGTACATTAAAATCTTTTATTGTAGTAAAATATTTTATTTGCCAATGCCAACTACAATTTGTAATATTTTTTTAAAGTAACCTCGCCTCGTTAACAGAATTCTGCGCAGTAGCTGGTAAAACTAAGTAGTTAAGAGATCATATAATCCCTTAAAACTTTGAAATGATGCATATAATTTATAATTTTCGTCCAGACACTATTCCACAGAATCTCTTTAGTAAGGTACACAGTATAGGATCGAATATTTTTCCTAAGACGATGACCCTAAGCGAACATTTTTATCCTTTCTCCATAAATGTAAAAACACCTCAAAGTTCAAAAATTCTTTCAAGCAAAAATTAGTACATAGCATAAAACATGTGTTTAACACAACCATTATCATATATTTGATCTCAGTTATAAAAAGATACGCGCTAACGTATGGAAGAGTTGTCCAAAAAAGGAAAGCTACATACAGTTCCCATCTTTTGTTGCATCTGAGGATTGGACCGTGGAGAAATTTGCCTGTAGCATTGAATTCTTTTATAATCGTTTCTTTATCTCTCCAGCGTTTTTCTAGAAATTGTTTTAACCCGTCCTCCGATGTGGGCAATACTGACTTTGGATATCTAAAAAATAAAGTAAACCAAATAAAATGAGTACAGCTAAAAAACATATACATTTTTCAAAGTTCATATTTTACATGACAGGCAACGGAAACTGGCAACGGAGTTAACAAGATGCTCCAAATACCTACCTCTATTAGAGGACGATAGAATTTAAAATAACATAAATAATGTCCTAGAGTCTACGTAACCACTGGATTAACAGGAAATAAGTTCTAACCGATGTTAAAAAAGTTGAGGTCATGACCTCATATACTTTCTTAATATTGCTCTGTATATGTTTCTTTTTCGACAAACATATTTCTTTATTAAATACGCCTGTGTACTGCATTTATCTCCCTTAAAAAATGAGTTTTTGTTAAATATCTAAATGTCAATTTTTATTACCTCATAAAGCAGAACCTTTCATATTATTACGACAGTTCCGTGAGATTTATTTTATATAGAAAAAGTCCCTTGACGAAAAAGAGAAAGAAAAAAGATAAAGTAATGAAGAAGTCTAGAATTTTCGAGACGTCATGTTAAGTTCCTGAAATGAAACATTATTTACATAATCTTTGAGGAGACAAACACTAGGCGCCAGTAAATCAAAGTCCAAACTATTATTTTATCGGTACAAAACAAAAAATTTTATTTGATCCTTTTTTAACACTTGCAGACTCTTTTCTTCTTCTTTTTATTCTCTTTTTTATATAGACATGACTCTTTGTCTGTTTTCAATGTGCCTCAGTAAGTTGTCGTTCCATCGTTTTCGTGGTGTTCCTTCTGATCCTCTTCCTATTGCGGAACTATCTCTTGTCGTCTTTACTACTCTATTTGTTGTCGTTCGACTTATATGATCGTTCCATTCTAGTCTTCTATTTCTTACCCACTCCTTGATGTTCTCCACCTTGCATCTATGTCATATATCTGTACTTTTAGCTCTGTCCCATAGTGTTTTACCATCAAGTGTTTTCATCTCTGCCATTTCTAACATCGTTTTTGTGTCACGTCGTGTTTCTGCAGCGTATATCATTATTGGTCTAATGGTTCTTTGTAAATTCTGCCTTTCACTTCTTTCCTGATATTTTTATTTCTCCATATTGTTTTATTCGGGCAACCTGCGGCTCTGATTGCTCTATTCGCTTGATCTTACACCTCTGTTTCGAGCTTTTCGTAGCTATAATGTGATACCTAGATATTTAGACTACATCACTTGTTCTATTATCTAACCTTCCAACTCCAATTTACATCTTAGTAAATTTGCTGTTATAACCATGCATTTTGTTTTTTTGGGAAATTAACATTTTAAATTTCCTGGCGTAGATAGTAAATTGTGTTACAGCATACGTTTGGTTTATAGCAGATTATTTAAAGTTGTTTTTCTCCATTTGGTACCCTTTTTAGTTCCTTTTTTTTATTTCATCCATAATCAGGTTGAACAATAGAGGACTCAAGGAATATCTCTGTCATATCCCATTGCTAGCATTAATAGGGTCAGTTAGTTCTTCTTCTACTTTTATTGTATTGTTTGGTAGATATTTTCGATCGTTTTTATTATTCCCAAAGGTATCTCTCTTATGTACAATAATTTGATACCGTCCTTTAATTTGACCCAGTCAAATGTCTTCTTTAATGTCCACGAGACATAGATATGCCGGTTTGTTGTATTCTACTGATTTCTCTTACACTTGCCTCATTATAAATATAGCTTCGGTGTATGATCTTCCCAACCTAAAACCTTGTTGTTTTAGATCGTGTAATAAATTAATTCCTCTTTCCAATTTGTCTACATTTTTAAAGATCGGTATTAGGATGCTTGATCTCCATACTCTTACGAATTCGGTTTTGTTTCCTTAAATTTTTTGGATAAGGTATTAAGTAGTAGATTGGTCAGATCTCTTACTCTTTTTATATATTATTTACACAATATCTGAACCGTCAACTCTAGGCGCCAGGAAAACCAGGTGGTCTCTTAAAAAAACAATATGAATTGACCTTTTATAAACATATCTGCAGGTTTTATTCTTCTACTCTTATTAATGGTTATGTTTTTTAAACATTTGAACATAGAAATGTTTTATTGCTTTTGAATTTAAAAACTAGACAGCCATAAAAAGATCGTAAAATCTCTTCAAAAATTGATAGTTTTTTGCCATAACAAAAATAGTCTCTCGTCCTTAGCTGGGACAATATCACGCGTTTTCTATGTAAACATCTCTTGTCCTTAGTGGAAACATCACATCTCGCGTACAAGAATTTGTCTCACACTCAGTCGGATAATTCATCTCGCGCTCTACGTACAATTACTTATTTCACAGTTAATAGAACATTAAGGTCGCCTTAGTGCACATTTCGCTGTATTTACATATACTCGACTTAGTAAAGTAGTCATGAAAGCTTACTATTTTACAAGAAAAATTATAAAAATAAAAGTGTTTGTAAAATTGAAGTGTGCTCTAATAAGAAAAAAACTACGTAAAACTCGGATCTACAATAATTTCTTCAAGAATCGCATTTAAACCTTCCGTTGACAAAGGTCTAAATAATCCAACCACTTGAATGTAGGGTTCTCGTCTTATGTTAAGGAAAAGGGGCATCGCACAAGACTTAGCTATACAAAACATCTTCTCCTACTCCAATTAGTCTTCCATAATTTTGCGCTTTTCTTATTAGCTTTTAGATGTATAATCCTGTTTAGTATTTTGATGATAGCGTAGCCAAAAATGGGACGCCAGCTCAGGATCACGTCTACCTACTATCATCAATTCACACATCATCAGCTTACAAGGTACAGCTATACTCCTGATGGTGTCAAAAGATATCATCAACAAACGAACAGATTTTGCGTTTTTGATAATTTCACGATTCTATTCTACTCTATTCATGTTCTTCATAAAATTTCTTCATCCCAAAACTCACTAAATCTCGTAATGTGCTATTCAATCTTCTACTTTTTCTTCTAGTGCCCAGTCTACTAATAAAGGTTGGGTATAACCATTGCAAATTCGTCTCTTCCATGCCATGTATTAAGGCAATGCATATATAATTTTTATACTGTACTAACCGTGAGTCCATAAAAAAATCAAGAATTCGTGGTAATTAGAAAAATGGTCTCATAGAAGGTAAAAGAATATGTGGAATAAAAAAGCCTGCGATAATTAATTAATTTAATACTTTATTCTTAAGGTGCAGTAATTTCCGTGTATCTTCGTAATTATCGTTCTCTATTTAATTCCTTAACCGTTCTTCTATCTACTAGGTTCCCCTGTTCCTATTAGCGTAAATCGGGGGGATGACCAAAATTTTATTTTCTTTCCTTTTCTTATGTTTATCTCACTCGTGAACTATTGGTCTAGCTCTGACGAACCCCGACCAAGACACCTATACCAGACTAAAGTATCTTGTTTTATGTAACCATATTGCTGTACTCTAATGTAATGTACTTTCATTGATCTATAATGGAGATCGTAAATACCCTATATTATTATTTTAGCACCGATCTCACCAAGAGTTACCACCTTTGGTGTTGTAGTAGGAAGTTAGGAACTCCATCTTCCGATGCATTGCTATTTTTCTGACACATAACATTAAAAACAGTATGTATTATCTATTATAGTAAAATAAACGGAAGAAGCAGTACATAGTCACTGAAATATTGAAGCAAAATATAAAAAAATTATATTGGGAAAAAAATAAAGTCAAATGTGATGGATGCCCTATATAATTTGCGTAAAAAGAGCTAATGGAATTTAGAATTCCAAAGACCTTCTAAAACCTGAAAAATAAGTTTTTAAACTGCTAATGTAAGTGTATACGATTATTAGGGAAACTTTTTTTAAAACCCTCACCAGATAACTTTAACAACTCTATGAAGATTTTTTCCGTCTAATATCCCATTATTCATTATGGGGGATCACAATCTTGGTAGGTACTAAAAAATAATATCGTATACAGCATCCAGACTATGTTTTTGTAATAATTGCTGCGTCAAATACACAAATCCTGTTGTTTTAGGATGCAAAACAGTTTCGTAAAGCTAAAAAAAATATTTTCATATATCAAAATGTCAAATATCTCAAACATTTACAACTAATTGGCAGAAGATCAAGATTTAGAGACGATAATATAAATACAGATAAAAGAAAAGCCTAAATCTTAACATAAAATACTCAAAAGCAAGTATCAGTTCTAAATAAAATACGAATAGCAGCATAATGAATTGTTGATGACGTCATTTTAAGATAAAGTCTCCATTACCATTCTTTGGTCTAAATGTCTTAAAACACCTTAAGAATATCCTCCTTTTATAAGAAGAGTCCGTGAAATCATACAATAGTGTTATATGGCACTTTAGATCTTTGCTATTCAGTTCATATAACCTCTTGTATTGTAAATTGATATAGGTATTATTTTTTCCTAGTTTACTAGTATTAAAAGAAGATTCAGATTAGTACAAATACTAGTTTTTACTTATTTTGTTTTTGAATAGTTATAGTGCCCTCGCAATGCTAGAAAGTAGCTAGGTTGAATAGAAATCTTTCTTAAATGCTAATAAAACTTATTCCCCCGGAGAGTATCAGTCTCCAAGTGCTTGATAATAACAAAACCCATTATAAGGTGTTATTTAAAAATACCCAATTACAAGAGAGTCTAAAATTTTTTAGTTTATAAATTCTGCTTTTAAACTGTAATATCCATCAAATCATTCGTCACTGCTGGTTTTAGAATGGCTCGTGTGGGATCCTAGTCTCCTCCAGAAACTCTTATCGACGTTAATAGTCACAATCGCCTTTTCACCTGCAAATACTCATTCATATATTTCTTATACTTTTGATGTTATTAAAGGAATAATGTTCTGGGTCTTCCTCTTTTTGTCTGGCCAATAGGTCTATAAAGGAGGGATTTTTCTAGCTGCGTCAATTTGTTCCATCTGCATTACATGCCCTTCCTACATCAGACGTCTATATTAATATATTGTAACGATATCCTGACTCCTAATATAGTCTATAAAGTTCGAAGTTGAATCAGACTTCTACTCAACACTCACTTCCCTCAGTCAATACTCACTGTTTCTATTAGATTGGTCTTTAGTAGGTTAATTTTTCGAGACATCATAACATGTTTTTATTACTTTTTTGTTACGAGAATAGGGTTCTCTAAAACCAAATGTTAGGACCTGGGCGTATGATTGATTGGTCGAGATTTACCTTGTGTATATCTCGATATCATTGGATGTTTTACCATGTAGAATAAGCTCAAAATAGCAACTTGTTGGCCCGTGAAAAATTCTGGCGTTTATCTTTGCCGTAGTTTTATTATCAGTATTGACGAGCATTTCCAGGTATACAAGTTCGTGAACTCCTTCGATGACGTCGTTTTCTATACCAAGTGGCCGTAGGATTTGAGGGCGCTATGCTTAGTTATTAAAGTCCCGATTTATAGCCGCTTCTTTTAGTACTCACCATCAGCGCCTGTCGTACAACGTTGGCCGTTTTCTCCCAACAATATTGATTAGCAAACACAAACGACAAGGTTTTGCACTGATTTGTATTAATATTGAACAGGTGGTTGTGGATTTGTGACATATGAATTGACTTTTTGCAAAGCCACCTTGAATCGTAATACAGAAGAAGGGTCCCTCCAAGGTGCAGCCCGTTATTTGTTTTAAAGTGTTACAGTACAGTTCCCCCTGGATTCGTACCCAACATTTTAACTATGTTCAAAGGGTTGGTAAATGTACTTAACTGAATTTGGTAACCACTAGTTTCTTTCATTGCTCTAGTATTTCTTTGACATTATATACAGATCCGATGGCTGCCCTGAAGTCCTATAAATAAATGTAGCGAGTATAACACACATAGTCCAGTGGTTTCTCTTATTAAAAATTTTCTGAGACTGTATGCAATCTGATGAATTTGTTCGATTTATCCACCTCTGAAATAAACCACCTACATATGGTGCCATAACGGTGGCATAATATAGTATATAGAATATTTAATAATGCGCCTTTTAGGAGCGTAGTTCCTCTGTGGGTTAAAGCATTCAAAAAGAGTTTTTTTAATCAAAATAGTTGATATGCACTGCAAAGTATTCCAATGATGCAGCTTCTATTAACCATTAATGGATACACATAACCATCTTAGTTATTTTAGTTTAGCCTGAGCCATAAATCTAAGTCGCGGTGTATTTGTTCTGTGAAATTTCTTAAACAGCGTAATTAAATTCAAGAATCGTCGGTGGATTCTCTTCTTCTCCTCTCGTTTGAACTACTTTAGCTCATCCTTATTCGTCTTCCATAAGTAAGTACCCGGTTTAAAGTTTCCACCGAACGATTCAATAGAACGAAGACCAGTGCGAATAAGTACGTAGCCCCATAGCCCAATGACGCGCAGTAATACTCAAGAGAAATCTAACTATCGTGCCTATACAGTCTTTGTAGTCGACAGATTCAATTTCGGGACCTGATTTGTTGGGTGTTGGAATCAATCAGGTAATTCCAAAATTTGTGACGAGTCGGTGATTTCGAATCCCTTGTTTTATGGAGGAAAATTCCGGAGCAAAGATCAAGAGAGCGCTTGGATGTCTGTGATATATACTCTTTCTCCTTAAAACGGCAACCTTCAAAAATTGGTGGTACACGAGTTTTCAAAACGTGGTGGGCACGTCGGTCTTTTGATGAGCCACACCTAGCGAGTGCTCTTGAAAATGGCTACCACGGAGTTATAACGTGACAGACAAATCCATGATCTCCGTATTGGTAGACCCACCGAGCTGACGTGCGCGAGATAGCTGAGACAGTAGGCCAACCTCAAAAGACTGCTTCTGTCATACTCCTGTATAAACTCCCGGCAACAAAGCGCAAGCCATGAAACCCACACAGAGCAGTGTTTGACTATATTTAAGCGTAAACCGAAGAGAGTTTTTACGTCGTTTAGTAACTGTCCGGGGACGAGACCGTGGATCCACTGATACACATCAGAGACCAAGGAATATGTTTAAAAACGGTGGAGGGCACCCGACTAACGGTGCGCCCTAGAAATACTGAAACAGTCCCTATGTTGCGGCGATACAGCAAGTATTGACGTTTCTCGCTCTGTAGGCTAAGTACTTATCCGGCGTAGCCCTATTAACTTTCCTTGTTTGTTAAATTCCTTTTCCTATTGATGAACTGTCTGTAAAGAAATATCGTTGTAATTACTTCCCACTGATTATAGGTTATGCTAATAATTACAGTTCCATGATTTTATAGCGGATTCGTTTCCTTTCTTTGTGTACGCCTCTTGTCTTGTTTCTCGCTTCTTAACTTAACACTTTAACGTAGTCAAAAATATTACTATTTTTAAATCGCTATCTTTTCCATTTGATAACTATTTTATAACAGCACCGTTACTCCTGCTGCAGTCCCATATTGCAAGGTAAAGTCAAAGGTAAGCGAGGACCCGGTAGAAGGAGAATATCGTGGCTGCGGAATTTAAGAACATGGTTTAAGAAAACCTCAACGGAGCTGTTTTTCGAGCCGCAGCGAGCAAGGTTATGATTGCCAATATGATTTCCAACATCCGAAACGGATAGGAACCAGAAGAAGAAGAAAGAAGAACTAATTTAAATCACTATATTTCACGAATTATATATTTTCTTAGTAGCAAATTCTATGGTAAAAGTAGGGCATATGACTATATTATATCCATTAAATTACCAATAAATCGTTGTTGCGGATCTCTATATAATCAAACGCATCTAGCGACTAATAGCCAGCACCGTCACCATTGATGTAACCCAATATGATCGCAATGTAATAATGAGGAGTTAAATATAAAAAGTCAATCAAAATAGCAAGACAATGATTAAAATGTAAGCGAGTTCTGCAATATTAGTGTGTACAGTGTGGATCATAACTTTTTGCTCAAAATTTCATAACATACAGATTGAAACCAAATTTGAAACGGAACATACAATTTAAGACATGGTCTGTAATTGAACAGCATATAGAAATAGTGGACCAAAATAAAAACTCGGCACAAAAATAAATCCAAACCTGGGAATAGACATTGTATCAAAAACATCGTTTCAGAGCAGTCTGTCACACAACAATGTTGTAATGCGTAAGACGGGTTTTGTCTAAGGAAACGATAATAGTTCAGGAAATGAAGCACGAGAAAAATAGTTAACACCCTCGCAATTTATTTCGTCCTGCATGTATCCGATTGAAATTTTAACAGAAAAGGTAGGTGATAGTCCCCAAGTGATCAAAAATCTATATCGAACCGAAGTGTCGCCTGAAGGGTTTTAAGGGGTGAAAACTACCCTAATTTGATCCAAAAATTATAAAATAACAAATTTAAAACCTGAATATGGGTAAGATTTGGTTTGAATTAGTTAATAATGATTATTTTATACTTTTGAATAGAGTTTCATCATATTTCAACCCTTAAAAAGCAACCCTTGTTAGAGCATTAATGTAAAAAATCTACTAATTCTAAAAAAATGATTTCGCCTTGGATCGATTTGGATAAAAAATTGGATTTAAGCTCAATTCACACCGCTGCCTTATAGTTTATGTCAAGTCGACGAACCCTGATTTGTCTAAGGGGTGAAAACTATGAAAAATCTGTCAATTTAAATCTTTTGGAACCCTTGGTTTTAAATTGGTGAGTTTAAAGGGCTCGAAAAAGATGTGCTTGATCGTAAATCGATGCTTTAAACGGCTATATCTCGCCAAATATTCATTGTACAACAAATCTAAATGAAGGATAATTTTGGTCATTAAAAAAGCTACAATTTGGTAATTTGTATTTTTTCATATATTCAGTATTTTCGGGCATATTTAAAAGAAAGGTAAAAAATATGAAATTGTAAATCGTTTCTCGCTTTAAGGCTGTACTTTTTCTAACACAAAGCATTTTAAATGGGTCAAACTTCTTGGACGTATTAACAATACATGTACAAAGGGAATTTCAGAAGGGTGAAGATCGATTTTAATTATTGGGTGGTTAGTGGGTTGTTTTCATCGATTTTTTCGTAAAAAATGAGGTATTGACCTTATTTTCATCATAACTCACACTCAATTTTTGAGCTAGAGTCTCTTTTTAATGATAGGTCTATTTATGCTCTTTAAAAAAAGGTTTTGTGAGTTTTCTCTTCCAAAAATGCATCATTTTCCCGATATTTGATTTTGAATCTTTCAAATTTGGCATTTGAAGAAAACCGCTGAACATTGATAGGCCGTATTTCGGTTCCTATTATATCCAAAAACATTTAAAAAATGAATTGTATTTATCTTTTTAAAAGCTACAAATTTGTTCTCTACAATTTTTTTGATTAAAAATGCACCATTTTCGAATTATTCGCGAAAAATCGAATTAAAAACGTGGATTTTTTCCATCTAAAAGAATTATTACTTTTAATCGCGAATAACTTGAAAAATATCATTTTATAAAAAAAATGTATACCACATTTTTTGTTTAGAATCACTTTTTTTAATCGAAAACCTGTAGTTAAAACGTAAAAAAAAATTCACCCCGGAGATGGGGTGGCAACCACCCCCTAGGCTTTTGGCGCACTTTGGTTCGATACAGATTTTGATCCTTAGGCTATTACCTACCTTCTGTTAAATTTCAAGTCAATCCAGGGAGCACGAAAAAAATTGCGAGGTGAAATGCTTCATTTCCTGGAATATAACTGGTTTGACAGCATAAATCGTAGATTTATGTGTAGCTTTTCAATTTTTATGAGTTCAGAATCCTAGCAGCCCGCTGAAGTATTGGATTTTTATAATATAATTATTTGACAATATTTTTTTGGCCAACCACCTACAGCAGAATTAAGCCGAAATACATTATATTCCTATGTTCCGAATTTATTTCGTTCAATCTGTATATTATTATATTATAAAAAAAACACATTAAATATATAGTATGTTCCAACGAAAATTTGACCACTCTCAGAAACTCAGAAACAAAGAGATTCTTCAAAATTAAAAAAAAAAAAACATGTTAATTTGTTTTGGGAGGGGGACGAATTTTCATGCAAATTTATGTCCTCAAATATAAACTCCCCTACTTCCCCGCATAACCCACTGTTTCTTTAATAGCAAGTGTGGTCGAGTGGCCCAATAATTAGAAAGGTATGTTTATCTTCTACATGACAACATTTTTTTAATTTCGGAATAACTTTGAAGATAATTTTGGATTTAACTAATTTATTGGTTGAACATAGTAATAACAAAAAACATAAAATTTCACTAAATTGACCAATTATATGTTCGAAATGACTTTTTGTGACCTCCATACAATAATATAGTATATTTTTAAAGCCTCTTCATACATTTGCAAATACCTTCGGTGTCAATAATCAGCATTCTGTCACAATTATTTGTCGCAACTCTGCAAGATCTGCAGGCGGAGTGGCGTATATTTCTAATTTTACGTATCCCTACAAAAAAAATTCCAAAGGCGAAAGATCCGGTGATCTGGCCGGTCACTCTATTGGACCCCTTCTGCCAACGCCCTGGACGTTGATTCAAAAATTATCTTAAGCGTATATCATAATGCCCGGTCCTATTGGAATGTCAGTTCATCCACTAAAAGATTATTATCAGATTCCAATGTGTCAGTGATGAGCGAATCAATAACGTCTTCTAACAAATTTACATAAGTTGCTCCGTTGAGATATTCTTCAAGAAATAATAGTCCAATAACGTGATTCCTAAATTTCCAACCCATACATTTAATTTCTGAGGTGTTTGTGTACGTGTCTCTATGAATAAATGAAGATTACTGTTACTCCAACAACAATAATTATGTATATTTACTTCACTGTTTAACATAAAAGTACTTCTTCTTCTTCTCGTGCCACTCCTAGTGGAGATTGGAAATCATCATGGCCACTGCAACTTTGTTAGCAGCGCGCCTAAAAAGTTCAATCGAACTACACCCGAACCATTCCACGTAGATTACGTAGCCACGATATTTTTCTTCTTCCCACACTTCTTTTGCCCTTAAATTTTGCCCTGCATGATGTTTCTTAAAAGTTCGTACTTTTCACAATGTGCCCCAAGTATTCCATCTTTTTAGTTTTTATCTCATTAAGAACTTCGCATCTTTTGTCTAAAGTTTGGAGTACTTGCGTGTTAGTGACGCGGTCCATCCATGATATTCTGAGAATGCGCCTATAGCACCACATCTCGAAAGCTTCGATGTTTTTTATGGTCAACTGTTTTAGTGTCCAAGCCTCAACTCCATATAACAGGGTAGAAAAGACATAACACCGCAGCATTCGTATTCGTAACTTTATATTGATATCACGATTGCAAAAGAGTTTGCGCATTCTATTAAAGACTGATCTAGCGATTTCTATTCTACATCTAATCTCTTTTGTTTGATCAGTATCGTCTGTGATCCAAGCACCTAGATATTTTTAACAGGGCACACGCTCAATCGTTGTATTGTCTATTGCAAGAGTAGCTCTGATGTTCTTTGCTTCCGTGATTACCATAAATTTAGTTTTTTTCAAATTAATTTTCAAGCCGTAACTGTTACAGTATATATTGAGACTTTGAAAGAGATGTTGTAGTTCTACTAGCGTTCCCGTTAGGAGAACTGTATCGTCAGCATACCTTATATTGTTGATCGTCTCACCATTTATTATCAGACCAAGATCTTCTTCCTCGAGTGCTTGTTCACAGATAGCTTCACTATACAGATTAAATAAAAGTGGCGATAAGATACATCCCTGCCGGACTCCTCGACGGATTTGAATTTTTTCTGTTAGTCTGCCCTCAACCTTGAGATTTGCTGTTTGATTCCAATATAGATTGCATATAAGTCGAATATCTCGGCTGTCTATATTTTTCTTTACTAAGAACTTGTCTTAGTGGTTCATGTTGTACTTTGTCAAAGGCCTTTTCGAAATCAATAAAGCAGGCGTAAATTTCTTGGTTCATGTCTAAGCATCTCTATGAGAGAACGTTCATTGCAAACAGAGCCTCCCTTGTACCCAGCCCTTTTCTGAATCCCATCTGAGTGTTACTGATGTCTACGTCTAATTTTCTATAGATCCTATTATGGGTTATTTTTAAGAACAGTTTTAGAGCATGACTCATCAAAGCTATCGTACGATATTCGTTGCATTCCTTTGTATTTGCCTTTTTTGGCAGTAGTATAAAGGTCGAACGGAGCCATTCCCTAGGTATTATTCCAGTTCTATATATTGTGTTAAATAGATCTAGGAGTATTTTAATAGATTCATCGCCCATAAGTTTAAGCAGTAAGCGGGAATTTCATCAGGACCGGGGCCTTACTACTTTTTGCTTGTTTGATTGCATATTCTATTTCTTCTCTGATTATATCAGGCCCTGTATCATCTGTAATATTCGTTTGAGATTTCTTGTCTATCTTTGTCATCAAACAGTTGTGATATGTATTCTGTCCATCGGTTCATTTTTTGTTGTAAATCTGTTATAATTATACCATCTGTATCTTTGATCTGTCCTATCTGTGTTGTTTCTTCTCCTTCCTGTCATTTCTTTAATCTTTTTCGTACATTAAAAAAGTCATATTTTCGCTCCAATTGTTCCAACTCCCTGGCATTGCTCACTTAGCCACCTTTCTCTAGCTTCTCTTATTTCTTTTTTATCAGTTTATCTGTTTCTTTGTATCTTATCGGATTATTTGTTTGTGTACCCTTCTTTCACGCATCAACTGTAGTATTTTCCTCATTCATCCATTCTTTAATGTTTCCTTTCTTTCGGTGTTAAATTCTTCTCTCCCTGTCAACATTACGGCATGTTTAATATTCTCCCATTTTTGGTCTATATTATCAGTATTTCTTTATTAGTTTCTCTAATTTTGTAAATTTTCTTGATGTTCACTATTGTTTTTCTCTTTTATATATTGTTCATTCAGTCTTCTCACGTCAATTTGTTTCTGTATGTGTTTTTTAATGATCTTTAGTTTTATTCTTAATGTGACTAACTACAGGATTGTGATCCGAGCCTATATCTGCTCCTGGGTCCAGTTACTGATTTTCTTTGATACCAAGAACAGCGACACCGTAACGATGAGTTGAACTGATGGTGGCTGAATAAAAAAGTGTTCCACTGTTATTCGTGCATTTTCCTGATCCTGGCCACTGTACATCACTTATACCTATGACATAAAAGTACACTCATCGGAAAAACACATATTGTACAATCGATGTTGGTTGTTATTAATGATTTCACTAAATTCTTCACAAAATTGAAGCCGACGATCAGCATCATCTTCGTTTAATTGATGAATTAATCGTATTTTATAAGGGTAAAATTTATTGAATTTTATAATTTGATAAATACTAGATGCTGATATACGAGATAGTTGTCTGATAAAGTGTCGATTATCCATTTGTAAATGACCCAATACCGCCATTTCAACTGCTTCATTTCGCACTCGACGGTCTACTTCGTGCTTTGTGTTGTTAACGTTACCTGTAGCTTCAAACTTATCAGTTAAATATTTAACGTATTGGGACACGTTTTTTTTTTCTGGATGGTTCATATTAAAGATCCTTGCGGTAGCCTTAGCACACTAATTATTTCTATAGTAAAGCTTAACTAATTCCATTCTTTCTTCACTATAATATCCCGTTTTTGTAAGCCTGTACAATAATATCTCTGAATATTCAGTTGACAAATCTTAAATCAGAGGTAACCTGGTAAACACTAAAGAAGGTAATTAGGATTCATTAGCTTAAAAAATTCGTATGAAAAAGTGATATTTTTACAAAAAGAAAAAAAAAATATCTTCAACACAGTGGCGTGTTGATATCGATTTGCAGTTTGATTGAATTATTGTACTGGACATTTAATTAGTGAATTTGGTGAATTTTTGTGTTTTTTTGGTTATAACTAATATTCAACATAAAAGTTAATCCAAAATTACCTTCAAAGTTATTACGTTAATTAAAAAAAAAATAAAGTGTAGTGTAGAGAAAAAAATTGCCTTTCAAATGATGTGCCACTCGACCACACCTGCTATTTAAAAAAAGTGGGGTTGATGCGGGGCAGTAGGGGTTACATTTGAGGACATGAATTTTGCATAAAAATTCGTTCCCCCTCCCAATACCAATTGACGTGTTTTCTTAAATTTTGAAAAAACTCTTGGTTTCTGAGTTTCTGGGGTGATCAAATCTTCGTTGGAATTTACTGTAAGTACCGGGTGGTCCAATAAGCCGATCTCTCGGCTATATATCAGAAACTATTCATGTTATAACTTTAGGAGAAACAATTCCTTAGTAAAAGTGGCCAAGAGAAATCGCTGGAAATAACTTTCAAGTTTCTGGGTTAACCGCTAGGGGGCGTAATCTGAAGAAAAATTGAAAACCAGTTTTTTGTGGAAATATGCCCAATTATACCAAGTGTTAAATAAGTAAACTAAAAAGAGGCCTAAATTCTTACAAAGTTATTCAAGTACTTTTTTTATTTTTTCAAATAAAAGGTGGGGGAGAGTGGGAAAGTATTTGTGGATAAATACCTATAACTTTGGTTTGGATCAACCGATTTTAACGAAATTAGTGTCATTAGAAAGAGTGTGGATAATTTAATTTACATCTACTATAAAACAATAATTGAATTTAGTTTTAATTGTCATGGGTAGATGGTACTTTCGAATAGAAAAAATTAAAATTTGTTTTTCTTCAAAATATTTTAATGGAAACACCTATTTATTTTAAATTATAATGAAACTGGATTAAATTCGTAACAAAATGGCGCAAACCGCATGTTGATAGCTTTTGTGAAACTCGAGATATGAATAAAAACGCATAAACATAAGTAAGTATAGTATTGACTCACCCTTTATTATAACTTAAAATTAAATATGTGAAAGATCATACAAATATCTCGATCATTAAAACTTAATGTCCAGTTAAATGTTCAAATTGTTTTCCATCGTTGTCCACACAAAGATGTAATCTTTCGCGCGTAGACATAACAGCTGCTTCATACTCAGCTGTTGATACTATTAATTGCACTATTGATATAATGCACTGTTTCATGTCGTACTGCGTGGTTGGTCGAGTTTGGTACACTCTTCCCCATAGATAAAAGTCCAGACATGATAAGTCTGGAGATCTAGCTGGCCATGAAAATATACTTCCCCTTCCAATCCATTTATTTGGATAACTTGCATACAAATAATCTCGAACTCGTCTGGAAAAATGCGCAGGACACCCGTCATATTATAATATCTTCGTGTTTGTAAGGAAATATCTTCCAATAAAACAACTGATTTTCCAGAAAATCCAAATATGTTTCGCCATTTAAAGTTCTATCAAAGAAATATGGACCTACGATCTTTCCATCAACTATACCACACTAAACATTAAGACTCCATCTACCTTGAACCTGCACCTCATGTATCCAGTGCGGATTTTCTTCAGCCCAATAATGCATATTATGCAGATTAACACCACCTGCACTATTAAACGTAGCCTCGTCTGTCCACAAAATCTTTGACATGATATGCGGTTGTTCTTCTAGCAGACCTAACATCCAATTGCAGTAATCCAGCCTTGCATCAAAATCTCTCTCATGTAAAGCTTGGTGGAGAACTACATGATAAGGATGCAGTCTAAAAACAGAACAACAAATATTGGTGAAAAAGAAACCACTATATTTACTAAAACTCAAAAATTCTTGAACAATCCACAATTGTTTCACAAAATAAATCGTGCATAAGTATTTTTAAGAAACGGATAAAAGGATAAAATCGCCGTGTTGCCGTTTTTATCGGAATATTAAAATAACAGTTGAATCTAAAGTTTAAAGGGAATTCCAAGTTTCTGACCTAAACGTTCACTTTATAATATGAAAAACCAACCTGTGATGTTTTAAAATCCTTAAAACAGTAGTTTTGGGTATGTTTAATTCTATAGAGATTTGCCGACTACTTATATGTGGATTCTGTTGAATTAAAGCAAGAACATTGATTGAATTATCTTCGGTCATACCTCACTAGTCGTTTAAACAAGGACGATTAAAACTGCCTTTCTTTAAATACTTCTTTGCTATAATGTCTCCTCTGCAGGATATCTTACAGAATATATACGTGAGGCAATAGCGGCATTTTGGTGACATTCGAAATAAACTCCAATCATATCATACAATTCTGCATTTGATATACTCATCACGAATTATTCGTACTGATAATTAATTACTAATATTACCAATATTAATATCTATTGAAAAAAGTGCAATCTTCAATTCGAATTATAAAATAACACTTCATAACAATGTTTTGACTGCTGTCAATAAATAAACAATATGAACTCTCCGTCAAATTCATTGTCGTAGCCTACTTAGTTTCGAAAAAACTTTTTAATCATATGAAATAACAATGGTCAAAATAGGTATCAACATTAAGATTCTTCTGCTATAAAAAAAATTGAAAGTACCTACTGACTTATTTTTTAATTTAATTTATAATACAGGGTGAGTCAATACTATACTTACTTATGTTTATGCGTTTTTATTCATATCTCGAGTTTGACAAAAGCTATTAACATGCGGTTTGCGCCAGTTTGTTACGAATTTAATCCAGTTCCATTATAATTTACAATAAATAGATGTTTCCATTAAACATTTTGAAGAAAAACAAATTTTAATTTTTTCTATTCGAAAGTACCCTCTACCTATGACAATTAAAACTAAATGCAATTATTTTATAGTATATGTAAATTAATTATCCATACTCTTTCTAATGACACTAATTTTGTTAAAATCGTTTGATCTACACAAAATTATTGTATTTATCCACAAATTATATTTCTAGTTTACTTATTTAACACTTGGTATAATTGGGCATATTTCCCAAAAAACTGGTTTTCAAAGTTTTCTTCACAAGTTACGCCCCCTAAGATCAGCTTATTGTATCACCCGGTATATAGAGTTTTACTATAAATTTACTATACAGTAACTAAAAGCAATCTAATTTTTTACCGGCAAATTGTTTTTAAGAGCATAATTGTCGCTACTTTTTTTGGTTTCTTCAGTAAAATCAGTTCCTTCCGGAAAGAGTAATAGGCTATGTTTGTATTTGATATCGGTAATATATTCTATGTACTGGTTAAAAATTTTCTTGTCATCTTTCCAAGATCTGTTAATGTAAACAAAACATGCAAGCTGCATTACCCAGCCTGAAACCAATAGAATATATAAATATTTGAAAAAGTGGAAACAAGTAAAATTTAAATAATAATATAAATATACCAAGAAGTAATGTATTTGATTTGAATGAATAAATTTTTGGTCAACTGAACTAAGCTACCAGTTTTTAGGTTTTATAATACCTTAAATAGTAATTATTAAAAGTAGCGAAACTAGCGCCATTTTGTGGAATAATTTTAAATAGAATCATATGGTAGAACATGCAATAAAATATGAAAGGCCTCTAAAAATTGAGTAGTCTTCAGCTTTTATGTAAAACGCCCGAACAGGACAATTCATTTTTCTCGGTGCGTTGGCCTGAGCGAAAATACTTAAGCCAGACAGTTTTAATTATGTGACATTTTATTGTCCACAAATTCAGTCTAATTACAATTAATATATACACAGAATGTGCCAGAAAATAGTGCGATCTTAAAATATGGGCTGAGTGCACCATTTAAACCAAAAATTCATATAATATTTTTTTGTAAATTCAATCGTTTTCAAAAAAAAATTATTCATTTTAATCATTTGACTATTCTCCACAGAAAAGCAAATACAGCCGGCAACGTTGCGCTTTTTGTTGTACTACGTTAATTACTACGATAATTTTTCGACTGTTCTAACAACCATTCAAATTTCGTCATTTTGTGTCATGTGGAACAATTTCACCCAATCATGTCAACATTAGACTGATAATTGCATTCAGTGCAATTTTCAATCCCTATGACAACACGATCGAGTTTGACAACTTCATCCAAATAAATTTCAAAATGTCACGTTTCTATAAAACCATACTTGAATCTCGATCAAGAACACCACAACAAGATTATAAATATTATGCGTGGTAATAGATCTTCTGTAGTAGAGAACAGCAACGAATCTAATGTTAACTTAAATTTTAATAATTGTACTTTCACTAACTGTACTTTTAATAAATAAATGTTTCGTTATGTTGAGTTATGATTTTTTTTTTTCGAAAAATTATCCGCCGAATATCCCTCGGACATTGATGAATGCCTCATAATTTCATGACATTTCTCAAGCTCGTTGCTTGGTAATCAGCCTTCGGCTTCGTGCTGTTACCAAGGAACGAGCTTTCGATTGTCATGAAATTATCTCGTCTGTTATCAATGTCCTAGGGATATTACTACTGATAACAGTGATAGAGCAAAAGGATATTTGTTTTTATTAAATATCTAATAATTAATGTTTATATACTGTTTTGGTAGGTATGTAAAGCTTAATGCTGATCAACAGTCCTTTTGCATAATGTTGAATAACAACCTTAAAGTCGAATGATCTTTATCGTATCTATTGTTATCATTTTCAATATTAGTCAAGACAGGATTAATGACGTCCTCCAATAAGTATAAACATATTTCGCCAATCAAATTGACAAGTAAAAAAAAATGGTCCCACCAGTCGATCACTGAAAATACCACTTCATTTTTAAAATTACCTCGGAGCAACTGCAAATGTTGTAGTGAGTTTGGCTAGAATTATTCATAGGAATATGAGTCACAGGCTTTATTTTGACAATTATTACTCTTCTATATCTCTCCTTGTATATCTTTCCAAACAAGATGTTCACAATTTAGGAACCGTAAGAAGGAATAGGATTCCAAATTGTGAGCTTTTGGAAGAAAAACTATGAAAATGAAGAAAGAGGAACTAGTGTAGAGTTTGTTGGTACTTGCGATGGTGTGGAAATAAGTAGCTTAGTGTGAAAAGAAAACAAATTAGTCACGTTTCTATCGACTTTCGCTGACGAAGTTCCTAAAACTAGTGCCAAGAGATATGACGAGAAAGAAAAGAGAACAAAAGAAGTAAATTGTCAATATCTTGTACAAGAATACAACCGTCATATGGGCGGTGTTGATTTGTTGGACAGCAATATGGGACGAAATAAAATTATTTTAAGGAGTAAAAAATGTGTTAGATTTTACACTCTAGACTAACCGTTGCTAACAGTTGATTCTTTACGAGAATTCAGCTGAACATAGAACTGGCGTGAAGCTTTAAGTCACACGCTCAGTTTAGAACTCAACTGGCAGAAACATTATGCAGGCAGGAGAGAATGTTCTGCAAAAATGCTGAATGCATTCAGCAGTGAATGAGGAGGCGCTGCAAATAAAGAAGAGAAAAGGCCCAGCACAGGTTATGCCAGTAAAGAATGTTCGAATGGAAGGAATTCACCATTGGCCTGTATGGTGCCAAAAACAAATAAGGAGTAAATTTTCACAGTACAAAGGCTATACACATGTGTTGTGCAAAAAGTGTGGTGCAGCACTTTGCTTCACTAAAACGAAGAACTGTTTTAAAAATTTTCATTTTTCCTAAATATCGTTTTAAGTATATCCTTATTTGCATAATATTGTTCATAAACAATACTTTTATTTTTCCAATATAAAAAAAATAGTAGTACAGATTTTTTTTTATTATTTTTCCCCTAAAAATAATGAAAATCTAGTCTCCAAACTTTTTTAACGAAAAATAAACAATCATGCAGTGAATGGTTCAAATATCTACTATTAGGTACTAAGCGATAATAAGACTTCATATATAAATTATCAATACATTTACCTGGTCCTGGTATATGTCTTATCTCATTTTTTAGAAGAAATTTTGTAGAATGGGCCAATTTTCGTTTACCTTCTACGCAGTGGTATAAGGTAGGCCAAAAAAAATTCCAATCTGTTCTTGTCCTGTGGTTCATCAACAGGATAGAAATTTCGTCCGTTCTTATAGCATCGCCTGTGACTTGAATATTACATCCGCAGAATAACTCTAACAAAGCCTAAAAATTAGAGTGGTTAATAAACATGTAATAAATAAACATATACTCATATAAAAATTAATTACATATTATGTACTTGTAAATGACGATAAATTACAGTAAACTGTCAAATAGATATGGCAAAGGTGTCTTTCTTACTAATTGCTAAATTTAAAATTTATATACAGAGTGGCCCAAAAGTCTGAAAATGCCTAATTATCTGTTAAATGGATGGCCCGGTTCAAATTTGATGCTTGCAATATTGCCAGATTTACCATTTTTCTGATATTATTAGTAACTTTAGTTTTTTAAATACAACGCTTTGTATATTGTATTATTGGAACACTCACTTCAATACGAGTTCAATCATATATAACACTTCTTATTTTCTCTAGTAACGAAGGTCTTAAATAAATAAAACTTCTCAGTGCCAAATAGTTTTGAAGCGATTGAACAATTACCCAACAACTCCAGTTTAATTTGATTTGATTAGAAAATTTTGTTCTAGTAAAAAATCTTTTAGACCATTATATTACAATTCAGATTACAACTGAAATTTTACATCTTCTTGAAGTTTGCATAAACCAGGAATACTTTGAATTTAATAATCAAATATATACAAATAACAGTGCAGAACTTATAATGGATAATCCTCTAAGTCTATTGCGATCAGATATTTTTATGGATCATCTAGAAACAAAGATTTCAAACATCCGTATTCAAACAGTTTTTATATTGGTGAAGATACGTAGACGATCTACTGGTATGTTTTACATGAACTAACAGGCAATTTGACCAATTTTTATCGTATATTATTTCACTCCATAGTCATATTGAATTTACAATAGAAACAGAACATAATTAATGCACAAATTTTTTAGATATTAAAATTATCAGACTTTAAGACAAACATGAGTCCTCCGTCTTTTCATAATCCTACCCATATTGACACGACTATATACAATCCGTCATTCCATCCTACATCATAGAAGGTTACATGGATTAATAGAAATTCGCATGTCAAAAACCAACTTCGAGATAGAGTTAAATATTATTAAGCAAATAGAAGTTAACAATGGGTACAACGAGAAAACAATAAATAAAATTTGAAATGAAGAATTACATCAGAAAGCCATGAAATTACAATTTCCACCACTCAGTACCTTCTACTCGATTACATAAATAGGCAAGATATTAACAAAAATAGCCAACACAACACACATAAAAAAATGAATAACACCAGCTTTCAGAACAAACAACAACTTGGGCAAATATATTAAGAACAACAAGAGCCAAAAGGAAAATCACTTACACAGTGGTGTATACAAGCTTAAATGTGGCGACTCTCAAAAACTTACATTGGTCAAACTAATAGAACTTTTAACTTAAGAATAGCAGAACACGAAAGGGCTTTCAATAATAAAAAAACAGACTCTACGTACGCACTTAACCTTCTAGACCATAATCATTCTGTTAATGACCAATCAAATTCTTTACATTAAAAAAAGGCCTTATTAGAATCTTTATTAGAATTAGATTTAAAAATACAGACATAATTCTAAATGACCAACTTGAAAAAAAACCGTTCTGCTTTCTCAACTTATTCAGTTAAAAAGTATAAAGTGTAAAGGCATACCAAAAATTAATCACTTGAGAAAGGAACTACGCCGAAAAAGGTGTGGTGATAATAAATTCATCAATTGATTAATTTAATATTTGTTTTTCGGATAAATGTTCTTTTTTTCTAAATGGTACTATAAATCGACACAACTGCTATTATTGGTCTGATGAAAAACCTAGCCTAGAATATGATCAGGAATTTGTGAGTATCGTATTGCTGGGCCATACCTAGATTATTAGAGGACACAGTTGATCTCATTTTGACAGATATAATCGAAAATGATAACAAGTACTCAAAAGATGATTTGTTTTTCCAACAAAACGGCACACTTCCGCATTATAGCATACACGTAAGCCGATACCTTTATGAACGTTTCCTAAACAATGCATTGAACGAAAGGGTTTTATTGACTGACCAGCAAGATCCCCTCTTTATCTCCCCTGGCTCCTGGACTTCTTCTTTTGGGGTTATTTAAAAAGCAAGATTTATATTACCATTCCTGCTTCATTGGAATAACTATGTAATAACATACGAAAACTATGTAATGAGGAAATTCCAGAATATTAAATAAGATTCAGTGGCAAAGAACATTTCAAAGTTAATATTTTTATTGTTGTATGTGATTCTTTACTGATCGTATAAAGATCTGAAGGATATTAAACTATTAACAATACGTTCAAAATAATTTTTGATAGTAGTGATGTTAGTGTCCCTTCAATATAGAATTAAAATGATATGAACAATATTAAAACCCAATAGAACTGAAAAAGTAAGTATTACAATTTAAGACTTTTATATGTAAAGAAAATATTATTATGCCTGTATCCGTGTGGTCATTTATTCACGAAATATTATTATTGCAACATTTCCAATAAACTTAATTCGAATCACTTATGTAACCCTTCCAATAAGCAATACAAGCAGTGAAAGATTATTATAAGTAGAATAAATAATTTAAAGATCCACATTAGACCAACAACACATAAATAGTTCGCCACTGATTAAATGTAGTTTTTGAGGTGACTTAAGTAAAAAAAATTTATATTCACACTAGCAAAATATAGGCGTTATGTTTACTTTTTAAGAGGTACACTGATAACACTTTAACAATAAACTGATACTTTTTCACTGAGAGTAGAGATTCTTGAATTCTCCAACGAATCCCTGTCTAACGATATGCCGTACATGGTATATTCCCTATTTAAAATTAAAGATTTGAGGTACTGAAAGGGTGGAAGGTTGATAAATGACATATATCTACAGGGTGGTCCTTAAGTAATTGTACAGAAAGAAACCGTAGATTCTACACTTTAAAATATTACGATTTAAGTAAAGTTGCTTTAATAAAATTTGATATTAAGAAAGATACAGGGTGTTAAAGAAGAAATTTAAAATTTTATTTTTCGCTATAACTTTCATGTTTGTCAACATTTATGTATAAACATTTACAACTTTGTACTATTAAATATCAGAAATAATAATTTGATGTATACTTTGATGCAGCTGATAGAGGGCGCCACATATGCCACATATGTGTCATACATTTGCACGTAACTTTTTTGCTCTTCAAGCTACCAATATTTTTAATAAAAAATATTAAATATACATTATTTTAACAAAAAAAAGGTATACTTGTTAATATCTCCAAACTCAACAGTTTTCGAGATAATCGCATATTAGAAATCAACTACATGATTCTGATTTATCGCAATTGCCCCAGGAACGAAAGAAAATTAAAGAAAAACATCAATACTTCTGAATTTTGGTATAAAATACCTTTAATGAAGTTAATGGTTAACGAATTATTAAAAAAAAATAAATATTTCAGCTGGATAAAATAATAGGATTTGATAAATAACAGAATATTTGATTTTACATCAAACATTTTACGTTTTGTATTAAATTAAAGTCATAATCAAAACATTTTATTTACAAACCAAATTAAGAAATAGTTAAACTAAATAACATTAAACTTTTTGTCAAAGTAAGTGTTCAATATGTCCACCATTGTCTTTAATTTCATTTGTCAATACATTCCATAAAATATCGTCTCATATTAAATAGCATCATTGGTTCTAAAGAAACTGCTGCAGTATTTATTATAAGTGTTATAAGTATAATAATAAGTAATTTTTTGATATTTTGATGAATTAGAGATAATCGCATTTTAGAAATCAACTACATAATTCTGATTTATCGCAATTACCCCAGGAACGAAAGAAAATTAAAGAAAAACATCAATACTTCTGAATTTTGGTATAAAATACCTTTAATGAAGTTAATGGTTAACGAATTATTAAAAAAAATAAGTATTTCAGCTGGATAAAATAATAGGATTTGATAAATAACAGAATATTTGATTTTACATCAAACATTTTACGTTTTGTATTAAATTAAAGTCATAATCAAAACATTTTATTTACAAACCAAATTAAGAAATAGTTAAACTAAATAACATTAAACTTTTTGTCAAAGTAAGTGTTCAATATGTCCACCATTGTCTTTAATTCATTTGTCAATACATTCCATAAAATATCGTCTCATATTAAATAGCATCATTGGTTCTAAAGAAACTGCTGCAGTATTTATTATAAGTGTTATAAGTATAATAATAAGTAATTTTTTGATATTTTGATGAATTAAATAATTATATTAATATCTCACCACAAGAATATGACTACCACGAACAATCCAACGTTCAGAAAAGTTGTATTTAAATGCTGTCTCACTCCGCTTTCTCTGTAATGTAATGGTGTACCATCTTGTAGAAACCACATATTTTGCCTTAAGTTTGATGACAATTCTTCCAATAAATTAATAAAATCATTTTATAAAAAATGTAAATAAATCTCGACATTCAAATTGCAAGGTAATTCGCATATGCGTAAAAAATAATTATCAATGGTTCCAAATCATAGGACATGCATTTTAAATATGAATTTTGAATGATATTTCGCGGATATGAGAATTACTTTGCAATTTGAATTGTGAGATTTATTTACATTTTTTATAAAATGATTTCATTGATTTATTGGAAGAATTGTCATCAAACTTAAGGCTAAATATTTGGTTTATACAAGATGGCACACCAATACATTACAGAGAAAGGGGAGTGAGAACAGTATTTAAAAACAACTTTCCTAAACGTTGGATTGTTCGTGATAGTCATATTCCTTGGTCATGTTGTAAGATATTAATATAATTAGTTAATTTATCAAAATCCCAAAAGAATACCTATTATTATACTTATAATAAGTACTGCAGCAGTTTCTTTAGAACCAATGTGCTATTTAGTATGAGACGATATTTTATGGAATGTATTTACAAATAAATTAAATAAAATGGTGGACATATCGAACACTTACTTTGACAAAAACTTTAATGTTATTTAGTTTAACTATTTCTTAATTTGGTTTGTAAATAAAATGTTTTGATTATGACTTTAATTTAATACAAAACGTAAAATGTTTGATGTAAAATCCAATTATTCTGTTATTTTATCAAATTCGATTAATAATTATCCTGCTGATATATTTATTTTATTTAATATTTCATTAAATACTAACTTTATTAAAGCTATTGTATAACAAAATTGAGAAGTGTTGATGTTTTTATCTATTTTTTTTTTTTCATTGCCTGGAGTAATTGCGTTAAATCAGAATTATGCAGTTGATTTGTAAAATGCGATTATCTCGAAAACTGTTGAGTTTTGAAATTATTAACAAGTATACTTTTTTTTTTGTTAAAATAATGTATCTTTAATATTTTTTATAAAAAATACCGGTAACTTGAAGAACATAAAAGTTAAGTGCAAATGTATGCCACGTATGTGGCATATGTGGCGCCCTCTATTAGCTATATCAAAGTATACATTAAATTATAATTTCTGATATTTAATAGTACCCAGTTGTAAATTTTTATACATAAATGTTTATAAACATAAAAGTTATAGCGAAAAATAAAATTTTAAATTTCCACTTTAACACCCTGTATATTTTTTAATAGCAACATTTTATTAAAGCAAGTTAACCTTAATCGTAATATTTTAAAGTGTAGAGTCTGCGGTTTCTTTTTGTACAATTACTTAAGGACCACCCTGTATATCGTTAAAAGATGGGCCCTTTTTAATAAAAATCAACATGTTTTAGCATTTTCACAAAATCCAATTAATATTGCCAAATATCAGGATGGACTCTTTTGACTGGCTAAACCTGTATAATAAATCATTGTACCGTAATGATCAATAAAAAACATTGGGAGAAAAGTACAACCGCCAGCAATAAAAATGAGGGGATATTAATATATTTACGAGGCAAAGTCAAATAAAGCTCTTAAAAAAAGCTGTAAATAGTGTATTTAATTAATTAATCTTAATTTAATCATTAACAAGAATAAAAAGAAAATTTGAAATAAGTAACTTGGTTTATTCTATCAGAAGAGCTGTTGGTTTAAATTATAACAACTATATTTAAGCAACTTTTAAATGTTTATTTGACTTAATCTCGCTTTACAGATTTCGTTACTTACCGTGGGATAATACTGCCAGAAGGTGAAAATAATATCGGTAATGTAACGATAAAGTCGATTAGAAATGAATAATAACGGGAACAAAGGACAAAAAAGCGTTGTATAACCTAAAATATACGAAATTATTAAATTATACAAATTTTGCATCTAAAGAAGCATTTTGTTTCTACGGCATGTTTTTCTACAGTTAATCGTTATCTAAAAAATCCCACAGTATTTTAAGCTAAGTAGAAGCGAATAAAAAGCCCGAAATTATTTTGATTTTGGGTATTTTATTTCATAGGATACCAATTCAATCTGGAGAGTTTTTCTTCCAAATATAGTAAATTTTTATTATACTCATATTATATTGGATAAGGTTTAGTCTTAATTTAATACGTACCCCTATAAAAATAGTAAAAGTAATACCAGGAATAAAACAAAGGTTTAACGAAAGAGTTATCAATGAAAACGGAACAAGAATGGTGGAATTCTGCATACCAAACGAAATGAGAATAACCAACACATTTTTTGATCATAAAATTCAACACAAATACACGTTTGAAAATACAAGAGGACATAAATCAATGATAGATTATGTGGTCACAAACAGAAACATTCACCATAAACAGATAATGGATGTGAGAAGTTTGACGTCACCCAATATGGGAAGCAATCACTATTTGGTACTTGGTAAAATTAGATTCAATGAAAGATGGAAAGATAAGCTTAAACAAACCAATTCAGAGGAAATAATAAAAATAGAAAATTTAAGAGATGACTCCATAAAATCATTATATCAAAAAAGGCTAGAACAGAAAATACAAATGGAGAATATCGAAAATGTAGAAAAAAATCGAAAAAAAGCAATGTAGAGACTAGCTGAAGAAAACTTAAGAAAAATATTCTGGATGCTGCACGAGAAGCCATTGGAACGAAAATAATAAACAAAAAGTGATCAACGAAAACACCATGGTTTGCCCTAGAGGTTAAACAAAAATGTCACCAAAAAAAGAAAGCTTTCCTAAAATATAAGTAAGAAAAAACGAATGAGTCATATGAAGAATATAAAAGAATAAGAACTGAAACTCATCAATTGGTAAGAAAAACAAAAACAGATTACTGGGAAAGATTCACAAAAGGACTAGAGATGGATTTCTATGGACAACAGAAGCGTTACCAGCTGAAGTCCGTTTGAAGAGTTCTACCCTCCGGACGCTGGTACTCACGTAAGGCATGGGTGTATGTTACCTGAAGTAAAATATAATAAAATATTAAACATCAATAATTTTTAACAACAATATGTACAATCTTTGGTAACGTTATTTACTTTAAAGGGTTTTTACCCTAATATTATGGTGACTCAGGCATGTTAACCTGCTGTTAACCTGAGGATGGAATTATTATTCCGAAAACATTTATTTTTTAAATGTAGACCTTTTAAAGGTTTTTTTAAATATACCTACTTATGGTATACAGCCAGCTGCAGGAATTTATTTTCCTTGTGGATTTAGTTCTCTGATCCTTCCCGAGTGACATCGACTTTGTATGGCTAATTTGCCCAGAAATACCGTTAAGTAGTAATCTTAAGTTCTCTTAGAAGTCATCTTTTGCCAACAAATCGGTGGCTAATTTTGCTGAGTATTGTAAGAAGAAAATACATTCCTCAACCTAAGAACAAGACGACTTTCAAGAATAAAATTTTTATATCGGCAATTGAGCTATACGTAGGAAATAGTCTCGACAGCATGGGGAACAATATCCATTTTCAAAACAAGTCCATATAGTTATACAAGTTTTATGTTTGGTCTACAGATCGAGAGTACACAGGAAAGAGTCTGGGGGTCCAGAGAGACTAAAACTTGATTGTTTTTGAAAATATTTAGCTGCGACTTTTGGACGTGTTTGTATAATAAGATAAAGTAAACGATATGTTTAGGGATTTAAAAAACTGGTAAAGAATAACAAATAATATATGAAGCGAAAAATATAATAAAAAAACTTGCTAAATGGAAAGACACACACACTAATAAAAGAAAATAACTGATCCGAGTATAGCGGTGGCTATCATAACCAGAATAAGGTAAAAAAAAATGAAGAAAAATAATTTAAGTAGTAATACCGATTTAAACGTTAGGATAAAGGAAGAAATTAACAAAATAACCCCCGAGGTCATATAAAATGTTGGACGAGAATTCCAAAATCGTGTGGGTTGTTGTCAAGAATGAATAATGGTGGTCAACTTGAACATTTAATTTAATTGTTACAATCAATTTTCGCAAACTCCAAAAAATTTATATTGCTGAACAGAGGACAGAGGACAGAATTCCTTTGTAACAAGCCTTTGTTATTTAAATTTTTCGAGGGGGTGCTTATAATTCAAAGGGGGTGCTGGAGTGGGATAATATTTTCATACTTTAAATTTTCAATTTAAGAATAAAAATCGACCTGTTTCAGCCTTTTTTCATATAGTACATAATAATGCTAAAAATGAATTTATTCCATACATATGGACCACATGTTATAGATTAAAACCTACACTAGCATGCTTAGCAAGAAATAAATCCTAGTTTATTTGAGATTATCTATTCTCAAAGCAATACATAAACCATTACTATTTTTATAATTAATTGAATAGGATAATTTGGTTTTTTTTTTTTATAAAATCTACTATAAATAAATTATTTACGACGTTTATTGAAGAAGTAAATAATAATCATAAATATTTGTGTTTTACAATAAAAATTACCTTAAATGAAAAATTAAAAAATTAAAAAAAATTGTTTAAACAAATTAGATGGTTTACTTAACAATTTATATATTTAAATATTACATATTTGTAAGGTATGCAAGAAGTGCATACAAAACAAAAAAAAAACGTTGAAATTCATAAACAAGAAACAGATAACACCTTCCCCCCCTCCACATTCCCGAGAGTTTCAAAACCGGCAGATTTTTAGAACCACATTTTGAAGCTTTTTGAATTTTAATTGAATCATTAAAAGGCAATCCTTTTTGAATTTTGCACGTTTAAAACTTGAAAGTATGATGTTGTTTCAAATGACGCTAACTTGATCTTTCTTTTTACTGTAATAAACAAAGCTGCTGTCAATTAAAAAAGGGGCAGACTTTGAGAGTTGACCCAAAAAATGATACGAACAAGCTGAATTTTAAAAAAGTTTACCACTTTTACACCCGCGCTTCCCCCTAAAACCACCCTAGAAGGGGGTAAAAAACGCAAAAAATTCTGTACGCCGTAAAAAAATATTTAAAAAAAAATGCATCTTTTTTGAGGTCGCAAAATTAATATTCTGGCTAAAATTTAGCTTATTCTTATGATTTTTAGAGATTCAGTGGCATTTTCGTCTCTGACGACGAGTACAGTTAAAAAGTTAATGTAAGTGTTTAAAGCAAAACATTGATATGATTTGCAAAATGATTTTGCAATATTTAAAATATTTTTCTTTATTCTTTTTTTATGAAGTTGATAGAATGGCTTCTTTTTTTTACGAGCTATCCGTAGAATTACTAAATATAACTTCTTCATTTTCTGATTTATATTGTTGCAAAAATTAGTTTGGGATAAACAAATAAAATAACTTTTAAACCGATCGCTTTAAAATTTTGATCAGATTTTAAGCACTATCAGACCCAACATTCTGTGTAATATGAAGGTTCTTAGGTAATTTATAAAAAAGTTTATAATATTTATAAAAAAAATCGAAATTTCTTAATTATTTTGCAACTTTCTCAGCAAAAACTAAGGATAAAAACATTTCAAAACCGCCATTTTGAAGGTTTTTATGTCTTATGAGTTTATTACTCTTAAATTTGTTTAAAACGCTTTAATTTGCGTTTTTTTTTGGCATAGGCATTTACCATTCAGCCAGTTACAACTTTTTCCCAAAGGAAAGAAAAGAAAATAATTATAACAATGCATATTTGGTTATCAGTAAAGGAACAAACATGGTTACTAGCTTCTCGTCAAGAGACCCATCAAGATATTAAATTAAAACACAAACTAGACCGGGTCAGATAGTAGGTTTAAAACAAATGGGATAAAACAAAGGTTATATTTTAATTGAGCTTACAAATTGAAATTACTTTTTGAAATAAATTCTAGTAAAACAATTTACAAAAGTAGTTACATACAATTTTGTTATTTAATTACAAAAGGTACCTAACAAATGTTATAGGGCGAAAGGATTTTATGTTTGACTTAATTTTTTATTAAGTCGTCAGTTTGTTGTAGGTATATGTTTTGCACATTCAAAGAAAATGTGGTTATAAATCTGCTTCTTTTTGACAAATTTCACAAATTGGAATTTACAATTTTAAGTTTTGCCAGATGAGCCGGATAACATGTGTCCTGATTTCATTCTAATAATAAATGTAATGTATCTACGTGGAACAGAGTAATTTTAAACCAAAATTTACTCGGGATTGAGGGTCATATAGAGTGCATATTGTGATTTGGAGTGTTGGCTATATTCATAATATTCTTGTTTCCACTGATTGTTTACAATATTCTTGATTGTTACAAATACATTGGTATGCAGGGCTTATAATCTGTTTTCGCACCAGAATCAATGGCTTTCTTAGCATTAATATATATATATATATATATATATATATATATATATATTTATATATATATATATATATATATATATATATATATATATATATATATATATATAGCCATACATTTGCATACATATACATTTGCCAAAATAATAATGCAATGAATCATAGAACAGATATTGGCCATCTCAATGAAATGTTCTCCTATTTGTTACTACTAGATAAATGCAACAATAAGACAAACAATAATTTATCAATTGACATTTAAGTAATTAAAAAGTTCATTGTTGAGGAATTTATTATTATTTTTTTTTTTTTTACAAAGTTAGTTTGTTTATATTTAATAATTTTTGTTTACACACAGATACTGGGGTTATACTAGTAAAAACAAAGATATCTGTTTTACTAATTTATTCCTTATATTAAAGTAATTTGCAATTTAAGATATATGTATATATGATGTTTATTTTAATTTATTAAACCAATTATTTAATTTCTCATGAAATTGTACCAAAAATCTAGTTTGAGCAAAAGTTTTTAAAATCAATTTTTTGAGTTTTTTTTAAATAGATTTTTTTAAATAGAAATTTTAATCATTTGAACTTTACTTTAACATAATTTTTCACTGATAAAAGATTACACAGCGAGGCAGAGTAATTATTTAAAAAAAAAGATAAATACTGAAATAATAGTAGTCTATATTTTAGAATATTAATTTTTTTTAGAAATGGGGATGTTCTCAATAATAATTTGGTAGTAGATTACTACCAAAGATCCCCAGCTACCCAGATTTAAAAAAAATCATCGAAATCGGTTCATTTTTCACCGAGATATTGCAAATTTTTTCGAGCGTCGCCAGATTGGTTTCTTAATTGTTATTAATAAAGCCTTTGTGATTGTTTAAAAAAATTATGCTAACTCGGCTCCTATTGGTCGTAGAAAACTATTTTTTTTAAATCTTCGTCTCGAAGCCAGTTACAATAATCTGCAAATTAAAAATTTGTAGGGTACATAGGAGGGCGCTGCAGCTCTAAATGTTTCTATCTGCAATTTTACAACTTCATAAATAATTGTTTTTAACGGGTTAAAAAAATTTTCATTATTTGCCAGTGGAATATGATAATTTACGGCTTTAGGAAGAGAATGAAACAAGAATTAGCCCTCTACCATTTTTTTTGGCAATCCTATGAGCATTCAAAGTTGAAGGTCGTGGAATAAACTAATTAACGTATCTCAGCAACAAAGAATTAAGCGATTTAGGCCTACTACGGCTCATTCGATTCGTAATTTTATAGGCTTTAATGTCATATATTTGAAATAAATAAAAAAGCAATTTTGCAATAAATATTACGTTTTTTAATTTTGACTTTCATTCGTCATTTGTGCAATAACAAATAAATTAAATTGAACGTATACCGGCTTAAATTGAAGGTTTTTTAGAGTACTTTCATAATATATACAGAAATTACCCATTACAATACTTACTTTAGGCAAAAAATGAAAAAAACTTAAAAAATACGTATCTTGCACCTATAAACGCTCATAAATAAACAATAACCAAAAATTTTTTGTTGAACGAACTGGGGGATTGCTCCTGAGGTTGCCCTTTATAAACTAGGTTACATTACATAAATTCCTGAATTACAGTGTAAAATCACCCTTTTTTCCCCCACAGCCTGGGCTAGTAGAACTTTTGGAGAGATGGGAAAAAATGGCATAGGAGCAATTACGGCAGATATGGCAAGATAAAAAAGCAACAACGAATTAGAAGATTTAAAAGGCAAAAAAAATACAGTAACTCAAAGTCATTGAGTAGAATATTTATTTCGTAAACCAAAAAAAAATGAGAAGTAAGGTTACATATAAAAAAATATTGTTAGGGAATTTATAACAAGATCTAAACAGAATTAACATCGATGATTGGAAAGCAAAAACATTCTACAGAATAAAGTGGAAAGAAATGCAGAGAACAATAATTATAAAATATAAATAGATTGTAAAATTAAAAGGGCAATGTTAATAAAGGCGTTTCAGCGCTATTAAAATATATAAATAAAAAATTAAACAAATAAAATGTTTTTAAAAAACTAAATTACTTTTTCTTAGAACTAATATGAAGATGTATTTAAAACATTTTAAACAATATATGAAAATATATTTTTTTTATATAAGTCCTAATTTAAAGTTACATAATAAACGAAAAACGTGTAATTAAATATGTATAAATTGCAGCATTCTATCAAAAGGGCGTCTGCCCTAAACTACAAAAGAATAATTGTTTCAAGACTCACCTGCCAAAATACTCGAGTACCATAATATACAGTACAACAATCCTTTGAAAAATGTCATGTTTTAGAAACGAAGGCAACCAAAATAGGGAAAAACTAAAAAAGGGAAGTTGCGGACGCTACTCTCGCGTGTATGTCCGACGAACTACATCTTTCCAATGGGGTAGGACTAGCCGAATGGAGCATTCGTGGAGAGAATCAAGATTTATTGATTTTCATCCCCGGCGGCGACACAGCATCCCCGTTCAACGTGTATGTGGGTGGCTGCAACCAGGATTTTCCTGTTCTAGTACCTAGAATGCCGGGAAAACAGGTGGATGCTTGTATCTATTTAAAGAAATTTCCCGGAAATGCAAAATTTAGTTTTCAATAGCAAATTAGCCGGAATGCTAGTTTGGTATTGATTTTATGCTGAAAAGAACACTACAAAATTTATATAAATAATAATAAATAGTGATCTGATAGTTTTTTAACATTAGAACAGTACTATGTCAGTAGAATAATAATAAAAAAAATCATTTTCCATTTTAACTGATAATCGGCTAGTTTATGAATCGTTTATTAACCCATTCATGCTCAGAACTGTTTATGTTAATTTTTTTTTAATTTCTGAAAAATTTATGCTCTAAAAGTCACAAAATTAACAAAAATATATGTTTATAAAATGAGAAACTTCAATTTTTTTGATAATTGGCTGTTGCGAAAACGCAACACTGGGCAGTCAGGATGTAAAAACAAATTAAAAATGCGTTGTTTGGAATGTTTTATTAAATCATATAAAAGACTTTTAAATAAACTCACATTAGAATAATATAAAAAAATATTGTGTATTACTATGAAATTTAATAAAACATTTTTCATCTAGGGCAACCTTACATTCTATACATTTTTTATTGGTTGTTGACAAAGGAGGCATCAAGTTCATTTTTCTTAGGTAGAAATAAGATGACCGATGTTGTCGAATCGAACATCTTGTGTAACGTTATTTACGGAAGATTGAGATGGACCAGATCTTCTTGGAGCAGTTCCGAACATCGTCAACAAGGCTTTGGCTATATGTCGACGAAACTGAGGCAAATCCATTTCGGGTTGTTCAGAGATCATGTGTCTCATTCTGTGGTAAATTAACCAAACATTTTGTATGGAGACATTAGGACCCCAGATAAATAAAGGCCAATACCATTTCTATGATCTTATATTTGTTCTGTAATAGGCAACCCAAAAATAGACGAAACATTGCAAGCAATTACACAAACTAATAATACTTATATGGAACGAAGAGAAAATACCAACAAAATGGCACGAAAGTGTAATAATTCCTATCCATAAAAAGGGAGACAAAACCAAGTGCTCTAACTACAGAGGCATCTCCCTACTTAATACGGCGTACAAAATCTTATCGAACATCCTATTAAGTAGACTAACACCTTTTGTAGAAAATTTCATAGGGGAATACCAAGCCGGATTCAGAAAAAATAGATCGACCATAGATCAGATTTTTACTCTCAGGCAGCTGCTTAAAAAAGGATGGGAATTCAATAGAACCATTCATAATCTCTTCATAGATTTTCGACAAAGCATACGACAGCATTAAAAGGGATCAGATGTGGAATGCAATGGCAGAACTTTCAGTTCCAAAAAAACTTATCCAGCTCGTTAAAGTTTGTGTAAATGGCTGTAGATCTAGAGTGCGGATAGGTAACAAGCTCTCAGAGTCGTTTGAAATAAACAGTGGACTGAAACAAGGAGACGCGCTGTCACCTCTTCTTTTTAATTTAATCCTGGAAAAAGTAGTAAGAACCGCACAAATTAGAACAGAACTACTGACAGTAAATGGACCAAAATTACTACTAGCATACGCGGATGACATTGACATTGTAGGAAATACCGTCACCAATGTAAAAGAAACCTTTAATAAATTAGATAGAGAGTCAAAAATACCGGTCTAAGGGTCAATGAAGAGAAAACCAAATATATGTGCATTAACAGACAAAACAGACGAGATAGAATAGGACAAAATGTAACAATAGACCCCTATAACTTTGAAAGAGTGGAGAGTTTTAAATCTCTCGGAGCGACTATCACCACAGATAACGATATCACGGAAGAGATCAAAGGAAGAATTCAGGCAGCAAACAGATGTATGTATAGTCTCCACAACACTATTAAATCCAAGAGCCTAACACGAACATCAAAAATCAGGATATATAAAACAGTAATTAGACCGGTGCTCATGTATGGGTGTGAGACGTGGACGCTGACAAAAGCAATGGAAAGTAAACTCAGATGCTTTGAGAGAAAAATCCTCAGAAAGATCTTCGGTCCCTATCACGATCCGAATACTAACCAATACCGAATGAGAACAAATGCCGAGGTCAAACAAATGTATAGTGCTAGCGACGTAGTCCAAGAGATTAAATCGCAACGTCTAAGATGGGCCATGTTCATAGGCTCCCTAATAACCGCCTTACCAAGTTAATCTGGGAAGAAGTCCCGACAGGGAGAAGGCCCTTAGGACGTCCACGAATGCGATGGAGAGATAATATATGGTCAGATTTGAGAACAATGGGGCTACCCACTGACTTAAACATCATGGACGACCGTTCGAGATGGAAGCAGGTTGTGCAGTCAGCCAAGACCCACCCCGGGTTGTAGTGCTACCAGAAGAAGAAGAATAGGCAACATTCTGTTCCATCTGATCAGTTCCTCCCATATTTTCGTTATAAGCCCGAAAAGGTGTGGTTGTGTTACTTTGATTTTTTTGCTCTGGATTATCTGTTCGCTTGATAAACTGACGTCGTTTTATGGTAATTCGATGCCAAAGTAACTATGCTGTTGTCATTCCACCTACATAAAAGCACCAATTTTCGTAAATTTTACCTATGGATTTTTTAAACGTTTCACTGAATATACCCTTTTCTGTTCTATTTGATCGTATGGTTCCTACGTAACCTATTCCCTTCGATGTTAAAAAATCAATTAGTTTCATAGAGGTGAAATAATTATCAGCATATAAGCAATGAGGCATATCCCTATCGCATTGAATTTTAGGAATAAGTTGAGCAAACTACAATATTATTCCTCCTCCAAGGCCAAATTCTTTTTTTTTGTATTCATTGGGTTTTCCCTTGGCTCCTTGATAAATATTGAAATCTATGAAGCAACCAGATTTCTGATTCCAACACCACGATTTATACCCAAAGCGTATGGGCTTGTCTTTTATATGTTGTTTCATACCATGCCCATAATATGGTATCATGGCCTCATCCACGATAGATTCGGTTTCCCATACAGTGTATTCATTTGCGGAGTCTTTCAAGGTACGGAGAAATTTCGTGTCTTGTTGAACGATCTATGTTTAGGTTATTGTTAACAGGGAGGAAACTTATAATGGTTTCAAATCGGTTACGACGCATGTTACTTGAAATCAGTATAATTTTAACGCCATCAGCTTCTTCCCAGTACATGCGTCTTCTTGGATTCGTGCTGTACCCACTAATTAGTAAAATTCCTATAAAGGCTTTAACTCGTCCACTCCAAATTCTAAAGTAGTACCTTTTTGAAGAGCATAACGAACTGTCTCCTTTACAATATTTGTTAAAAGCTCTTCATTGAAAAAAAAATCAAAGATCTGTAAAGGAGTGAGTGATTGTGAATAAAATGAAGGAGTGTCATTGAGTTTTTTTTTATGTTCAATATCCAAATAAAGGGAATTTTCATCTGGTAAATCTCCCTGAAATCCATTTCCGTGGGAGGAGAGTTACATTTTTTGCACGATTCTCAGTAGATGCCACTTGAATATCTTGAATTTCTTCATTTTGTGTCTCTATTTCTGTTTTTAGGGGCGGACTAAGGTATAGGCAACCTAAGCAAGTGCCGTAATTTTTGGAGCCCGAAAAGTTTTTAATTTTTATAATTAATTGTGTTAAATTGTTGATTGATAACTCGACAAGTATGAACAAGCGTTCCCGTGCTTCTACATCTACACCCATGTGTGTCGATGTGTGTAAATACGATCGAGCATTGCGCCCACTGAGCCTTTGCTATGCACGCACATGTTTAAAAGTCAACGTAACCATTTAAAATCAGTGTCTCCGGAACCTTACTTAATGCATCTTATGTGAGTTTTGATTGAAAAGTATGCAATTAAATTATACCTAGAGTTGATTAAAAATAGACTATTTTGGAATTACAGTTAATACTTGCTGGAATTTCTAGAATAAAAATGTAACTTTTTATATAAGTGTTAAGTACATTATTTTATTAAAATAATATATAATATAAAATATCGCAAAGTGTGATTTTGTTTGTGATTGTTATATTCAGTAAAAATACATTTAATTGACGGTCATTTTCTTCTTTCTTTTTAGTACGTAGTCTTTAAAATAAGTTAAAGTGAAAAAAAAAACAAAAAGCAGATCGAGATACAGTGGCAAAAGAAACGAAAAGTTCGTTGGAAAAATTTTTAACTGGAGATGGAGAACAATTTTACATCATTTTCACAAAGTTCGCCTGCTGAAAACTCCAAAAACATCATTTGTGTCCGAAACTATTCTGCAAAAAGACTAGCAGGAGACCGAACAATTCCGATTGTAGAGATGAAACAAAAGGAGAAAATATAAATTTAAATCCTCTCAAAGCGATGATGAAACTAAGAGTTTTGGAATTGATATTGCATTAGGCCTAATACTTAACAGACGCCATGCGAGAGTATGTATGAAAAATAATACTCTCGCCAAAAGGAATAAATTAATCTTTGGAATCTTCTATTCGATGCAACGAAAAGTCAAAACAAATCACAAAATTAACTATTGCGTCCTTCTTCAGAACAGTTAATAGCGGGCGAAAAGTTAAATAGATTGGTTGGCTTAGCCAGGAAAGTCAGATAAAAACGTTGAGTCTTACAGAGATATATCTTTAAGTTCTTGTATACTAAAAACTCTAGAGAGATTAATCAAAAATCGGCTTGAATACTTGCTTAAATCCGAAGATATCCTTCCAAAATCTTAATATGGCTTCCGGAAATTCAGGTGTACACAAGATGCTCTCAATTCACTGGTTTCCTCCGTTCAGGCCAATTTCACAAATCAAGAATCAACGGCTTCAGCATTTATAGATGTAACCTTTGCATTTGATAACGTAAATTTATATATTCTACATAAGAAATTGTTATATCTTGGAATGTCAGTGAAAATTTCAAATTTCATTATATCCCTGTACAAGAATAGATGGACTTAGTTAAAAATAAATGAGAAAAAAAACGGTAAAATAGTTTCGAAACACAATTCAGATTTCCGCTTTAATCTGTGCTTTCTAAAAATTGCAAAGCAAAACAGACGTTGATAAAGGTGTTAAAAGAGACGTGGGGAATCTAAAATTTGCATTCCACGACACGTCTTATCAACTATAAGCAGAAATCCTTAGCGAATTGGTTTCTAGTACTCGTACAGAGTAAATCCGAAAAAAGTGAAAAGACAGCAAATATTTGATTTCACGCAAAACGCGCCTTTGTATCTGTTGATACGTATTTCGACCTAATAGGTCTCATCAGAACAGTTATTCAAAGGTGTTCTCAACGTGAAAGATCAATATTTTCTGTCTTTTAAGAAGCAACACTAAAATGGCTTCAATACGGACGCAATAGCGACATCTGACAATAAAACCGTAAAATAGTTTCGAAACACAATTCAGATTTCAGAATAAATGAGAAACTTTTAGCGCCAAGGCTAACGAATATAGGTATACCACAGGGTAGTATTTTAAGTCCACTTCTGTTTTCATTGTACAATATAGATCTAGAACAGATAGTACCTACACACTCTAATATATTACAGTTTTCAGATGATGTTGTGTTGTATACCTCCCATACTACCCTAGACATTTGTAGGCGACAACTCGAATTTATACTAGATTGTATAAAAAATTATTACCATTCTCTAGGCTAATCAATATCAACTGCAAAGACTGAAATTTGTTTTTTTCTTCAAAAAAACGCCAAACTCCTCAAGGTAACTTCAAATTAGGAAAAATAGAATTTCCACTCAAAAATTGTGTAAAATATCTAGGCACATATTTGGATCGTAAACTGTTATGGAAGGATCAAATTCATTATATTATAAAAAAAATCGGAAAACTCCATGAATATCCTTAGAGCATTTTTTAAAACCAGTTGGAGAGCTGACCCGAATATTACATTGCTATTCTATTGCTCAATGATTCGACCAATTTTCGACTATAGTTGTCATTTATATGGAACTGCGTCAACAGAACATCTTAATAAAATTGAAACCCAAAAGAATAAATGTTTGAGGCTATGTCTTTGGTTACTTAAAATCTACTACCATTACTATTATTGAAATTGAAGCTAAAGAGCCACCCCTTACACTACGCAGACAGTTTCGTACAGATAAGTTTTTAGCTAGAGCTATCTCAAAAAACTTCAGCTATTTAAAAAATATTCGTAACTTGAATATATTAGACTTAAGCCACAAATATTGGCGTAACAAAAAACTCCCATATACGTTAAAAGTTATAGAAAATTAACAATATTTGAAGATCAATTGTATCAAAATAAAATACCACCAATGTATACTTAACCTCCTAAGACTCAGCTTCAGCTAAGCTAAGCTTCAATATATACTGCCGAACTACCAGCTTTATTCATCATCATCATTATCCAGCCTCAAGAGTCCACTGCTGAACATAGGCCTCTTCCTCATGTTTCCAACCCCGTCTATCTTGCGCCGCTCTTATCCAGTTTTTATTGAGTCTTCTTAAATCGTCAGTCCATCTTGTAGGTAGTCGACCGACGCTTCTCTTGTCTTCCCTTGGCCTCCATTCCAATAACCTCTTTGTCCATTGCCCATCTGTCATTCTGGCTATGTGTCCTGCCCATCTCCATTTAGTCTGGCTATCTTCTCGATGATGTCAGTCACTCCGGTTCTTCTCCTGATGTCTTCGTTGGTTATTCTGTCTCGCAGAGTTATTCCTAACATGGACCGCTCCATTCTTCTCTGCGTGACTCTCAGTTTGGTAGCTGCTGCTTTTGTTAAGGTAAGTGTTTCTGCTCCGTACGTCAAGACTGGGAAGACGCACCGATCAAATACCATTCTCTTTAGACATGTGGGCAGCTCACTTTTAAAAGTTTCTCTCAGTTTTCCAAATGCTACCCACACCAAGGCCGATTCTTCTCTTCAGTTCATGAGTCGGTTATCCCTGCCAATCATAATTTCATGTCCCAGTATATACACTGCGCCTCCAAAATTAACGCATAATTTTAAAATTCTTATTTTGAGTTGTAATGAAAAAAATTTTGTTTGTTCTTTTCTGCTTTATGGTTGTTTTAGAACATCTTAAATAAAACTATTCTTTTTTTACAAAAAATGTATTGAAATTAACAATATAACATCCTAACATAAATCATAACATCTAAACGAACTGATCTAAACAAACTAACATCATAAATTAATGAAGAAAAAGTTTTTAAAGTTGAAGAAAATACTACTACCGTGTACTAGTATCGAGTATTGCCTCCTCTGGCATTTATTACTGCTTGACAACGATCTCTCATACTGAGAATAATCGTTCTGATTTCTTCTTGATCAATTTGATCCCAAATTTCAACCAACCGCAAAAACAGTTCATCTAATGTGTTTGGTGCATTAGGTAGTTGTCGTAGTCGTCTGCCTATGATGTCCCAAACATGTTCTATTGGGTTAAGGTCAGGACTTCTCGCAGGCCAATCCATGGCAGGAATTCCAACCTCCTGACGATACTGCTGCACAATTCTTGCCGTGTGTGGCCTGGCATTATCTTGCATAAGCATGAAATTATCCCCAATAAATGGTACAAATGGCACGACATGCTCTTCTAAAATGTCTGTTATATACCTCTGCGATGTAAGCCGACCGTGATTTATTTTAACTAATTCCGTACGAGCCTCTAAATTAATCCCACCCCATACCATTACCGAGCCGCCGCCATACTGTACAGTCCCTACGGTGTTACACTGTGCGTAGCGTTCCCCAGGCCTTCTATACACTCGGTTTCTCCTGTCATCAGAAAAAAGACAGTACCTGGATTCATCGGTGAACAATATTCTTCCCCAATCGTCATTATTCCAATCAACATGTTCACGAGCAAAATTCAATCTTTGCCTTCTATGGTCTCTGGTCAATAATGGGCCAATTGGTGCCCTTCCAGGGTGTAGGTCGTTTTCGGCAAGTCTTCTTCTAATTGTATTTTGGCTGATTCTAAAGTTATAACGATCCAAAAATTCATTTTGTAGAGAAGTACTGGAAACAAACCTTTGTCTCAGTGTACGAAGTGTCAAAAACCGGTCTTGATTAGGAGTTGTAACCCTTTTACGGCCTTGACCGGGTCTTCTCGAGTTACTTCCAGTAACAGAAAAACGTGTTAACACTCTTGAAATTGTTGACTGGGTGACGTTAAAACGTTCAGCGAGTTCTACTTGAGTGTATCCTTCTTCGCGAAGAGTAACGATTCTAAAACAGTCACTTTCTGACAAATTTCGATTTTCTTGCTGCGGGTGGTTCATTTCAAAGAAAAAACACTTAATAAACTTGAAAAACCCCTTTAAACGTTCAGCACAACGAAATCCAACCCAACTAAATTCGAAATAAAATGAAGCACAATTAGCATGTTTTTAATTTTTTGCAAAAAAATGATAAAAACATCAGCGTTTTTTACCGTTCTTTCGATAAATTTTACAATATACCGGGGTAACGATAATATATTAGCACAAAAATCGAAACACTTTAAAGATTATTTAATTAACCAAGGGTTTTTAAAATATAGCGCGCTTATCATTTTTGGAGCCGCAGTGTAATTATCAGCGTTATTACTTGCCGTAACAATATAAAGCCTCTATTGGAATGGAGTAATAATATCATTCAGACCGATTGAAGACGCTCATCGTGGACAAACACACTTCTATCAAAACCACAAAACAATCTGTAAAACATATTGAAGCATGGAGAATGAGATAAAGAGTTTTACAATTTTAATAATACTTCCACAGGTAAGCTCATTATTATTTGTTTGGGTAAAAGTGACTCTACTGGAATATGAAGGAAATGAAGAAGTCGACAAATTAGCTAACATACTTCTACCAGTAACATACATAGATAATATCAGTAAAAACAATTGCAAATAAAGATGGCAACGTTTATACAATTAAAGTACAACTGGAATAAACTTTAGAACTTGCCAACCACTAATTTCCAATGAGAGATGATTTAAATATGAGCCAAACAGGTTATTTATAAAAACAATAAACAGAATAAGATAAAAACCAACACTCAACTCACTCCACCTGCATTACAAACACAGCATAGGTATCACTGATAAACCCATATTGCTCCTGTGGTAAAGTAGGAGGTCTACAGCACCTTATATTGGAGTGTGGACAGTACAGACAAAGTATCAAAATGATGTATGAAAACTAATTGACCTAAATTGTTCATTGCCTAAAAGATATTTCAAACGGCAAAAAAAAACAGAAAGTGAAGACAGTACACAATGTACCCCTCCAATAAGTGAAGCAAAGAAAAAGGATTTGAAGAAGAAAGACCAAGAAAATTTTTTTTCAGAAGAGGTGCATGCTTGGAAAAAAGTTTAAAAACCGGTAATAATATCGTAGATCGAATTCCAGACGTAATGATGGGAGAAGAATCAGATACCTTTTAATTTTCTAAAAAGAATGTGGATAAGTTTTTTTTCTTTGAATAACAAATAGCTAATTTTTATTTTGTAATTAAAAAAAATAAAAACCAATAAAATCGAAATGTTATATACTCATTCAACGAAGGGAAAACTCGATTTAATATCACGTTTTGTTTATTTTTTTTTTTTTGTAAATCTTTTTTTATAAAATGAAACTGAAAATAAATTATTCTAACTAAATATTAAATTGTCTACCGTTTGAATATAGCAAATTTTGATAAAACTTCCTATTATTGTTCTGAAGCTATTTTTTTGTGGCATTTTAAATTAATTACTATTTAACTGGGAATAAGCCACAATTAAAGATAAAAATACGTTTATTGACGTTTCAATTTCCACTTCGGAAATCGTTCTCAAAATACAAACAGTAAATTAAACAAATTTTGTTTTTTGTTACATAGTGAAAAATTCTTCTAATAATTTAATTTTATCTGTATATTGACAATTCAGACATACATTATGCATTTTAAAGTAACGACTTTAAAATGATATTGCCAATATTGTTGAGTTGCGCTCCTGGACGACTTTACTTATAAGATAGTTCATTCGATTACATCAATCAACTTTAACTTGAGAATATCCGTCAGGAAAAAATCATAAGCATATAATTCGTCTTTAAAAAGACAAACACATGACATGATGACAGTAAAATTCTCCTGTTAGTGATTCCATAGTAAATTATGAGGGAAAAACCAGGAAAAAAACCTCATAATACTATCCCGACATGGTAAGTATTTGTTCGTGCATTTAGTTTACCTTCAATAAAAACCAAAATTCTGATTTTATATGTTTCGTTATTTAAAAAACATAAATGTTAAAACTTCCTATGCCGATTTTACATCTTCTTCTTCAAATTTACTAAAATCTTTAATCGCGATTATTTCCAAAAAATGGTTTTGTTAGTTATTAACGGTTTTTGGTTCGAACCCCTCGATATATAGTAGTTAGCAAACTCCTAAAGAAGGAATATCTATACTTTAAACTTATAGTTTAATATAATAAATAATATATAATAATTTTAGTAGCTTAAGTGTTTTTAAAATAAACTAGCAATTTAATAACTCCACGTATATCTGAGGTTGTTTCCAGTAGCAACCAAGTGCCTAGATATCCGGGAAAATTGCATATCTGCATCTACGTTTGAATTATTGCAGAGAACGTAAAACTTGTACAAGTTTATTAGGCACTGATTTCCTAGATTCAAAGTGTATTTGTTATCAAAGTAGTTTCATTAGATTATTAACTTAATAAACTTCAGAGAGGATTAAAGAAAAAGTTCGTACATCGGTGTACATACAGAGTAGTTAAACAGAACGAAACAGAACCGTTACCATAAACTGCGTCAACATTAAGGAAGAACATCTATTTTTGTTTGGAATTGGGATTTACTTATTTTCACGGTATTTTCGTAATTATTTATGAAATAAAACATTTTAAAATTTTAAATTTACGTGCTAAAAACTGCTTATTATTTAGTTAAATAAACTAAAAATTTTTGAAGTAGTAAAGGAGAACGCATTTAATGTTTTGACTTTTCCCAAAAATGTGCACTCAAAAAGCTAAAACACTGTTGCGATGAAGAACAGAATTTTGCAAATTAGCAATGATATTTTCTTACAAAACAATTTAGAAAAATTATACAACATAGATGAAATTGTCGAAGCCTTCTATGAGGAAATCGAAAGAGCAAAAAAGCAGGAACCGGCTCATTACAATCTGATAATGGGAGATTTTAACGGGAAACTCGGAAGGAAAAAGGACGAACAAGAAGTGGCAATCGGAGATTTTGGAATCGGAGTAAGAAACGAAAGAGGCGAAATGCTTACCAACTTTCTACTGCAACACAAACTGTATGCAATGAACACCTTTTTTAAGAAGAAACAGAATAGAAAATGGACGTGGGCTAGTCCAGACGGAAGAACTAAGAGCGAATATGATTATATAATAACAGACAAAAAGCAAATTATTCAAGATGTCACTGTACTCAATAAACTATCAGTAGGAAGCGACCACAGACCAGTAAGAGCTAGAGTAACGATAAATCTACAAAAAGAAAGAGCAAAGATGATAAACAGTTGCAAACGCATAGTTTGGAATTCACCAAATCATCCAGAAGCATACATAAAAAATATAGCCGAAACTTTACAGAGTAATAATCCCAAACCTCTAAGTATCGACGATCACAATAAATTAATAACAGACTCGGTTAGAAACGCACAACTCAAATTTTGCAAGAAAAATGACACCAAAAGTGAAAAGATTAGCAAAAATACAAAAGCTCTCATGGAAATACGACGAAACCTAAGCGAGAACGAAAAGGGAAACAAAGAAGAATATAAAAAACTAAATAAAAGAATTTCAGCGGAAATTAGAAAAGATGTAAGAAGATATAATACTAATGTAATTACTCAAACAGTAGAAGAGAACAAAGGTTTAAAGATAATGAAAAGAAAACTCACACAAAGTAAAAAAGAAATATACAAGCTGAGAGATAAAGACGGAAAGGCAACAACAGATAAACAAAACATTCTGAAAATAACCAGAGAGTTTTATAAAGACCTCTATACCAGCCAAAGACCACAAGACAATTTCCCGACACGAGTAAAGACTCTCATAAATCAGGGATCGGAAATACTTTTACCCATTACTGTGTCAGAAGTAAGAGCAGCTTTAAAGGAAATGAAGAACCATCGATCGCCTGGTGATGATGGACTCAGTTATCGAGGCAATAAAAGCAGGAGGAGAAATTTTATTAAAATCAGTAAGCGAACTGTTTAATAAATGCTTACATGCGCGTACGATTCCAAAAGACTGGAACAATGCAGTAATAGTCTTGTTACACAAAAAAGGCGATATTACTAAATTAGAAAATTATAGACCCATCAGCCTCTTGACACATATGTACAAACTCTTTATGAAAATCTTAACAAAGAGGCTAACACCTAAACTTGATTTCTATCAGCCCAAAGAACAGGCAGGCTTCAGGGCAGGATATGGCACAAATGACATTTGCATACCATAAAGATCTTAATAGAAAAGTGCATCGAGTACAACATACCACTGGTTCTGCATTTGTCGATTACGAGAAGGCTTTTGATTCTGTAGAGTTTGAAACAATACTGGAAGCCCTAAATCAAAGCCGAATAGATTACAGGTACACGACACTAATCAAAAACATCTACGAGAACGCTACATCAAGTATACGACTACACGAAGACACAGAAAAATTCAGCTTAGGTCGAGGAGTTAGACAAGGAGACAATATTTCACCAAAATTGTTCACGGCAGCTCTAGAGTCAATATTTAAGAGCACTCAATGGCAAGATATGGGCATCAATATAGATGGAGAAAGATTAAATCACCTAAGATTTGCAGATGATGTTGTATTAATCGCAGATAATTTACATGATACAGTTTCTATGATGCATTCGCTTAAAAGTCTGTCTGAAAGAGCAGGATTAAAGATAAACTTTGAGAAAACTAAACTTATAACAAATCTCGTAATGAGTGGAAATATAACTATTGACAATAATACCATACAACAAACAGACACTTACAAATATCTGGGACACGAAATCAAAATAAGCAGAGACAATCAAACACATGAAATACAGAGGCGAATAGGCCTAACATGGGCAGCATTTGGCAAATTAAGCCATATTCTAAAAAGTTCAATTCCCATGTGTCTCAAGCGAAAGGTTTATAACCAATGTGTTTTACCTGTACAAACTTATGGAGCAGAGACTTTAACACTCACGCAAAAATCTGCGAATAAACTCAGAGTTACACAACGAGCCATGGAACGTGCAATGCTGAACGTGAGCCTTCGAGACCACATAACAAACCAACAAATCAGGCAAAGATCAGGAGTTCAAGACGTCATCGAAAGAACCACGACGCTTAAGTGGAACTGGGCAGGGCACTTAGCCAGAACACAAGATGGACGGTGGACAAGACGTATTATGGAATGGAGGCCCAGAAACTATAAAAGAAGCCGAGGACGACCACCGACTAGATGGACTGATGATATAAAACGTGTAGCGGGAAAGCTACAGCGCAAAGTGTAGAGAACACTGGAAAGAACTGAGGGAGGTCTATGTCCAGCAGTGGACGCGATTGGCTGATTGATGATGATGATACAACATACTTTTAAATTACGGATATGCTAGTAAAATCCTCAAGCAGCTAATCTACAACCAGCCTTATATGACGGACAATATGATAACAGACCAACAGATCCGTATTTAAAAAAAGGTCTCCCTTTATATATTGATAATAGGTTCCAGTCAAAAAGTGATAAACATTTTTTAATATAATGATATAAGGTTGCCAGAAAAAAATGGTCGCAATTTAATGTTGCCAGCTGTTAAAATCGCGAAGCATCAAAGATAAAGTAAAAGCGCGTACTAAAGATAAACTAAGCGCGTAAGTGTCAGTTGTGTGAGTTTTAAAGCATGCGTCGATAGATAGTGTAAATAATATACGTATTATCATTTGTCAAACCCGTGACGTTGCGCACTAACTCTATTTTACTTTATCTTCGATACCTCGCGTTTTTAACAGATAGCAACCCTAATTTGCTACCATTTTTCTCAGGGAACCTCATATCATCATACTAAGACTAAAACTAGCGTTAATTTGATATAAAAACATCATATATGTCATGAGCACGCGTAGTTTACTAAAAATAATGACTAAATAAATTTTTGTTCAAAAATTAATTACTGTTAATTGGATTAAAAATATTTGCAGCCACTTTTTGACTGGCAACCTATTATTAACATTTTCTCCTAATTTTAAACGAAAAAATGTTAGTTGATGAACTGGGTTATGAACATATTGATTTTGCAGTGGTATCTTGTACTACAACGTTCGCTACTCTAGCAATCTCTTTTACTCTCATTATTTCGTTAAAGTCGATAGATCTGCTCGCCGAGTCATCTGCCGAAAGCTTCTAAGTTTATGAGTTTTAATTGCACGAAATAAAATAAGAGGATTTTTCTGAAGCAACAAATTAACCATCCCGAATGAATGGTGCTAAGAGTATAACTATAATCATTAATAATTTACCAACAACATCAAAGGCAGAAAGATGCATGCGAATATATTTAAAACATGGATATATTTTGTATACGAAAACTAGAAGGAAGTAGGGGGATGTTTGTTGCAAATGTGTAGATTTATGACCAACTTAGATAAGGAACCATAGATATCAGTCTAACTATTTAGTATGAATAGGTATTATATTATAAACATCAATACCATTAAAATAATGTTAATCTAATATGTATAGTTTACATTTTTGATTGTTCCTTGAATTTACAATATATTAGTGATTTTTTGCTCTCCCATACCAGTGCAAATATATAGTCCGTCTAGAAAGTATCCGGAAAAAAGAAAGCAGAGTTATTAATTTTACGGTATTTATCTCAATCATTTGAAATATAAAATTTCAACAAATAATTCATCCCATTTACTTATATACCTTGGGCATCTCTTGCTTCAGTAGACCGGAGCTAGTAGATGGCTAAGTTCAGATAGGGACCCAGTTCCGTGGGGTATAACACGGCCCCCTTGCCCAGGGATACGGGTGAAGACCACAACGATGATGAAGGTGGAGAATATAGTATTCGGTTCAGTGAATTCAAACGGAAGTGGCAACCCTGTTTCTAGGAATAGTATAGAATCAACCTGGTGAAGGCAGCAGCGATCACCAGTACTAGAATTAGGCGTAAAGGAAATGATCATAAACCGGCTTCTTACTAGAATAACGTAGGTGAGACTGAAACAGTTAGAGGGCTACGGTACTGCGATGCGGAAAGCAAGTAGGAAACTACCGCATTATATTCCTCAGGACATCCGTCCGTAGATTTTTCTTGTCATGTTGGAAGAAACAAAACAAACGGCCCCTAGTCCCGGCAGGCCTTAAATGGTCCAAGGGGTGCGAAGAATCTCCCGGTTTCAACTTGATAAGACAATCAAAATTGCTACGTGGAATGTCAGAAGCCTATTTGCAACAGGCAAACTACAAAATCTAATTCAGGAAATAAACAGAATTAACATCGATATTCTCGGCATAAGCGAATTGCGATGGGAAGGCACAGGCATGATCAATACTACTGGTAAAACCCTTTACTACTCATGCAGTGATAGCACAGACCCTCACCACAGACATGGGGTGGGAGTTCTGATAAGCGAAAATTTGCGCGCCTCCGTGAAGAACTTTGTCCCGATCTCCGAAAGAGTCATACTTATTCAGTTGCATGGAAAAGTTAACATAAATATTATACAAGTCTACGCCCCTACAGCAGACAAGCCAGAAGAAGAACTAGAGCGATTTTATCAACAGCTAGACGAAGCCTTAAAGGTGACTAAGAATCACGAAATTAACATCGTATTAGGAGACTTCAACGCAAAAGTTGGGGAAGGAGCTGTAGATCACGTAGTTGGAAAATATGGTCTTGGTCAGAGAAACACAGAGGGGACAGATTGATACAGTACTGTCAAGACAAAGATCTAGTCATAACGAATACTTGGTATAAGTTACCACCCAGGAGGCTTTACACATGGAAGTCGCCTTTAGACGGACATCAGGGCATTATAAGGAACCAAATAGATTATGTGACAATTAATAGAAGGTACAGGAATGCTATTACTAAGGTATCTGCATTACCTGGAGCAGACATAGGATCCGACCACAATCCCTTAGTAGCAAATATCAAACTGAGGCTCGCTACAGCTAAAAGAAAACACCAGAAGGCATCAGTAAACATTAGAAAACTCAAAAACAATGAAACAAATGAAGCGTACACAGAGGAAATAAACAATAGGTTCTCTAATATGGCAACTGAGAATGATGTTGAAAAGTCATGGACCACCATAAAAGAATCATTTGATGAGTTGAACAACACTTTTCTACTCGAGAGTAAAACAACTACCAAGAATGAGTGGATGACAGAAGAAATATTAGAGATGATGGAACAACGCAGGCAGTGTAAGATCAGGCAGGACGAAGTAGGGTACCGAAATATACACAGTCAAATTCGTAAAGAAATTATAGCGGCGAAGGAGATCTGGATGACTACACTTTGCGCCGAGGCTGAAAGCCTATATAAACTCGGCGACAGCTTCAATCTTCACAAGAAAATTAAGGAAATTGCTGGTGTCTTCAAGAAAAAACAAGTCACTGGTATACATAATGACCAAAATGAATTAATAACGGACCCTAGCGATATACTTAATACTTGGAAAATGTACACAGCCAATTTGTTCAATGATGACAGAACACAAAAACCACCACAACTGGGAGACCATTTGTATGGCCCAAGTATTTTGAAAGCTGAAATTGTACACGCTATCAAACTATTAAAAAGTAACAAAACCCCAGGACCAGATGATATGTACGCAGAAACAATCAAGTTACTTAATGAAGAAAACCTAGACATTATTGTCAAGCTCTTTAACGACATCTACGATACGGGCCAGATTCCAAAAGATTGGCTTCGATCTACATTTATTGCCCTACCAAAAACACCACGTGCGAACTTCTGCAAGGACCACCGACTAATAAGCCTAATGAGTCACTTTTTAAAACTTTTCCTGAGAATACTTCACACTAGATTGTTTAAGAAATGTGAAGAGGTCAGTGGATGGAGTCAGTTTGGTTTCAAAAATGGACTTGGCACGAGAGAAGCGATCTTTAGTATGCAAACATTGATACAGAATTGTTTAGATCAAAGAAAGGATGTTTTTATCTGTTTCATCGATTACGAGAAAGCATTCGATAATGTAAAACATGAATTGATGATAAAATACCTACAAGAGTTGGGATTGGATGCAAAGGATATAAGAATCATCGCCAATCTGTATTGGAATCAGACAGCAACAGTACGTCTTCAAAATTTCAACGAAACAGAAGATTTCTCCATTAAAAAAGGAGTAAGGCAAGGTTGTATACTGTCCCCAATGCTGTTCAATTTATACGTAGAAAAAGCCTTCGCAGAAGCAGTGGAAGACTCTAATAAGGGTATTAAAGTTAACGGCATATTTATTAATAACATCAGGTATGCCGATGATACAGCCATAGTGGCAGATAACATCGAAGATCTTCAATGCCTTTTAAATGATCTAACTCTTGCAAGTGAAGCTCGGGGTTTGAAAATAAATATCAAGAAGACAAAATCAATGATTATAAGTAGAAATGATTACCCCAACGCAAAGATATATGTCTCTGGAGAAGAAATCGAACAAGTCAGGCAATTCAAATACTTGGGATGTTTGCTGAATGAGGGTTGGGACCCCGAGAATGAAATAAAGAGCAGAGTTGAACAAGCCAGAAATGCTTTTTTGAGGCTTCGTAAGTTTCTGACTGATCGCAAATTGGACTTCAACCTCCGATACAAGATGCTTAAGTGTTACGTGTGGCCTGTTCTCCTGTACGGAATGGAAGCATGGACGTTAAAGGCCAGTTCCATTAACAAACTTGAAGTGTTTGAAATGTGGTGCCTGCGTCGAATGCTCAGAATATCATGGACGGACAGGGTCAGAAATGAGGAAGTACTCAGAAGAGCGGGCTTACAGGATAGGGAACTTTTTAATTATGTAAAAAGTAAGAAGACTGCATACTTGGGGCACATTATACGAGGAGAACGATACACTTTTCAGCAACTGATACTCGAAGGGAAAATAGAGGGTAGGAGAGGTCTCGGACGTAAAAAAATGTCATGGCTGCGCAATATTCGACAATGGACAGGAATCCACAGCTATGAAATGCTTCGCAATGCTGCTAAAAACAGAATTATTTAAACCAGAATATTTAACATCTCACCTGACAAGACGATGTACGGTGGACGCCTACGCAGAAATGCACGGCACCTTAAGAAGAAGAAGACTTATATAACCTCCATTTAAATATAAACACTTAACTAAACCTCCTGGTACACCCGAAACTAGGTCAAGACCATAATTTTCGGTAATGGTGTTACAGGCCTGTAAAACTGACCGAATCAAACCTTCTTTATTTCGTGGCGCTGCTCGTCCCACTTAATTTTCATCAGTACCCACATGTTTTCAATGGATCTGGAGAAGCTGCTGGCCACGGAATTGTTCCCAATTCGTGTTCTTGCATCCAAGCTTGAATATAACCAGAAGTATGACATCTTGCATGATCTTACTGAAAACGCCACCCCTCTAGATAGAAAACATGAGCCGTTTTAAAAAGAAAACCATTTAGGATGTCACAATATTTCGCACTATCAACAGTACCATAACTATACAGAAAGGTGTAGCACCACACTGATACATTGTTCTCCAAACCATTATTTCAGTGGGAAATTTGGAAATTTGAACGGTAACATTTTCTCTTGATAGGACTTTTAAATGATTTGCACCAAGCTGGAAACAACTTTCATCAGATATAAAGACTACAAGATTATTAAAATTATCTTCCCGAAAACGTTGACAAAAATCTAATCTTCGTTGCGTTTGCAGATGGTGTCATTGTGGTGATTTTTTTGGATTAAAGCCACTAAAGCATTTAAATTGTTTACGCGAATCTTACGCGCTTTACCTGAAACTGGTCTGTCTCATATCTATTCCATTTTTATCCGTTTTATTGTCTCATACACTGCACTTTTTCCGAGTTCAGTAAACTGCACTAATTTTTTAACGTTTCAGATACCCTTTCTATATAAATATTCCACCACTTTTCTTTTTTCTACTTGCGACATTATTTCACAAATCTTAAGTATGTTTACAAACAACAATATTTGACAGATGGTGTTGTCATGCAATTTTATCCATAACCTACTATCGGCACAACCTACTTGATGCATTACTTTCTCTAAAATAGTTATAAAAAGGAAATCTATTAAATTAGAAAAAATATAAAATTCCGGATACTTTCTAGACGGACTATATATCTGTTCCGTTGCGGTAAACAGTCGTAACTCCAATTTTTGCCAAAATGTAGTTAAGACCACGCTCTTGTTGTCAGATTTGCATAGCATCTGGTGGCAAAAATAGTACATCCAGTATTACTAGTTGGCTAGATAAGGCGTTTAGAAACAATAGCAACTCTATTAGTCAATTACGGTAAACCCATCGAGCAAAAAGATAAAAGAGGGAATGTAAAGGTAGTGGGGACAAAAAATATTGTTAGACAGGAAGTGCTATCTTGAGAGGCCACTTTAAACAAGGAAAGACAGTCCTTTCCTTGTTTTGAGAGTCAATATTTAGTTTGGTTATGTTATAGTTTGTCCCAACTGTCACATGAAATTTTATTTATATTGAAGTTTTTTACCAATTGTGTCACTTTTTAGACTATTATAGTTAATATTTAATTAAAACTTTCTCGTCTGAAAAATATTTTATAGCTATTGTTAATAAGTGTTGGAAAATTTTAAATTGACGCGCCTTTGCATTTCCGGATATGTCCGCCATCAGAGGCCACTTTTTTGGTCTCCTTTTCATAACGATTAGATTCCCTCTTTTATCTTTTTGCTCGATGGGTAAACCACAGTAGTATATCCATAGAGACGTGCGTACACGATAGTATGCTATGGTATGCTTTAATATGCGGTAGTCGTAAACAATCGCAGCTCCGTTGTAATATTAAATGATATTTTTTATGGACACTAAACCTGACAATTTATGATTCCACCACAAACAAGGCTTACTGCATGCTGCGGGATGAATCGAAAGCAGGAAGGGGTGGACATGAAATTGTTTCAGTATTATTGAAGTGGAGTGAAATTGTTCTTGCAACATTCTACGGTAGAACTTTTAATTATTTGGTCAGACAATCGCCCAGTCAAAATCGTAATATAATGCTAATGTTCAGTTACCTAAGGCAACTAAAAATATGTCCAAATTTGAAAACAATAGACCACAAGTTTTTGTTGAGAGGGTATACGAACATAGAGGTAGACTAGGTTCATGGTTTAATTAAAAGGGCGTTAAAAAAAACAAACAACTATGGAAATCGTTACGCCTTGGGACTGGCAGCAGTTAATCCGCTCTACAGGTGCAACTGTGATTGAAATGGAGGTATCGGATTTCAAAAATTTCTAAATATTGTATGCCAAACCTCAGTCACCATGTATTGGTAAAAAACGGAATAATGAAAAACAAGGGTTCTTTATTTCAACTGTGGAGCACTGTCAAATTCGTGCTACGTCGCCCTTAATAATTTTTTATAACACCAACTTTACAAGCCAAAATTCTATGAGTTTGAATGTCTTAAGATCAGCGAGGACTCAATTACCATTCCTTGCTCAATTACCTACTTTGCGTACGTATTTTTGAAAGGTGTCACCAAATAAAAATATGAACGTTTATTAAAGCTTTTCTAGTTGTCAATTATTTCAAAGCAGCAAGCAGGTGACAGTAACAGCGACAACTAAAGTAAACATATTTAAGTTTTATATATTTTTTACTAAACGAGTTGTTTTTTTTTTGTTCCAAACATTGTGATTTGATTTTTGTATTTTTAAATAGGGAATATATTATTTTTGTAATCACTTACGATTTTTATTTTGCATATTACCTGTTTAAAGACATAGAGGTAAAAAGTCGTAACTACCAATATCTTACACCAGGTAAATAATTTCTTAACAATACTAATACCCAGTAATTAGACTTATATTTACGTAGTTATAATATAAAATTTAACAATAATGTTGAATTCAACGTAATGGAAGTGCAAAAATGTTTATAGTTTATTGGCTGATCCGTATGTTTTGCGCTTTCTTTCAAATGTATACATTATAGATATACGACTGTTTACCTAACGCTACAGATATACAAATTACAAAAAAGGAGCTTGTTAAGGTTCATTATTAGTTTTCATTTTTCCTTTTCAGTGGTTTGTATTACGAAAATGTTTCTGATTTAAATAGTTTTTAACTAAATAACATAACCACGGTATAATATGTAACGCAAATTAGATCTTACCTTAATATTTCTTCGAAATATTTTTTAAAAATTCTTACGTTATGAATACCTTAAAACTTCTTATAAAAATTGACTCCCATGCTTAATATAAAAACACTAAAATAAGAATTAGAAAAAAATATTTGAAGTACATAATATCGGTAATTGCCATCATATGCATGTTGAGAAACATTTGAAAACACTGGCCACGTGAAAAATATAAACTTTAACGGCTGATAGCCACAACAATGAAAAGAAAAAACTAGAACGTCGTAAATTGGATCGTAAATGTATTTTAAACGAAACCCTTCAAGTTTAATCCACTTATCGGAACCCAATACCTTATTGAAAGCGACATAAAAACTATTGAGAATACAGAGCTCTCATGTTAAGATTATATTATTTTTATATAAATTAGTAGGCACATGATAATGGTATACAATAGGAGTGTTCTTCTCTTCAAACATAATACGAGAACCAAAACTTTTATGTTGGTTGATTATAAAAGACGCCGATTAATTAATCTTTGTCTAAGCAAGGTACGATGTTGAAGAAATATTGTAGACTACCAGTTAAGAATTTTATTTGAACACTGTTGATTTTACAAACACTGTGATTTTAACAATGTGTCTTGAAAATAACTGGGTTTAAATAATTACTTTACTACGCAGTGAGTATGTATTAATATATACGTAGCGAGCGAGTGCCTGCGACAACTATAGTAAAATTCATTAAGCGGTTGCAGGAAAATATAAACATTAAATCGTGTCCGAACCGGTATGAAACCGCCGATAACATCGCCAGACGAATAAAGATGGATATTCCGATTAGTTTTTAAATATTTTTGAAGAACTGTTACTTGCATTTATGCATAAAATATTCATTATTTTATAAATCGGCGTATTTTTTTCACTTACTTTGTATTCAGTGATAACATTAATTTATTTACTATGCAATAAACACGAATATTTGAGAAAAGAAAAAAAATAATAAAGTGTCATAATTATACGTTACTTATCGGAACGAGTAGACTCATTTGGAACATCTTTAACAATTATCTGTTAAATTTATCGTTGTTTATATGCCCTGCGCCCTGCACCGCTTAATTAATGGAATAAGGTATAGTGAGAAATAAGATGTGCGTACTACGAATATGCGATGTTTTGTTATATAAATTCTCTTAACTAGCGAGGATAATATTTACCGACGATACTGAAGCGATAGCTTTTATAGTGAATTTTAAGTGAGGGGATTTTTACTATCTTTTTATGGCTGTATAGTTTTTAAATTCAGAAAACAGTCAAATATTTCAGAACAGGCCCTTTTTCCAAAAGAAACCCTTTTAGTGAAAATGTAAAAGTAGAAATTGCAGGTGTATATAAAGGTTTGGTTCAAAATGTTTTTTGTACCAATAAAATAAATTCTGACATAGAATTATTGTCGCCTCGGGTTTTTCGCTACTGGCATTTTAGATATGTAAATAATATATACAAAAGGGTCTGATTTATGAGGTAATAAAAATTTATGTTTGGAACATTTAACAAAGCTCGAATGTTTGTGATAAAGTAAATAAAATAGAGCCGTATTATGTTTTGTCAATATACAAATGTATATAAAATATTATAATGGTTAGGTCTCTATAAACTTTTAATTGCAGCGTTGACGGCAAAATAAACAAAAATGTTGCATAACATCGCGACAACTAAATGTTCGGACAATTCAGGAAATTACCATTTTAATATGGGGTTACTTCGTCACGTGCCTTTACAACTGCGGCAATTCTGTTTGGCATTGTTCGTATTAAGGATTTACACAAGTCAGAGTCGAAACTATCCCATAATTCACCTAATTTACTCTTCAAATCAGCGACGGTTCTCTGAGGATCATTAGACAATTTCTGTTTCATCTTATGCCACAATGTCTCAATAAAATTACTGTCTGGACTGTTCGAAGGCCATGAGAGCACTTTAATGTTATTGTCTCCAAACCATTTTTTAGTTGTTTTAGCCGTATGGCATGCAGCACCGTCCTGCTGGAATATTTAATTCATGTTCGGGTAGAGATCGTGAGCATATGGTAAAAGACTATTTTTCAAAATTTCTTGAAACTTTAATTGTTGCATTAACTGTGCCTTTTGTGTAAAGGTGAAAGAGTAAAGAAGGGTTTGATGCTAGCGGACATGGAAGGTCTAACCACAGAAAAAAAACATCGTCGAATCGATGTAGAAATTTGCTGGTAGGGAGGAAGCATGTGAAGTAGTTAGAGATGGAAGAATACATAGCCACTTAGCCAGAAGACTTTTAGTAGCAGAAATAATAAAGATCGGGATGGTACACGTCACGGTAAAGGGGATGTTAAAGGTGACACGATGCTACAGATGCCAAGCACATGGCCACATAGCAAGAGACTGCGAGGGAGAAGCAAAAGAGGGTGCTGGAAATGCGGAATAGCCGGCTATGTGCAATCCCAGTGATAAAGTAACAGTGTAAAGTGCTTCAATTGTGACGAGGAAGGTCGTATATCCACGTCTACTTGGTGTCCCAAATTCAAGGAAATTATCAGAAGAGCGAGAGGTGCAGATGGAAGAAGTGTAGGAGGTTACTGACTGAGCGACAAAATGAGGAATAAGCGTAAAAGAGAACGTGTATTAAGAGTGCTGCAAACAAATGTGTGGACGGCTAGACTAGCTCACGACCTACGACCAAACGAAAAAGAAACTGACATCCTGATAGCGGCAGAGCCAAACCCCACGTTAGTGCGCAGTAAGAAATGGTTCGTAGAGACGTCGGGCGTGGTAGGAGTGCGGATACTTAATAGAAGACTAAGGGTATATTGTATTAATACGCAAGAGGGATTTGTGACGGTACGAGTGGAGGGAGTAAATATAGAAAGTAGAGGAGAAAGTAGACTGAATGAGATTATAAATGAGGTAAGATTATTGGAAAGAGAGTGTGTAGTGCTGGGAAGACTTCAACGCCAAAGCTGAGGAGTGGGGTTCTCCGAGAACGGACGCTCGTGAAATATTGGACACTGTGTCACACATCTATTGGTGTGCGATAAATGGATAGATGAGAGGAGTTTGCTTGAGAGAGAGCTAGGAAGTAAAGTGCAATTAGTCACGGAACTGGTGGAGGAGAAGCTTAGGTCATCAGATCGGGGGAGATCAGTTCAGAGATATGTGAGGAGAACGTTGGAGAGAAAGAAACAAGAAGCAAGGCGACCTAAAGGGAGGTAGGGTGTCCAGGAGCAAGCAAGAAAATAAGGCAGAAAACAGAAGGGGGAGATTATAAATGAACAGGTAGGAACAGAGGAAGAGAAAAATTCAGTCGTAGTATGAAAGTGCGAGAATGCGTTAGAATTGTGCGTGAATGAGAGATCGGGGCGATCCAGCCGGTAATTCACCGCTAAGGAGGGTATTTTTTTAGCGGTTAGGTTACTGGCATTAATGGCAATGGTGTCTGAACAACGCCTGCCTGTGGTCTCGGATATCATCGTGGCCACGACGGAGGAATCTTGAATAACCAAGTCCGGAAGACGGTTCAGCCCTCCTTCTAGGATCGAGGTATGTTTCGAACATTTGGACCACCCCCCTCATAAAAAAAGACAAAAAAGGCTGCCTAAAATCTATTTTGTCTCTGAACTTTAAGGGACCGCGTTTTCTCTCAGCAAGGAGACAATATTTTCTATCTGTGTTGTCATGCTCTCTCTTCTTGATTTACGCATATTATGGCGAAAGTGAAATTAAGCTGTCTATTAATGTTAGTATAGCCACGATAACAGATTGTAGAACGCTTTAAATGCGGCGACGTTTGCCCACAACTGACCGGATGTACAATTTCAAACATATTACTATTTTGTGAAACGCGTTGGACAGCAAAGTACAAAAGTATGAGAATATATTCTGAATATTCTTCGACTACTGCATAAGTTTTAGAGATGAACTTAAACAGAAAGCATCGAATTCTAAAACAAAAACCAAAGCATATCAACTCTGCATGGCTAAAACTACTCTAAGATATATTGTGACACTTTTATTCTGCCAAACTTGAGCCCGTACCCAATCAATAACAGAAGTAAAAACGGATATTAAGGTAATATATGATCACGTAAATAAATTACGTGACATGCTTCAATCTCATCGCGATAATAATTCATCTATGAAGTTTGCGGTCTTTTTTGAGAAAACTCAGAAAATTTTCGAGAAACTGAATCTTAAATTTAAGCTTTCTCTAGTACTGGAAAACAGAATTACAGATCAAATCACTTATCCGAAAGTGTGGAAGAATTTTTTAAAAGCTTTATATTTATTCCATAGTTAGATTCTATTATTTCTTCACTAAAAAATCGAATCGATTTTTTTCAACACACAAGAAAGCATTTTCGCCTATGGCGCTTCGTCCAGAAAATATGAGAAAATTAGACAAAATCAGAATTGTTATCGATAGCAGAAGATATACGTACTCAGCGGTAACTAAGGCGATCAAAATGCAGCCTATGCCACTCGCACGGTCTTCGCGAATTTAATGACACGTCGTTTGCTAAAATCAGTGTCAAGTCGTTTGGGCCGTGGCGCGTACTTTCGAAATTGTTTTGAAAATAATGATAGTAATGCTAAATAAGCAATATTTTAAATGATATATAATCACAAAACGTACTTAATACTATTTTATAGGTTTTATATAACCCACATAACTTATTATTCTCATAGGGATTATCAAAATATGTAAAAATTAGTGGCAACTAAATAATGGAACGGCATGAAGTAACTGCTAAAAACCACACAGTATAAGGAAATATAATTTCTTGTCAACTTGAGTGAATAGCTGTATTATTTCAATAAAACGGTGAATGGTAGCTCTACAAATTCAAAAAATCGTGAGTTTGTGATTAAAAATTATTATTAAAAATAATATTTCTGGTAACTATAATTTAAAATTTAATTAAGCATTATGAGGAAACATGAAGTATCGTAGACAAAAAAGCTAAAATACCAGGTCATCCAAAACTACTAACTCATGAAAATATGAGAATATTAGTAAAAGTTTTCAAAAAAAGGTCGATGAAATACTCACAAGGCACGTTACAGCTGAATGAAATCCTAAAACTGGATTAAATATGTCAAGAGAATGCTGTCGCAAGTGGAAACCTAATTCTGGATTAAAGTTTTATAAGGTTGAATTACAGGTAACAACTTAAAAGTGTACTCGTAGTTTAATATATTTTAATATATTTTCTTCTAGATAAGGAAAAAGCCACTGTTAACAGCAAAACAAAAGTCAGGCTCATTTGGGCAAAATATAAACTTTTTTGGTCGTTAGAAGATTAGTCCTGAGTAATTTTTAGCGAAGAATAAAAATTCGACGCACATGTTTATGATTACCGCAAAGTTATTCGCACTAAAACATAAGGCTTTTTCACTGAAACGGACCGTAAAATTTCCTAAATGAGTGATAATTTGCGGTTTTATGGCAGTTTCAGGGTTAGGATTTTTTATTTTATTGAAGGTGCAGAAAATGCTGCAAAATATCAACAAATACCTCAAAGTAGTCTACTAAAAAGTATCGTGAAATTAAATGCTGGCGAGAATTCTATTTTTCAGCAGCACCAAGGGCTGCCATACGTCCAGAACTACAAACGTTTGGAAACCACAATCCAAATGTCCTTTCTTCACCTTCTAATAGTCATGACCTAAATTTCATTAAAAAAAGTATAACATAAAATTAAATAGACGCTAACGAATAGCCTACAAACGGCTTTTATACGAACCTAAAGCCAAACAAGAGCAAATTGCGCTATGAATTTACCTCTGAACAGTGCAGATTCTTAGTCGAGTAAATGCCCAACCGAATTCGAGCGGCCATAAATTCTTAGAACGATGTTTAATCCGTTTTAAAAATAAATATTCGTTCTATGTTTCAAATTTTAGTTGTTAACAAAAGAAACAATGTTTATTATTAATTAGTTCTGTTACAGTAAGCATATTTTGTTTTGTGTTTGTTATGTGAACCTACATTATTAGAACCTAATTAACTAATTATATGCTAATACGTTAAAAACATGATTAGAAAAAAAGAAATAAATTGTCAAATATCTTAATTTTGCATGTATTTTAGTTTGTCCCATTATAGAGCTCGTACAGATAAGCATACTTACATACAAACATACATACATACTTCTTGCATACATACGTACGTACATATAATAAGCATATAATGTTTATACAATCGAAAAGCAATTATCCCCGCTGGATTAGTCGTGTATAATTTTTTCTATATACTGTATATACCTACTTTCTTTCCTAGCTGGATGGTGCAAGGGCATCCCCTTGCACCCCTGCTGACGGCGCCCATGGTAACACGTAATATTACTGATACAATAATATTAATAATAGGATATACAGTAAATAATAACAATTTTAACAATAAAGTGATATGAGTGTAATCTAGTTAAATATTTGCTTGAATGTTTTAGTGGTGTTCTTATTATAAATTTAATAAGAAGTAAATAAAGTATAATAATTATCCGCAAATCTTCAATGTCATTTCGTTATTAATTTTAATTAATAGAGATATGAAAGACATTAGTATAAAATGAAATACAAAGTTTATTAGTTCAAGTATTCCTAAAATTTATTTAATAAATTAAAAAAAAACTCCTCGAAATATACACCTGCAGATATCATTTTTTTCCTTGCCAATAAAGATTTCAACAATGAAAACTGCAGACCCAATAATTTCAGAATGACAAATTTTAAAATTGTTTTACCTCCGTCTACAAGATGGCGCCATTTATGCGCTGTGCTTTTAGTAGTATTAAGTTTCTACCAGGTATGTAGCCTGCAAATTTTTCGTTACTCTGGTTTCTCTTCAGAGCGAATAAATCTTTCGCCTTTTACTAAAGATTTCCGTGGAGAGGAACAACTCAAATGAGTCTATAACCAATTTTTTGTGTCCGACGTAAGTCGGATTTTAAAATAATCCAAACATAAAAATTTTAATAAAGTGTTTACTGATACGATACGGTTAAATACTGTGGGTGTGGATGTGATGTGGAATACCGTTTACCGATAATGGCGATAATTCGTATATTACTTTACTTGGGTCTCGGGCAACCATAAAAAAGATAGTGGCCAGGCATACGATTGGTCAAAATTTCAGGCATGCGATTGGTTAGAAAACCTGACTTGGATTATAAAATTGACATACACCTCGAATTTTGCCAAGTGTTTCTGTTTCATCTTCATCCAAAATTAACAAAAACAAACACAACTAAAATGTAGTAATTTCCTAATATGTAGATGTAGAAGGATGTGTGTAAAATATTTACGTTGAGAATCAAAGAGCAGCATGTCTGAAAAACCAAACAAAATGAAAGTGAGGCATTGATTTAAAATGTTTTACTGGTAAGTATACAAATATTTTAGAGATATTGACAGTGGTCCATAAAGCTATCATATTAAAAAGTAATAATTGTTTAAATATAGTCATATACAATTTTGTTTTCTGTAAATATAGAAATTTTAATTTCTACTCTTTAATTGGTATATTATTATTTATAGGAAGACAATGAATAAAAGATCACTGAAATAGGAGAAAGAGAGTTCATCAAAAACTAGGCTAATGTTGTAAACCATAAGATTATTTTAACTAAGAGATGCAGATATTTCCTCTTGAATATATAGTAAGGCAAACCATTCAATATAAGATTCATTGAATATTACCAGTTGTTCTTCCAACATGTTTCTTTTTTTCTTGAACCAAACAGCTTTGAGGTTTGTTAGGGTTGACAGCTATATGATACGAACGTATTAACCAGTTTTCCAATGAATTTAATGCTTCTTGTATACCTTGTTGCACCATTTCAGTTTGTATATTTGGCAGCTATTGCAGTATTTTAATGCATACAGAAATGAATGACAGTTCTCATGCTTTGAATAGAATAAATATAATTTCCAACTAATAAGATATCAAAATAAAATATGATCAGGGTTTTTCTGTAGCTTGTAGCTTTTAGATATAATGTGTATAAAAGCACTTTTTTTCCAAAGTTTAAAATATTATTTAATGTATAAATTTTAATGAAATAAATGCACAAATGTGAAAACAAACATAATTTATTTATTTTAACAAAATTACCAGGTACCATCCCAATTATATTTTAAATATTACATGAAATAGGTAGAGGATTGAAAAGCATATTCATTAAAGATCTCACAGGAACACTGAGAACAAACAAAGAAAATACAGCAGGAGCTATATAAAGATAATTAAAGGCAGGAATTTTGTGTTAGAATATACAACATTAAAAGTGGATGTTGTCCTATGGTGTGTTCATTATGTATTGACAGATAGAAAATCGGTAGTAATGCCAAGAAAAAATATAAAATAAGATAGTCAGTCAAGTTCATGTAAAGTTTTATAATGATCTGTAGTTGAGAAGGAATAAAGTATAAGTTTTGTTGAGGCTCAGAACAATTTTATTGGTGCATATACTTAAAGGAACACTTCACCTAACTTAACATTATAACTTGTACACCAAACCCCTGACAAAACAGAAGAAAAACCTAATATACTGGAAAATGAAGTAGACTAGATATAAACTAGAGTAAAAGTCAGAGTAGAGTAAACTCAAGTATAACAAAGCACCAGGTCTAGATATGATGACAAACAGTAGAAATGCTCAAAGCCGCAGAATAAACCTTTCTAGTACAGTAAAATTGCTTCATGTGCTCTGTAAACATACCAAACAATGTCAATTTCTGATGACTGGACAAAATCGAAAATATTAATAATACATGCAACAAAATGCAATAATTATAAAACTATTTCCGTTATATCACATGTCAGCAAGATACTGCTACACATAATCATTGAGACACTGAATAACTTCCTGTAAAGAGAAACAGCACAAGAGCAAACTGGATTTACCAATAGTAGAACTACTGAGAGAACAGCTGTTGAATATAAGACAAATAATAGAAAAATGTAGGGATTCAATATCCAACTATACGTATACACAAGTATTTATTTTGTAGATATTAGAGATCATTTCATTCTGTGTTATTAATACTCTTTGTATGCTGTAGTTATAACACAATTTTGAAATAAATATTATTATTTATCCAAGGAAAAGTAGAAGGCTGAAGATCACCAGGAAGATCGAAGATCCCCAACAAGATGGATTAACTAAATTACAGAAATATACAAAAGATGTATGCATTAGTTAAAAGAAATGAACAGAGACAGAGATCTTTGGAGAAGGACAATACATGATATAACTACAACCACTACACTTCCTTTGTGGCTGAGGAAGGATATATATATATTATATAATATATAATATATATATATATATATATATATATATATACATTCATATATAATATAAATACATCATCATTCTCAGCATATTGCTGCCTCCCTTAAGTAGTCATTCTTCATTTGTACCTATGACTATCTAATATTCGCTTTTCTATGCCATGTTGTACAGCTTGTTTCCTTGTGTCATAGTCCCATCTTAAATTTGGATGTCTTCTTGGTCCTCTTGACGCCTCTTGGATACCACAGAGTAATTCTAGTGGACCATCTATTGCCAGTTCTTCTTGCTAAATGTCCCACCCACTGCGATTTTAAAGATTTATTCTGTGATTACATCAGTGACCTTGGTTTTCTGTCTGATCCATCCGATTTTTTTTCAATCTCTCTTGTTATAACCTAACATGCATCGCTCCATTGATCTTTGAGTTTCGCTATTATATGTTTCTTTAGTTCCCAAGTTCGCAGTCATATGCCATGACTGGTAGTATACACTGATCAAATGCTTTTTTCTTCAGGTGGAGTGGCACTCCTGGATTTGAATATAACTGCATTTTTACCAAAAAATTGCCCAAGCCAGTTTCATTCTTCTGTTGATTTCTGGGAGTAATGAGCCAGATTTATGCATTCATTGTATACTCTGGTAGTGGAAATTCTGGAGTGTCTTCATAAATTTTTACCTTAACTTTTGCTTGTCTGTATATATTTGCTAAATTTTCTAATGTACGGTTTGTCAATGCCTTGGTTGGTCAAAGCTTCTATTACTGCCTTGGGATATACAGAATCGAAAGCCTTTTTTGAAATCTATGAAGGTATATTGCATTTGTAGATGATCTTTGTGAATATCTTGTATATAATTGGTAGTAAGACTTATAGGTCTGTAGTTTTTAATATCCTCTTTGTTACCTTTGTTATGAATGAGAATTATGTTGCTGTATTCCAGTGGTCTGGTATGCATCTTGATCTTAGACAGTTCGTAACTATGCCTGCTAAGATTTTCCAGTATTTTTGCCAGCGTATTGAAGCAGTTCCCCTGATATACCATCTATTCCAGCTGCTTTTACAGTTTTTTCATTTTTGTAAGTGTTGGTTCTACTTCTTCCAGAAGGACTTCTGATATATAAATATATATATATATATATATATATTTAATATATATATATATATATATATAATATATATATATATATTATATATATATATATATATATATATATAATTCATGTTGACAATTTTTTATTTAAAATTAGTTGCAAAGCAGTGAATTTGCTTCATCTGGTGAAGGCAACTGGTAATATTTTTCTTTTAGAACCTGCTTTTAAAGATTTTTTTGACTGCAAAAAATCTGCTCTGCTTACTAATATTTTTATTAGTTGAAATCACCTTCAGTTCCTTTAAAGTTTCCTTTATGTCGACTGGAGGCTTCCAATGTTGGTTTAACAGGTGTTATAAACTTCGAAATAGTTTCCAGAGTACTATTATCAGATAACATCATTTAGATTAGTGACAATTTCAAGTATATCACTAAATCTCTTTATTAGTTTTGATTTTCTTTCAAAAAAATTTCTTTCTTGCATAGACGGATTAATAATATATTAGATATAGCTTGTACAAGTGTAGAGCCTCATCTTCTTTTGCATCAGTATGCATTATCAAACTGTTGTCTACAACGATCTAAAAAAATAAGTAAAACTTAAATTTCACATTGTTTAATATATTGGCAAGAACCATAATACAGCATTTGTAAATTTCAAAAAGGTTTCACATGTTCTGCATATTTGATAAATAAGTAAAGTTACAAGTATGATTTCCATGAGAAAAACTGAATTAAAATGAAGATATAATTGAACATTTCATTTTTTTTATCCAAATTCTCTATCAAGTCAATGTGACTGGATGCTCAATAAACCACCAAATGTGTTAAACAAAATATATTTTAAAACAAATACAAACCTATTTCTGAAACTACTCCAGATAAAACATTTGACTTCTGCTTTCGATATGTGCAAAACCAAGTGTATATGTTTGCACATATTCCATTTGATTGATGAATCGGAGCAGTTACATGAATACTGGTGTAAACAACTTTTGCATTCATCACATGCTAATTGGCAAACATCAATTAGATTTAATTTCATCTACCATATATATTTCATTGGTACTATCAGAAGGTACTTCCCAGCCACATACCTTTTTCAATAACTTTTGCAATATTTAATTGTTTGCTTGCATTGTGGCGAGCTCGTATATGGCACAATTTTGAGCATATTTTGCCTTTATGATTGGCAATAATGCGTTCAAAAATTTTGTCTCTAACAAACTTCATTATAGCCATTATAGCTTTTAGTCCATACGTTTGTTTATATTTACCATTTAAATAAAGATATTTTATTGTTCTAGGCATTCTCACAATATGCATATTGGTAATTAATCCTGCATTTAATCTATAACAATATGCCCAATTTTTTACTTTTGGTAGATAATAATTTTTAAAATAAAGTACCAAAACCTGCAGTGTCACTATCCTTACTGCAATAATCTAAAAACTGTTGTATCATTATGGAAAGGCTTCAACATCCCTTTCTTGCAGCTAAAGTTCGAACAATTTGTAAATAACAACCTAAAAAAATTGATTTTTAAAAATTAAACATAAACAAAAGTAAAGTTCATTTTAACCCCGTCTTTCCTTGTGAAGAAACTTTACTTAGATTTTTTCCTCCAAGCACGATCAATGTGCCATGTACAATCAGCCTAGAAAGAAAAACAAAAACATAAGGTAAAACAAAATGACAATTTCATGTAAACAAAACAATACCTATGCTTAGCTGGTTGCATCACTTTAACCATGCATTGTAGTAAGTATCTGCATATCTGACATAAAAACAGAGGGTTTGATGCTTTTCCCTAGTTTATCTTTTACCCAGGAAGAAAATAGATGTCATCACATGTTCATCAAACACGACTAGATATTAAAAAACGCAGTTGGATAATCCTTCTCTTTAAATCATCCAACACTAGCAATGTATGTAGTTCAAAACCATAGCCATTAACTCCATGTGTACCATCTATGCACACACAATCTTCTCCAAATTTATTTAATAGTTCTTGCTTGGCCTTGGGTCATTATTACTATGACAAAAATCTTCTGAATTAAAGTTCAGAACTACAACTACAAGGAGAACCCTTGTGGCTTTATAAAAGAGTACACATCCTGTTGTCTCATCTGGTTTCGACCCAAGTTCTTACACTTATGGCATCATTTGAGTGGTCTACTATGAATCATTATTTAGTTGAAAATCCCTTCTCAATATTTGTACAGGATCTTTCTTTTTTAATAAATTGTATTCTTTCTAAATTGTCATCATATACAGATTCTCTAATCTCATCTAATATAATTTGAAAAGAATTTTTTAGTGCTACTTTTATAGCAAGTTCTTTGCCTCTCAGTAGATGTAAAGAAATAAATGTCCTAAATCTGCAGCATGGGCCGACATGAGTTGAAATGAATGTAACACTACATTTTTTCACCCTCTTGTCATGCAATCTATTTTAGTGATGGGCAAAAACCGTAAATTTTCTTACTGGCCCTGAGATTTTAAATGTCTCAGTTGTTTGCCCCCTTGCTATGTAATAACCTGATCTTTGGCAATAATATTGGGATCTTTTAATATTTTTTTTGTTCCATATGAACCATGTGAAATATTATAAAAAAATTTTTGATACAGTGTCTTTTGTCTAATTCTGTTTTCCACTGTTCAAATTTTTTCTATGGAATCAAATGTCAAGTTTTGACTGTTTATCAGCAATACTATGCAGTTGTTTTCATATGTGATATAACATCTTCTTGTGACGTATTTTCATATTCACATAGACTGCATCTCAACATTTTTAAACATTTATGATTTTGTTTTATAAAGATGCATGTAATGTGTCAAACATTTTGTGTGACACAGTGTACAGGATCCATACATCTTTTTACTAGAGGAAGCCTCTTCTACCTCTAAAAATAAATAAGTAAATTAATTATGCCGTCTGAGTTGTTATGTATTGCTAAAAAATATCAACTTACCTGTATGTTTGAATTTTAGATGTCTGGTCAAATACCTTTTATCTATGGCTTTATTGCCAAACATTACATTTTGCAGTTGGTGTTTGCTCCTGCATACTATTTTTTCTGCATCATCTAAAATAGTAAATCCAAATAGTTTAATTTAAAGGATTAACTAATTTAAAGAATCAAATGTACCTGGGTCTTTAATTTAATGTGGAGCTCTAAAGTTTGATATGTTTACAAAAGATTTGTTACATATTTTCACACTCTTTTCCATCCTTTTTTTTAAGTTCCTTGGAATCCATTCTAAACAAAAAAATATAATTATGAAAAGAGGTAAGTAGTTATTCTAATTACACTAATACTGGAAAAGAATGGTAAACAAAGATCACTTTCCACCTGTATTAATAAGTGATAATATCATAACATAACAACATATTATATTTTGAAATTTTGAATTCTTAGTTTATGACATTGACATAAGCGTCTGACCAATCGCAAGCCTGAAGTTATTGACCAATCGTAAGCCTCGCCACTATCTTTTTTGGTCGCCCGAGACACAAGTTATTACTTTACTTGATAGATATTGATATTCTTAACGATTTTATAACTATCACTTGACTTTTGACTTGTTACACGTAAATTAATGTGTATTGAATAATTATTTATTAAGGTGGTGATTGTATGTTGGGTTTCAGTTTCATTAGAACACTCCGCCGACAGGTCCACAAAATCGTCTTTTCTGCGATAACTCTTAAATTGGTAACTGTGTGGTGAAATTTTCTGAGAAGCTGTGTGTTTGAGTAATTATCACCCCTTTTTTTATTTATAAAATTGAGAAAATATTTATTTTTACATGCAACCTTAAGATGTTAATCATATATTGTTATACAATCTTTTTCAAAGTTAAATCATTTTAAAAACTGCAATGATTCAAAAAATATACTAAAATTTAGTTTATATTTAAAGCACTACCACAATTTTTGTTAGCAAATTTTATTAGAAATATAGAATCAAAAAATACAAATTTTATAAAAAGTAACTATGTACTTTTGTTTAAATAGCATAATAACAAACATAGTTGCACTTTCTGTCCTTTCTAGGGTAACACACTTCACATCTGGATGTTGTTCGTTGTTTCTTGTTTGAGGATTGGAGGTCCTTTTGAGAGTCCTCTCCGCTGTCATTTCTTTTTAATTTCGCTCTTATGTCTGATGAAATACTTCGAATGTTACCTCTTTAATATGTTTTAATTAGTGCCGCCAAACCAAGTTCTTTAAAAAAAATCTGCGTTTAATTTTTCAGTTGGCTTGTATAGTTTGATAAATAACATAACTATTTATTCCTGCATTGTTAATCAGTGAAAAAAAATTGTTAGAGGCCATCGCTTGCTATTACGAGACACATAATATAACGCAGACATTTCGTCAACCATATCAACCTTTTGTGTGATTATAAAAGTCTATAATCTCAGGTTTATTTGATTTGTTGTCAAATTCTGTATCATAATGAAGTGAAGAAGCTACTAACGATATTTTATTTTCATAACACTAATTCATCCTGTCAAAGCTTCAAGAGACTTTCTTGTTCTTTCTTCCAACTACACATATTTCTATGTCTGAAATTAAGAATATCTAATCAATTTTCTATATTCCTACCAATTAAATTATGTTTCTGTTAGAAAAAATCAAGATAAACTGTGCTTTTAGTATAAGAACTTACCTGTTAATAATTAACCGGTGCTGTGGGGTTAAAATTACCCAAAAACTAAATAATACTGCACTTAATCTGTGTGGTGGGCTTAAAATCACCCACAAGTTCAAAGAACGCGACACCACCATCGAGTTAGAATCTATGGAGAGGGCATCACGTGACTAAAAACGAGCTCACTTCGGCCATATTGGTATGATCGTTGCGTCAGATCGTGTATGATTGCTTACGTTTGTTGTTTTTTCGAATATTTTTAGTTTTATAATACTTTTATAGAAACTGTAATATTATATTGTGATAAGTGCATAATAATTGTTTCTTGTTCTCAACGTAGTTGCAGTAACAGAAGTAATGTTAATAAAAAATCTTCAGAAGAACGTTCCACAGGTTAGTATACAAATATGTAAACAAGTAATGGCCCGTACTTCAGAGAATAAATTAGTAGTAATTAAAACTACCTATTCATAAAAAATCTCAAAATTTCCAAAATGGCAATTAAAACATCGACTTCCAATGAAATATAAGTAATGAATACACCGAATATAAAGATACTATAAGTAAGTTTGTTTTATAATATTTTATTATTCAATAATCGAAATATAAATTTGTTATTAATACATAGTGAAAGCATATAAAATTGTATTTTTAGGTTTCCAAAAGAAACCAAATACAGTCCTCTCTCTCTATAACGATATGCAAGGGACCGGGAATTTTCATCGTTATAAGGAGAGATCGTTATACAGAGAGAGACAAAATTCGGTACTGTAATATTAATAATACTGTACTAAATAACCTATTTTAATTTAAAAAAATTATCAAAACGAATATAAATGACTTAACATTGTATTCCACATAGATTTATTAACGAATAATATAAGCAATACAGTATAAAAAATGACTGTGCAATTAAAACATGTGTACTGTACAATAAAAAAATAAAATGCTACTGTAAAATATATTTAGCCTACATTATCAAAAAAATCTGTCACCTTGGTCTGTCTTCTTTTCCCTTTCCACAGAACTGACCTGACCTTGTCCTGAAGACGCATCGAATCTTCTACAGCACTCATATCGTCTTCCTGGTGGATGAAAAATCGATGCAGTACTTTTGCCGCATCCAATGCCTGCTGAGGGGTCGGAGCTGGTTCTGACTCTGCTTCCACTTCAGAGTCACTGTTTTCTTCTTCTTCTACACGAACTGCTTGCAGGATGTCCTCGTCAGAAAGTCCAGATGTTGTAGCTACATTTTTATCAACTTCTTCAAAATCTGTTAGCTCTTCCGGTCCGTAGGTGATAGTAAATTCAAACTGTCTGGCCCAAACATCTAATGGCAGGTCATCTTCATCATAAGCCAATCCTTGATCTTCCAGCCATCCTGCGTGTTTGAAGGAATGTTGTATTGTATTACTCGTCACCTCGTCCCAGGATTTACTAATCATTAGGATGGCGTCAAGAATGTTTAGTTTAAGATCGCCATTATTCTCAACCAATTCCATCAAAAGTCTTCTCCTGTAATGGTTTTTTAAACTCTTGATGACACTTTGGTCCATGGGCTGAAGGACACTCGTTGTGTTTGCTGGCAGAAAACAGAGTTCGATGTTTTGAAGGTCGTGCAATACAGGATGAGCAGGACAATTGTCTACAAGCAAAAGAATTTTTTTCCCTTTAAGCTCGATATCCCACTTTCTTATCGCTTCTTCAAAAATTTCCGAGGTCATCCACGCACTCTTGTTTGCTTTATATGTCACCGGTAGATTTTTTATGTTTTTAAAGCAACGCGGGTTTTTCGACTTCCCTATCACTAACAATTTTCGCTTCACCGAACCTGTCATGTTAGCGGCTACTAAAACTGTAATGCGTTCCTTAGAGAGCTTTCCACCAACGCACTTTTCCAATTTAAATTTTAAAGTTCTGTTGGGTGTCATTTTAAAAAACAATCCAGTCTCATCCGCATTGAAAATGTCGTCTGACGCATATCGTGCCTTCAGTCCAGGCCACACGTTTTCTAGCCAATGATCCGTTACGTTTTTGTTAACATCGCGAGCCTCTCCGCTGATTTGGCCGTAGTTGATCTTGTGCCGCATCTTCCACTTGCTCAGCCAACCCTCAGATGCCTTAAAATTCTCAATTCCAAGTTCAGTTGCAAAAAATTCAGCTTTTGTCCTGACCACAGGCCCAGAAAGTGGAATATGGTTCATACGCTGCTGCTGGAACCACTGAAGCATAGCGCGATCTAAATCTTCGTGCTGAGGTTTCCGCAACTTCTTCCTGCTACCGCCCTCCATCTCCGCTTTAAGCCACTTTTTTCTGTCCTTCCATATCGTAGCCACAGTTGACTGAGACAGCCCCGTCCGGCGAACGACATCCGATTGCTTTTCACCTTTCTCTATTGCTCGAGTTATCGATAGTTTTTCCTCCACCGAGAGCACTTTACGCTTTTTTGAAAACATGTTGACTGTTGGCACACTAAGACGCAACTCAAACTGGAAATTAAAAGTCGTCAATAGATGACAACATCTGTGTGATAACAGTTAATTACGCCGCCCGAACAATAAACGTCACTTAACCCTCTGATAAGAAAGAGTGTATGCCGCATTCCTTAAACGCAAAACAAAACAACCGCTGAACAATGACCTTTTCATTCGTGACTCAGGTAGTCTGAACTTTAAATACAATAACACATTTGTCATCAACTATTGAACGCTAAAAAAGTTATCGCTATAAAGAGAGAACGATATCGGTATAGAGAAAGAATTAATACATTGTTCTTATGACGAACCAACCAACGTTTACTATTTTCATCGTTATAGAGGAATTATCGTTATATAGGAATCGTTATAGAGAGAGACTACTGCAAATATATTTATGTATCAAAAGATTTTTTAGAAAAAGATATTGATAGAACTTCACTTTCTTCTATTCGTTTGAAATACACTGCTGTTCCGATTAACTTTGTTAATCGAACTATAATTTGTAGTTATCAAATATATAAGTTGTAAAACGAAAGAATTCCTTTTTTATACCGTATAATCATTTTACCCTTTAAAATATTATTTATATTATTATCTCTTTCAAATACGACTTGTTATTTGACTGTATTAATTAATCTTTATGTATAATATATCGTATTTTTAGTGTTTACCGCGGGATAAATAAATCATAGTTTATTAAAAATGTATTGCACTTTTTTAGATTATGATTAAATTTTCTGAATAACTAGTCATATTTGTATAGTAGTTTTAATGTCGCCATATTGGTATGATCGTTAGCCACGCCTACTGACGCCGACACACGTTAATAAGCTCATAGCTTCTCCATAGATTCTAACTCGATGGACACCACTCATTAATATACTGAAATTGATGATGCAATACAAGGTCTGTTATATTATGGGAAGGTACTCGTGGCGCCAGATGAATCTGGCGATGTTGCCAATATTTTAACAAGTGCTAATAAAGGACGTGGGTGATTTTCACCGCACAACACAGTTGGCGGGTTAAATCACGTAGACTAGAATGTTCATCAAAGTTCCTTTGACCAAAAGAGAACTAACTATTAAATTTGCAATCAACAATCACCAAAGGATAACCCCGAATAGAGTAGGTAAAATATATACACTTCGTGACATAACATAAATAAACGGTTTGTCAAATTTGGAATCGAAAGAAGAGTATTTGCAAAAATACTCGTTGTACTGATCATGTCAAATTCTAACAGACGTGTAAATCGCTAGTTTTTTACTAGATCGCGTTTAGTCCATTCTGGAGTCCTTTAATATTCGCATATAGCATTGTGATATAGGTTTATATTTTTACGAGAAAACAAAATGAAGTAGATACAGTAAAAAAAGTATCAAGCTGCTCAATATATAAGTGATGGATTCGACCGTTACTTGATGGAAATTCATTTTATATAACAATAAAACACTGAAAACTTTGTTTTCGAAACTTACACAAAATTTATTATAATATTTTATCACCACAGCTGTTTCGGCAGAGTACCTTTCTCAAGTGATCTATTTTTGGATGTGTTTACAATTTAAATAAGTCTTTAACGAAATAGGTTGAGGAGGGGAGAACTGTTTGTCTCAAGTTGGTCATTCAGAATTATGTCTGGGTTTTTTAATTTGTTAATTTCCATATATTCTAATGAAGTTAGCTTAAAGGGCTTAATTTGAACTCGTCATTAAAAGAAGGATTATGATCTAGAAGGTGAAGTGAGTATATAGAACTATTTTCCTATTATTGAAAGCCCTTTTATGTTCTGCTATGTGTGTTAAGGGATCTACCAGTTTGACCGATGTAAGTTTTTGGGCAGTAGCCACATCCTCAATATATTATAACGTTTCAGTCACCAGTAGCGTAGCTAGTGGGTGCGAGAGGAACCCAAATATCCTGAAGGGATGTTGAATCGAAATCGGGTGTTGCTCATGTCCATCTACTTTCAGTCTTTCACATGACTTGTAACTGGTGATGTGTGTTTTTATGTACGTTCACATTTAGTCGTGTTTGCAGCGCTTTTCCGATTTTTGACCCCACCTTGTGATTAATGTAAAAAGATTTTATCGGTAAGTTATTTCTGTCAAACCCCGTCAAAATTTCGAGTACCCCTGCTGAGACACGATGCTTTTCTCGACTTCAGTAATTGGTGGCCACGTTATTATAAAAAAAAAAACGTTTCTTAGTAACTCATCCTGTGGAATAAAAGTTCCCAAGGAAAGAAAAATAAGATTTCAAATTTCAACTTACGAACACATGAAATGCGATAGAGCGGAACCTGGCATCCTCACATGCAGTGAGTTCATTAATGGTGCCATATCTGAGAAGTTTAACCTTCGAAAAATAATCGAAGAAGTGATAGTTTTGCCTTAAACGCGAGCTTACTCTGAAAACGCCCATTAATGGCATCCAAGGTTGAAGACATTAGAAAAATGCTAAGATTCAACGACGATGACAATATCCCATTTTGGAGGTAAATAACAGAATGGCCCAATGTCCACCAAGTTGACAATTAATACTATCGACTATTTTCTACTCCTAGTTTTTTACTTATAGAACTGGTACTTATATTACTTGATTATAACGGCAAATAAAGGTGTTTTCTGGCAAGTAGTGTTTATATTATTGAATTATTCCTCATAATTTTTATTTGAATTACAGTTAACTGCAAAAAGGGGACTTGTACACAGCATTAAAAATGTGAATATTATACAAATATAATTAAAATTATTCAAGTTCCACTCCTATCGGAGATTGGAAATCATTCTGGCAATTATAATTTTATTGGTTACTCGCCTGAATAGTTCAATTGAACTACATCCAAACCACTCACGGAGATTGCGTAGCCACGAGATTTTACCTCTTCCTACGCTTCTTCTACCTTTGATTTTACCCTGCATTATATTCCTTAGTAGTTCGTACTTTTCACCTCTCATGATGTGCCCCAAGTATTCCAATTTCCTGATCTTTATGGAATTTAAAAACTTCGCATTGTTTTCCTAGTTGTTCGAGAACTTGTTCGTTTGTTTTGCGATCCATCCATGATATTTTCAAAATGTGTCGGTAACACCACATTTCGAATGCTTTAAGTTTTAATGTTGGATTTTTTAAGTGTCCAAGCTTCAACTCCATACAAAAGGGTAGAGAAAATATAACATCGAAGCATTCTTATCCGGAGCGATATATTGATATCGCGATTACAAAAAAGTTTTCTCATTCTATTAAAAGTTGACCGCGCAATTTCAATGCGGCATCTTATTTCTTTTGTCTGATCAGTATCTTCTGTGATCCATGCTCCAAGGTATACCAAGTTTCCTGATTCTAAGTGATTTGGTTATAATTATTTAGTTTTATTTTGTACTTTGAGAAATTTTTTAACGAGGCTCTTTACGGAATAGACGAAGCATCCTTCTAAATGGTGAAAGAGTAAACAATGTTAGATATGCCGACGACACCATGGTGATAGCAGATTGTTTAGAGGGACTTCAGAGGCTAATGGACAGAATAAACGAGTACAGTCAACAGTACGGACTAAACATTAATACCCACAAAACGAAACAAATGATTATCAGCAAGAATATAAACGGGGCTCATCTATACATTAATGGGACGCAGATAGAGCGAGTAAAACAGTATTGTTACCTGGGAACTATTATTAACGAACAGTGGAGCAATTTACAGGAAATAAAGTGCCGCATAGGAAAGGCAAGAATGGTCTTTAACAAAATGAGCGCCATCTTCAAAAGTCACAACATATCCCTTGATACAAAAATAGAGACATTTGAGATGCTATGTTTTCTTTGTGTTGTTGTTCGGGGCGGAGGCATGGACGCTTACAGACACCACTATTAAAAAACTTGAAGCATTTGAGATGTGGCTTTATAGAAGAATGCTGAGAATATCATGGACAGCAAGGATCACGAACAAGGAAGTTCTAGGAAAAATGAAGAAGGAACCAGAGATTGTGTTTACGATCAAACGCATAAAATTGCAATATCTGGGACACGTTATGAGAAATCAGCACCGTTACTCCCTGCTACAGTCTATATTGCAAGGTAAAGTCAAAGGTAAGCGAGGACCCGGTAGAAGGACAATATCATGGCTGCGGAATTTAAGAACATGGTTTAAGAAAACCTCACGGAGCTGTTTCGAGCCGCAGCGAGCAAGGTTATGATTGCCAATATGATTTCCAACATCCGAAACGGATAGGAACCAGAAGAAGAGGAATTTAGTTTTTATCTTCTCCTGTAAAATTTACTTTTATGCAGATGTCCCCTTTTTGCAGTTAGCAGTTCATATGTGTTCTGCTGTGCCATATGTTGGTAAAGAGCAGTGAGATTCCACAGAAAGGTTCAATTCCTACCAAGCATGATTTGAAGGTAACAGAAAATTCAGTATATCACCATGGATAACTGATTTTCGCCATGTGAATTACTAGAAAAGAGTTTAATAATGATTGGAACGCTTAGAAAAAATAAAAGAGAAATAACTACACAATATTTGGAAACGAAGTGATCAGAAATTCCATTCTCAGCATTTGCATTTACGCAAAAGTTGACACTAGTATCACATGTTCCAAAACGAAATAAATGCGTTCTATTAATCAAATCAAATTAGTTATATGCATTCGTTAGACGAAGTTACAAGTTTACAAAGAAGCCAAAAATAATTCTATTCTACAACAGTTGCCAGGAAAACAAGAAGATGGCCATGGAGAGTTTTTTATGGAATATTAGATGGAGGTGGAGTAAACACAATGGTTTTGTACAGACTGAAACATTCTGACGAAAAAATTTCCCGTTAGAAATTCTTGAAGTCCTTAGCTGATGCATTAGTACAAGATCATATGCAACAAAGAATAAATATAATATACGGCTTCGGAAAAAGTTAAGGGTGATTATTTAGGATATCCAACCAAAATACCCACTGTAAATCCTCATAAACGAAATCGTCGATGTTATTATTGTCCAAGAAGTAACGATAGAAAAGGTCGCCATATTTGTGTTTATTCTGAAATAAAAAAATGTGCAGAACACCAATTTAGTATTTGTGATGATTGTTAATAATATTAGAATAAATTATTCAATTATTAACTTGTTTTTTAATTTACTTTTGACATCTTAAAAAGTAGTTGTCAAATATAAGTGCTTTTATATTTTGACTCACTCTATATATTAGTTTTGATTATTGATACCTAACAAACCATTTTCTGATTAGAAATCAAATCATTTAGTAAATTTATTGACAAGTAACTTTAAAAAACATTTAAATGTCTTTTATTTTGAAAAATATTTTCGGGTCGCCTTGTGACTCCACCTTGTGAAAATTGTTCCACTAATTTCATGAAGAATGATAAATACATGCCTAGTAAACTTAAGATACTAACAGAAATTATATAATAGAGTAATAGCAGAAGTTTAACTGAATGAAAAAAAGATCCAAGTGTTGAAATGCAAAAAGGTATAAAGCAAGGAGATAACTCGAGTTCACTATTATTTATAATAATAATGGACAGGACATTAAAGAACACCAGAATACGAACAAATAATTTACAAACCTGTACCATTGGTGTTAATCTGCAGTTTCTTCTCCAAAACATAGTTTCCATTGTATTTATTCTGTTTTCCATTCTTTTGTCACCCACGTCTTTGAGCCATATGGTGAGCAGCTTTTCACTATTATCTTAAAGATTTGCTGCCCACTGGCCTTCCAGAGATCCAAGAATACAATGTTAAATTTAACTTTGAATGCCATTGCTTTTTTTATGAACTGTTTCATAGAAAATATATTATCAGTACATGAGCGTCTAGGAGAAAAACCACTTGGTTCCTCCATACTTTTTTAATTATTTTTAATGCTGTCTATGTCTTTCATCTGTATTTTCTTTTGTCTTCTTGATCTCCTATAGTAGCCACTTTCGGTATCTTCTTTTCTTTTATTTGGTTTTTTATCTTTGTTATCCACCAATATGGTTTTTTGTTTTTATAATTTATCTGGTCATTTTCCCTTCCCATAGCTTCTTCTGGTGCTAAGTGTATTTGTATTTTCATATCATTCTTCATTTGTTATTAAAAAGTAGGAATGGAAAAGTAACGCGCCAGTTACTAGCTCTAGAGTATATTTGGTTATCCATTTTTTATTATTTCTTCTTTTCAATCGAATTGTTTTTTTGCTGTATTTATAATTACTTCAATAACGTGATTTTCATTTCGACGTCTTCATTTATGTTCACAAAATTTCATGACACACGAATCGAATGCAAAAAGTTTCATTTAGATTCAACCTACTGCAAAAATTTGGTAGGTTTTTTGCCTCATTGCCTCCCATAAATGGTTTGAGTATGTCTACCAAGAAAAATCATATAAACAGTTTTGGTAAAAGTATGCCACCTTTTCTTCAACTTTCGATGAATTATATTGATGCTGTATATTTTTATAAATAGTTTTAAAATTTTTAACTAGATGAAAATAAAAATGCAATTTATTAACGGAGTTCCAGTTGTGTATTGATGATTATCTATTTACAATCTAAAATATCGGACATAACTGGTATTAACTTAAAAATATCAAAATTCGCAAAGTTGATGACAATCAATAACTATAACGAACTAATGGAAATACTGTGATTTCTTTTTTCTGGAAATAAAGTCATAAATTACGTTAATAAATTAATTCTCTAGTTTTTGCCTTCCAATTTCTTTTTTAATGATTCTGGCATTTCTGGTGGTGGTGGTCGTGGCATTCTCATGGCAACCTAGAAAATTAAATAAAGTTAGTAAAGTTTTCAAAATCCACAACATTCTTACTTATCAAAAATTATCAACTGTTTATTTAAAGAAATATTATCAAAAATAATGACCTCTCAACTAATCAATTATTAAGTTGATAAAAGTTATTAAATGTTGACATAAAATCTTATAATTTCTTCCGCATGATGATATAGAAAAATAGAGAAGGTTCCATCCAAGCAGTCATGTTGTCATTTTTTTATTATGAATATGTTGGGCATCATCAATGCCGAGGGGTAAGGTAATCAACAAAGAATTAAGACAAAGTGAGAAAAAAAGTCCCACTTTTGAACAAGCAAAAGTTTCAATAATGTAAAGATGATTCAATCTAATGATTTGAAAACTGCTTCAGTGACTTTAAAGCACAGATATGGTAGTTTAATCTACATGACAATGAATAAAGAGTAATAGAATAGAAAGTAATAATATGGGCATACTATAAAAAAGACACTTAAGATTTGATTTCATGTATAGTGCCTCTACTATTCTCTTATACGCATGAACTTTCTTGCCTTTTACAATTTTCAAAGCAAACACACGATAAATGGACAAACATGGGGAATATAAAATTGCATTTCATGACATATCTATTCATCTAGGCAAGAACCTTTCATAAACTCAAAATAAACGATTAACTAAAGATATAGAAAAGAAAAATAAGATTTGATTTCACCATGAAATCAAATCTTTTCTGCCATAGAAAGTATTTGATTTTTACGTTCAAGTCGAGGTTAAAACCCAGTTGCTCTGAGTCCTGAAAGAATGAAATGAAATCAAATTCTAACTGTCTTTTCTGCATCTCTGTTCAGGTCTTAAAATCCAGTCGCTCTGAGTCCTGAAAGAATGAAATGAAATCAAATTGTAACTGTCTTTTCTGCATCTCGATTTACTTCTTTATTTTGAGTAAAAGAAACCAGTTCATGAAAGGGTCTTGCCTAGATGAATCGATATGTCATGGAATGCAATTTTAAATTCCCCACTTTCGTCCATTTGCCATCTGTTTGCTTTGAAAATTGTAGAAGGCACAGATTTAAGTAATAATCTGAATGTTGGTTTCGAACACTTAGAAATCTTTGGTTTTCTACTTTTTGTTTTTACAAGCTTACTACTTTTAAATTAACAACTAAAACTGAGTCTAAATCTGAAAAACGATTTAATAAACTGAAAAATATTAAATATATTTCTAGTAATGTTATTATCAAATGATTGTCTCACAAAATATCTGTGACTTGTTTGAACCAAAAAGTTAATATATTTCAAATAAAAACAAAATTGTATTGTAGAAATTAATATAAGACATACAATATATTTTATTTGAACCTACGACGACTGGTTTCAAACACGAAAATTTCTTGTTGATCTCAATCTCCGGAAATGATAACTTAAATGATGCTGGTTGATGGTTTTTATCTTATTACATATAGAAAAATGTGGGATATGTCTTAAGGAGAAAAGCAACCTAGTGTTGGATATAATTAAAAAAAATTGATTGATATTTGTGTGACTACAAGGGATGTTGTATTTAGAAAATTATTTTTATTGGAGTCCCAGTTGAAAGGGACTCATGTGCAACCCATTCACCATTTAAAAACAAAATTGTTACCAATAATTTCCTTGTGAAGTTTAGTAAACATTTTCTCAACTGAATTAAAAGACACTTTGTATTAAAAAGATACAGTACAGAATCATCAAAATGGAAATGTAATTATTATGCTTCTTCATAATAGCTAAACTCATTGTATATGATTCAAAAAATTTTTAAACAGTTTTTTTTTAATCAAACATTATCAAATTAAAATAAACTAAAGATGATAACTATCTTATCAATTGTAGTACTAACCTTGAAGGCGTCATAGATGAACCACTGCAAAGCAGTTAATGTACCAATCATTACAATCCTAGGTGTTAATCCCTTCCATAATCCAGCCATTCCCAATTTCTTAGCTGCATCAAGAGCAGTTGATCCCTTTTCTTGGTTCAATTTACTGACAACAGTATCAGCAGGATGTGATACAATAGCACAGAATACACCAGCAATGTAACCAGCAGCAAATGTAACAACCAATTGTTCACCTTTAGTGCAATCAGCACGTGGTTTAGGTACTACATATTTGTAGAGAAGTTCGACTGTACGCTCAAAGCATGCGAATTTCATCATGGTGTATGGGATTTGTCTCATCCACAAAGGAACAAGTGATTTGTAGAATCCATTAAGACCTAAAAATTAATATATAGTAATTGGAGGAAAGAAGTCTTTACAGAAGATCATACCTTCTTCTTTGTAAATTTTAGGCCATGCTTCACGGAGAGTGTTAGCAAATCCAGGTGTGGTTTGGATTTTGACTTTAGCAGCTTCCATGGGTGATAAGGCAATATCAGCAAAGAATTCAGCAGTGGCTGAAGCAGACAAGTACAACCAAGTTCTGTAGAGGTAAGCATTTTCCTCACCAATCATATCACCATAGATTACTTTGAAAACTTCATAAAGACCGAATTTGCAAAGACCTTGAGCTGAATAACCAAAGAAGGTTGGGGCCCAACCTTTAGCTAAACCTCTTGTACCATCTTCTTTAAGTGTTACTTTAAAACCATTAAATACACTTTTGTATTTAGCAGGATCTACTTGGATACGGCATTTTACTAAATCAAGTGGTACTACAGCTGTATGAGTAATACCACATGAGAGGATACCTGTAAATCAAAAAATCTTAATTAATATTGGTCTATAAAGATTATATATTAGTAAATACGATTTTTTTATACTAGCAAATAAATAAGTACAATAAACACTGATTTGGTTATTATTATTGTGGTATTGAATATAATAATCAAAAAAGAGAGCTAGAAGAAGTCATTATTCTTTACAATTGCTTTACAACATGTTAAGAATCCAATGAGTAGTTTTAAAGGGGTAGTGAAAGAAGTATGAAAATTTATCAGTCATAGGATGAAAAAACTGACAATAATTATGAAAAAATCTATAGTAAAAATGTTGTAATATGTATATAACAATTTTTGACAAATTGTTGTTAATAAATCATAGAAATATAATAATTCCAATGAAAGACAAAATTTGAAACTACACCTATAAAATATTAAATGAATTAAACTTTTAAAAAGAGAATCGTAAACAATTCCTTTGTTACAATAACATCAGTTAGGAAAACAACAGAATAAAGATGTTGGTATAAAATATTTTGTTAATCTGAAAAGCAAAAACAAAATACTATAACCACTTAAAACAAGAAAATGTAGTTTTATGATGTGTCTGAAGTCATGAAAAGGAATATATTAGGCTTAATAATTTAAATGTCTACTATATTCATTCAAACTAGTTGAGAAAACTATCATTTATATATTCCTTAATGTGCAAATTAACACCTATGCTTCTACCAACTTAAGATATATAGTGAAGTTTCCATTAGAAATTGAAGATCTTTTTTAAATAGATTTTTGGACAAAGACACCCAGAAAAGTCTTCCTTTTGGTTCCACAGTCCACTGTGGGTGGTGACCTACTCAAGAACTTTGTGGCAACAGCTATTTGGAAGACTTGTTTTGCTTCAGAATCATCAACTGTAAATCAATGACTCATCCTAGGTAACGATCATTTGAAGTCTAGTTTCATCATTTGCAACAATTTCCAAGTTGTCTAGAGGAACTTCTAAATGAAAATTTTTCTTCTGTTATGGACAATTTTGTATTGTTTTCCGATCATACACCAGTGTATGTTCAAATTGTCCATTACAATTCGCAAATAAGTTAAATTTCAGTAATTACAAAATGTAATGAATAAAGAATGAAAAAAAAAATGTAAAAACGCATGCTATTACAAACTAGACATTCCCAACAGGTAACTGCAATATATGACAATTTTGCGAAGAGTTAGTGATTACACTCATACTCCAGAAGGATATTTTCAACTTTTGTCTTTTTCATGATGAATTTGATTTATTCAAACAATAAAAAAGAATCAACCATGGAAAAAGAAAATAATTCACTTCCTTTTCTGAATGTGTTTATCACAAAAGAGGATACTTAAAAAGGATAGGAAATAAGTACAATATCACAACACCTTTAAAAACAAACAATACAATCAGATCTATCCTGTCCAAAATCAAACTGAACAACAGAAAAGAAGAGATCAAAGAACTGCATCTATAATATACCTTGTGAATGAAATAAATTCTATATAGGAGAAACTGCAAGACCTCTAGGTGTCCAGACTCCACAATAGAGGAGATAAGACTCCTCTATATAGACGCCTCTGAGTATTTATTCTCACTTTATGGACAATTTCAGCATTTCTAGCTGTCCTGAACATGAAATATACATCAAAAACAGGGACTTCCATAAATATGCAAACATGCCTGGGACAATGAATACAAAGTAAAATGGAAAGTTGCTTCAATAATCATCCCAGCAGCTAAAGAAACAGCTCTTGTCCCAATTAATGAAATAAAAATGTGTAGCAAACCCATCAGCAGAATGTAGCAAGCTTTGGGTGTCAATACTAAAAGAAGAAATCAACAACAAGAATATACCAACAATAGCAGATTAAGAAAGTTTGAGACATGTGGTCCACAAGTGTATACAATACATTATATACAACACACAATCACAATACATGAGCACATAATGCACTTATACAGGCAATAATCAGAATTTGATATCCTAAGGGCACAAAATCCATACTCAGATTTTTTCAGCCAAATGCCTGGCTGGCCTTTGCCTTTAACACTGTTGCCAAGTAAGTCAACTGTCAATTTTGAAAAGACATAACCCCCTCAACAACTTCAGTGGTTATTTTCACACTATTCTGAAATAATCTTTCTTGAAAACGATTTCTGGAGTGGAAATTGAAATGTCAAATTTTAAGTTAAAATGTAATTTTCATTACAATCAATTGTGGGTTAATCTAATATGAACACAATATTACCTTAAAACTAGTAAAGCATAATTAGATGAAATAACTAAAATTAGCTTTATTTCATTCTATACAGTGTTAGATAAAGAAAATTAGGAAAACAAAATACAATTTAGAAGCTCTAGTAGATAAATATATAAATAAATTAAATTAAAACAACATATATTCTCTATTCAACAAATTACATCGTGGCAAAAACACTACAAATCTAAATTTTGGGTACCTAAAAATGTTGTGTTTATAAGACAGCACCCTAATATGGGCTTTTTATACTTTCAGCATTTAATTTAGTTTGTACCATTTGACCTGAAGATACTTTGCAAATTGTAGAAAGCGAAACCAGTAGTTTTTGAAAGTAAAATTAAATTGATTGTAAGTCTTATTTTATTTCTTTTTACCTATTTAAAAAATAATAATAAAAAAAATGTAGGTTGTTTCATTGTGATTATAATAGATTTTATCACATTTCATACATTTGTTACACTGTTTTATTTACATATTTTTTAGATTCTTTGATGCAAAAAAATTATTTATATAAATAACGTTAATATATCAATGTGTTGCAACCTAATTTTTTTTAAATATCAATAAATCACTTACCTCCTAGACCACAAAGAGCAAAGTAGTGTGCTGATCCAAATTCACAACTGTCACCTTCAGCAGCAGCGGCTGCTGCAATTTGTCTTCCAGCTACCAATGATTTTACTAATCCTCTTGGTGAGTCATCAACTGGTTGTGGTAAAGTTTGGTTTTCAGGTAAAGCCTGGCAAGAGGCCTTGTTAAAGAAGGCGGAAAACATTTTTGGTCTTGGAAATTCGGTCCTATAACAAAGCTTTTTATTAGGATATACTAGCATTAAGTACACTTAAAATATAAATCACACAATGGCTGTAATTAATGTTTTCTCTTACTTTATTTTAATTCCTTCAGAGCATTATACAATTTGGAATATGAATACAGTGTAATCCTTTTAATCAGCTGACAGCAGAACACATCACAGTTTGTTCAATGCAGCCACTTTCTTAAACTCTAAACTAATACTATCCAGTATCTATATGACCAACACATAATATGTCGAATATATCCCTTTAAGCAAATTGTAATCTGGTATTTGTGCCAAAAAAGAAAAAGGACACAGAAAGGATAAAGCTTTGAAGAGAAAGTGGCAAAAGACGAGGGAAGCCATAAGAATTTTATAAATCATGAAAAAGATAAATATGCCATCTAATACTGTAATAAAATCTTGACAATGATATTGATCAGATCTTAAGAAACAGATCATCAGATCTTAATAAACATATACATAATACATATTAGCAACAACAAATCAAAATAAAACTAATTATAATACAATCCAATGGTCTCCTCACAGAAAATAATACAATGGAATTGCAAACAAAAAGGTATTGAAAGATTACATTAAAATAATATATAAAGCAACAATGTATGATGTTATACCTTTATTTGATGGTAGTTGTATTATACAAGGTATAATATAAATGTTGCATATATTGCAGGTATACTTAGAAAATAGTTCCAGTTGCCACAGGCTGGTTAAAAGGAAACACTGTAATTCTTAGCCACTTTTATGGCTTTACTTGTATGTCTTTATAATTTATATCTATAAATATTGATGGATTATTACTTTATCGCATCTATAGATATCTAAGTCATATAACTTATTTTTATTGTAGATAATGTCATTATAACAAAAAATTCAATGTTGTAAATTTCAATCAATTTTTGACGTATTACATAACCTAAATATCTGCAAAATTATAAAACTGCTTTACCCTTTACTACTACTATAAATCATTAAACAAACAAGCAATTCGACTTCGACATCCAAATTTATTTTATTTGAGGAAACCTACAAAATATGTGTACGTTTCCAATAAATGCAATACAACTTTTGTTACATAAGCACAAAGTTATAATTAGTAAAGTGGTTCAAAGATCAAATTTGTTTTCCAGTTCGATTAATCGCTGCAGTGGGAAAAACAAAATCCGTGAAATAGAACGATATCCATTCAATTTAATACAGTAAAACTTTAAAAAAATGTCAACTTACCTTCGATAGTTATGGCCGACTCACAGCAAAAGGTGGCTGCTTGTAAAATGGATTTTTAGCATACGCGACTGCGCATACTTTTGTTCTAGAGGGTAGCACGTGGTCTTTGATCACTGTTCAAGGGCGTGTCAAACTCAAACGAAAATAATTCTTCAAGGATATTCAACATGAAAAGTGCATTTTAATATTTGATAAAAAAAATTTCCATGTAAAAATTAAAGTCGAATTAAATTTCGCGCCTGTTTCTACTCTTTATTTGCCGTAACTTATTTCGTCATCAGCTACACAGGAAATTTTTGAATTTTTTATATTGCAACAATAAAAAATGTATTATGTATATATTTTTCTCTCCCTGAAATCTGCTATATACACGGTGTCCCAAGAAAATGTATACCTCCTACCCTAAAAAAAATTGAAAAATAGACATACAAAAATCCAACAACCGGTCGATTTTAACATGGGGCTCAAATGACCCATAATTTGGAAAGAGTTTTCATTATTTACACAACTGTTTTTAATTTTTTTTCTAAATCGATTAATAAGTTACCAACAAATCGCGTTTTAAAGTTTGTAGAGGACACTTTTTTTGAAAAACAAATAGGTATAAAACAGAATATTTAAAAGTTTTTAAAACATTTATTTCGAAAACTTAATTTTAAATGTTTCTAGAACACAACAAAAAAAAATGAAGCGAATGATAACGAAAGACTTGTGAAACTGGTATGGGAGGAGATTCCCACAGGCAAAAGACCACTCGGACGTCCTAGAATGCGATGGAGAGATAACATCCAAGCAGATCTCCGGAAAATGAACATTCCATTTGACCCTAGGTTGATGGAAAACCGAACAAATTGAAAAAAAGTTGTACAGTCAGCCAAGACCCACCCAGGGTTGTAGCGCTACGTGATGATGATGATGAATAAAACATATATTTTTGCAAAAAAACACATTTAATTTTTTTGTGACATTTAATATTAAAAATAAAAGGTGTCCTAAATTGGGATAGCCAGGTATCTAAACTTGAGACAGGTACCATTAATTTGAGATACTATTCAAAAAAGCCCTTTCCTTCCCAGAAAAGGCAAATAAATGACTGGACTTTATTTCTCCACAGTCTTCATGTGCCCACCTGCCACATTGATAAAACTTTTGCCCTTCGTTCGCCAAATCTATCGTCGGAAAATTAGCCGCTGCAAAATAGACATTCAGCGTCGTTTTTTCCACTTTCGTTGTAGACATGTTTTGCCTTTTGATGTAGAAGGTTGACCTACGTCTTCATCTGCTATTTTTTCTTCGGGCGTTGCTGTTTTTTTTTTAATCTAACACCTTTTGTTGAACTGTTTTTTTTCTGGAGCAAATACACAATCCAAGTTTAGCTGGAGTACTAGTTTTTTGCTTTTTTCTTCATACTTTGCTCTAATTCTTCTTTGTAGGGTGTGTTAGAGGAATTAATGAAGCCTTTTCTGATCTTGCATGCGGTTTTTTTAGTGGTATCTCTCTTGTAGAATGTAGGGATTAGACAGATGTCTTTCGGAGAAACAAGTTGTTGATGAGGTTGTGGTGGACTAGGAGTTCTATGTTCTCACATTGGATGATTTGGTTGTTCATGGTTTGGTTCTATTATTTGTTCGTCCTTTTCGTTTTGTGTTTCTAAGTGCTCTTGAATTCCAAATTCAAAGTCTCTAAAAATATGGCGACAAATAGGAATCAGTCCAGTTTATTTTTCAGAAACCATTGAAAGATATTTTCATCGTCGCAGCTTTGTTATACGCTTTACAAAAAATACTAGCAATTTTCTATTTATTGTGCATAGTGATAAGTTTTCTGCGGTGCCATAAAAGTAACATCCAACGGTTGCATTTTATGTGTAGAATGTGATGGGAGGCAAATAATCGTCACATGATTCTGTTTGGCCAAATCTATTAGAGCAACGTTTCTCATATGAGAATAGTGACCATCAAGGACGAGAAGAACAGGGTCTGCAGCTGAAGGTTTAGTAAATTTTATGAAGTGTTGTAGCCATCTAGTGAAAATATCGGCCTGTACCCAACCTGACACATAGCATTCTGCGACTGCTCCAGTGGAAGCCCCTAGCATCAACTCTGTTTTCATATTTTTTCTAGGGAAGATTAATAATGGTAGTACGAAAACTCCTGCAGCATTTATATATACAATAGCAGTAATCAGCTTGCCCTTTTCTGCTGAAGTAAGTGACGAAACATGCTTCTTCTCTCTCTTGGAAATTACTTTGCTATGTTTGTGCTGAACAATTGTAAGGCCCGTTTCGTCTACATTGAATATACGTTGTACAGGGTTAGTAGACTTAATATATTCTGGTTCATACATGTCAAAGAACTTGAATACAGTTTCAGGAGTAAAAGATTTTACTCGAGCAAATGACATTCCCTGGAGAGTAAGCATTGAAAGTGTCGGATGACTTTTCAGAAAGTGTCTCAACCATTTCTTTCCGGCTGATTTTTTGACTCCGCTAAATGAATGTGGTGTTGAGTTTCGTATTGCAAGTTGAAATCCCAGTCGTTTCATATCACGCGCTCTTAGCCCGAAATAACGTTGCTCCATAGTTAGGGCATACCCAACCAACTCATTTTCTAATTCCAATGGAAGAATAGGTCGGCGGCCAATTGATATCGCGACGAGTTCTTCTGGAGTCTTGTCCGATTTCACATATCGTTTTAAGGTAACTTTTGGTGCTCCAAAAACTTTTTAGGCCTTCAAATAGCCCATCTCTCTATTTATTACTGTATTTACAGCCCTTATCATATCATTTGCGTGTTATTTTTTTTATTTTTTGGCGGTATCTACAAATAAAAAATCACATAAAAATAAAAATTTTACACGGGATCCTAATTTGAGACACTCTCAAATTTGGAACCTACAGGTATCTCAAATTAGGATTTTTCCGTTAAAAATAAAACGCATTTTTGTTGGGTTATGTATGCCACACAATTACTTACATGCTAATGTTTACTTACTGTAATTACTTACATACTAATTAAATTTGCATAAAATGTATTAGCTAATATTAAACTAACAAAAAAAATGGAGTACATGTAATCATCTTACCTTGATGTATTGTAAGTTTATCTAAAATTCCGAAAAAAATTGTGTAATGTGTAAATCAAATTAACGTCGAAAAAACAACAAAGGTCACTTTTAAGCGTCAACTAAAAGCAGGTAGTGGTCTGTAGATCTACCACTACTGTACAGAATGATCAGTTTTCAATATTTTCACTAGATGTCACCCTATCGTACCCAAATAATACGACGGTGTCTCAAATTAGGCGCCTGTCTCGAATTCGGTGCCTTTCCTACTACTCCCTTCGGAAATTTGTATTTCTCTAAAACTCGCCAAATTAAATGTTTTGACAAAAATCCAAAGACCAGTTAACTTTTATATATCGAGAGGAACCAATTGTTTATGAAAAAATAATTCTTTCAAATTTAACTCTGTGCTGGGGTTTCAACCCCCTTAAAGTTTTTAATGGCATAATAATCAAGTGACCTATAATTTGGCAGCGAATTTTACTACTCATAAAACCGATTTTATTTTTTTTAATAAATTTGCTGTTTATTTACAAATGGGGTTTACAATTTTTCGGTCTTTGGAACTCCCAGTACAGAGTTAAAATTGAAATAATTATTATTGCATAAATAATTGTCCTCGATATAAAAATTGACCGGTTTTTGGATTTTTGTGAAAATATTTTGCCGAGTTTCATCGGGTACAAATCTTCATTGGGACACCGTGTATAAGTTTTCCGATAAAATCGGATTATGTAGTTCTGGATACCTAGGTCCCTTGTATTAAAGTGAATCAAGCCTATTCAAGTAACAGTAGGTTCTGTAGAAGCTGACTTACTGTTTGTGATTATTAAGACCTATTTATGGCAGAGACAGTTAAGTTTGAAATCGCCTCTCAGTGATCAGAAGAGTCACCAATTTCTTAGTCTTCTTGCAGGTCGTCTCTTTTGGTCTCAGTGTCCATTTTATTCCTACGGAATGGGAGAAAATGTAGCAAGCATGAAGAATGCCTGTAACGTACCAAGATTATAACACCTAACAACGTTATAATCTCCAGAATTCGCCATAAGTGATGTTATCTGTACAAGTAAGAAGAGCTTCATAAATACATTTTTGTAACATATCTTCCAATCTAAAATATCCAAGATAAACTACTGCTTGAAGTCCAAGATAACTGAAGCACTTCCTGGAGCAGATGTCCCTTCACATCATAACTTATTAAACAGTGACATATAACTTAAACTTAACAAAGTAAAATACCTACAAGCAACTAATCCAATACTATTCGAAAAACTGAGTTTCTGTTCTATTCAGTTGAAACTGACTATTCGAAATAAGCCAAGAAATTATACACGAGCTAGAAAAGAAGTACAAAAAATCGGAGGAAAACATAAAGCTGAAGACCACTGAAATCAGATCAAAACCATCATTCAAGAACAAAAAGCATAAATTTATTTATAAACTCAAAAAGCAATGGATGACTGACGAAATCTTGAGATGAAAAACAGATGAAAATAGAAAAGTAAAAAAATCTGAAGAATACAACAAAATCAATAAAGAAATAAGAAGGAAAATTCGGAATGAAAAAGAAAAATGGTGCAACAGCAAAGGTTCTAAAACAGAAGAACTGCAGAAAAGGAATGACACGTTGAATATGTACAAAATGTGCGAGAAATAATATAGGTCAACTGCAGTATACTTGATAAACAAGGAAATATTATAGTCATTGAATAAGACAAACTGAAGACGAGAAAATATATTGAGAACTGTTTGATAACGAAAGAACAGAAATTCAAATGGAAAATATATTGACTGAGCCAAAGAATGTTCGATGAAATGGAAAGACCTATAAAATTACCAAAGAATAGGAAAGCAACCGGACCAGATTAAATTGTCACCGAAATATTCAAACTACTCAAAGATAAAGGTACATATCATCTTCTAAACATCTTCAATAAAATATATGAAACAGTTCATATACCAACAGAGTGGCTACTGTCAAAATTTGTAAAGATACCTAAAAAATAAACGCTAAACAATGTAGTTATCATCACACCATCGGTCTGATGAACTATGTACTGAAAATTTACTTAAGAATGGTTCAAAGATATATGATCACCAACACCGTATTAACAAAAATTTGTGTTGGCATCAATGTATTATCATACGAATTGGCAAGAACGTGACGGAAGCAGTGTAGCTATATATTAGCTAAACAAGTAGGCATTGAAATCAAAGGAATTAATGTCTACAGAGTGAGAGAAGCAGATGATGAATATGGGCTAAAACTTAATACTTAATATTGTCAGCAAAACGGAGTAATAATCAATGAATATCAGAGCATATAAAATAATGTTAGAAAGAGGCAACACTATCACCCTATTTAAGCGCTGACGTCACCATCACCATTTCACCATCATATTACGTATTGCGGAGATACTTTGTTTTTCGGTATTTTTTTTTGGGAGTACATAAATCGACCTCTAATGTTCGGTTCTATCCTGATACTATGTTTACTGAAGACCATACAGACTACTTTATGAATGTTAAAAAAGTCATATTTTTTTCTCAATTTCTTCTAGTTCTTGGCACTGCTCATGTAACATTCTCTCCTTAGCTTCTTTTATTCTGTTTTTAATTAATCGATCAGTCTCATTATATTTAATTGGATTTTTTGTTTTGAAAGATTTTCTTTCATTCATTAATAGTAGTATTTCTTCAGTCATCCAGTCTTTATGTTTTCTTTTCTTTGGTTTTAATTTTTCATTTGCTGTTTTAATTATTGCTACTTTATATTTTCCCATTTCTGATCAATGTTATAGCTTCTTTTATTCAGTTCTTGGACATTACGTAGATTTTCAGTAAGAGTTTTTACAGTTTATTTATTTGGTTGTGGTTCCATTAATCTCTTAATATCAATTCTACTTTGTGTGAGTTTTTTAACCAGTTTCAATTTGGTTCGTAATGTGACTACTATGGGGTTATGATCTGAACCGATGTCTGCTCCAGGGTAAGTTTTGACAGACAGTATAGAATTACGAAATCTTTGTCTAATGAGGACAAAGTCAATTTGATTTCGGATTATTCTATTCGTTGTATCACCGGGAGAATTCCATGTATACAATCTTCTTTTTGGTAGCTTAAAAAGTGTATTAGCTATTTCAAATTCCTTCGTCTGGCAAAATTGTATCAAACGGTCAGCACGTTCATTTCTATTTCCTAGACCATATTTTTCCACATATCCATCCACCCTTCCCTGGCCAACTTTGGCATTGAAGTCGCCCATTACTATTGTAATATGATGTTTCTTCATTGATTTTAAGACTTGTTCCAAATCATGGTAAAATTGTTCGATATCGTCGTCACCTTTATCTGCCGTAGGAGCATAAATTTGAATGATAAATTTGAACATTTACGATACCTTTTTTAGACTGAAGTTGTATTGATAAGATCCTATCAGAATAAGGAGTAAAACTTCTCACAGAGTAATTGACCTTTTTTGCAACTAAGATAGCAACACCATAGCGATGATTGACCTCATTGTTACCTGAATAATAGATGGTTCCATTATTTGTAATTTGTTTGCCTGAACCTGGCTACTCATACCTAAAACATCAATTTGGAGGTTTTCCATTTCAAGAAGTACGTTCGCTAATTTACCACTTGTGTATAGACTTCTGACATTCCAGGTTGCTATTTTCAGTGTCTTAAGTGCACAGGGATTTCTCTGGTTTACGACCTGGGAGGCCCTGTGATCTACGGTTATACCTCCCCTGCCGGATCTTGGATTCCGTGTTCCATAACCAGTAAGTTTGTTTACTCTCCTTGTCATTTGCCATTCATGACTTTATGATAATATAATAAATATGACATAATAAATTAGAAGCAACTACATGTCTAGAATAGGTAAACCTTGTTATTATTTGCAAAAAAACTTCATCGCATTAATACTTTAGACAGTTTATGCTCTGTATATGACCAATTCCATATGAGGTTTGTTATTCTAAGTACTCTTTAACACAACTATTAGGGTTGTACTTATTGTTATACCACAGATTCTCATAGTGTTGCATCCATTGGTGTTCGTTAATGACTTGGAGTGGGTGATATTTGTTTCTATTCTGTTCATTTGCTTTATTTTGTAAGCAAAAGTTTGGCTTAAAATAATAGCCTCAATTAAATTTTAGTAAGAAATAAAAAATGAATTAAAATAAACTTTCATAATCAATACTTTATTGTAGCCAAAGATAACACGTATAAATTATATTTTTATATAAAAAACCAAAAATTTGAAGTATTTATGAAATCATTTTCCAGACCCAAAATTAATTTTAAGATGTGAAACAAAGATAACTAAGAAAGAGGTAGTCAATAACAGATCATTTTAGTGAACAAAATCCAGAATAGTTTAAAAAATATATTTTTAATTTCTTAAGTAATCCACTGTTTATGCATAATGCTGACAGCAATATTTTATACATTTAAAATGAAATTTTTAATCCGGTGAAATAACTTTTACTCTTTAGTCCGAAGTTAAAGTAGCTTAGACAACAAATGACATCTAAATTATTAATAATTATTTATTATTATTAATATTAATTATTAATAAATAACAAGGGTTACTATTTTGACAAGCGGTAATTATCTTTGAAGCAGATTTGTTGCATTTACAACGTCAAGATACTGATAATTATGTATGTCACTTAAAGAAACCTTTAGAGGGATTTACAAACATAAACTGGCTCGTATCTCTCGTATTTGAGTGGAATGATTGTAGGATTGAAGGCGGGGCGAAAAAGAAATCCTAAATCTTTGGCTTCGGTAGAAATATGTAGTTCTCTTATAAGCGGATCTGTGTCAATTATATATCGTGCTTTAAAGATATCGAAAACTGATTGTAAAAATTATGTAAAAAAGGAAACACGAACCAGAATGAAAATAAAAGTCGATTACGAAACGAGACATATAACTTGTAGACAATTTGACATCTCGCGATTAGACAGCATTAAGATGTCGTTTGCTCACTGAACAGTTCCTTATTCTAATATTCGCATGATTCGATTGGCTAGGGACTGGCTACAGTTAAATGTCAACCAATAAAATAGCCGTGCATAAATATATATTCTGAATTTGGATGATGCAATTGACTCATTTTCTTTGAGGAATAATCACGGACATACAGTTTTTTATCTAGTCCATATATTAGAATAAAATGAGGCACTGAAAGAGGCTGTGGGAAAAATCACAAATATTTATACATTTTAAATTACAAAACCATTGACTTCTTTATTCTAAGGCACTAAGTCATTTTTGTCTAAAAATGCATTTTAAATTTGTTTTGGTTGTTTTGATCATGGCAGCGAAAAATATACAGTAAGATTATTTTTAGACTCAATAGGGCATAATTGAAATATTATGAACATGAACGAGTAAATAAAAAATAAAATGGGACAAAAATACTGCTGCACACATTATACATACTATATAGCATTGACATTAAAGACAGGGTGATACAAGTTAATACAAGTAGGTATATTACTTTTAAATCTCATTATGTGACTAACTAAATCTTTAAAATTGTAGCTAGTTGAACATTTTTATCAAGTCTGCCAAATAGATATTGGATAAGAAAATTGGGTTTGGTATAAATAATACTTTTAGCGCTTCTTCTTTCCCTTCTTTCGTTTCGACGTTTCTGGAGCTTCGCCTATTGTAACTGTGCCTGTGGCTATATCTTCCTTTTCGTCAGACTTTTCAATAACCTAAAAGAACATAATAATATTAGGAATCTCAAACAAGAACTAGATATTTTTAATATGTAACAAAGCCTTCGAAAAAAATCATAATTAGATCAGACCATGAAATAAGCCTTCTTTCTTTTGGATGTTTAGTCACTTACACACAAGGAATTCAAAATAAATATTACATAACCTAACTTGTGTATGAAATTGTCTGATTTCTTTAAAACACAATTTTAGATAAAATCTTAGATAAATAATATAATATTAGAAATAGATAGGCAACTCAATGTATAAATTTCGTTCATTAGGACCCCTTGGGTCATTAGTAATCATCTTTTAGTGGGAAATTCAAATGGACACCCCTTACATACATACCTTTTAGCGCCCCTTGCGGGCTTTTTCGTTACTAATTAAAATTTACTGGAAAATATCTTACTATTTTCCGATGAAATAATCTCACATATATTATTAAAAAATAAAAGGATATATAAAAAATGCACATTTTTTTTAGACATACGTATATTTATTTGTTCTTTAAGATAAAAAAGTTATAAACTAATTACATAATATTTATTACCAATATTTTCAGAAACAAAGGTTAAATACTATTATTGTTTGCTTCCTGACAATTTACAATCACCATCCTTTTTGTAATTGCAAAAACTCTTTGCTACAATAGGTAACTCAAACTAAACTTTAAAAACTAAGTAACCAACTTAAATTAAAATTACTAAGAATAAATGCAAACGAAAGTTAAAGATAATAAAATAAAATTGAAAACTTGTAAACAAACGGAAGATCTGTCATTACTTTTGACAGATTTGACATTGCGGAATTAAGCTTCGTTTAGATACTAGACAATTTTTTTGAAAATATGTTTCAAGCATATTTGGTAATGCCTTAATTCAAAATCAAAAAACTTACTGAAGAGTAATGTGGCTTTATTACACCTTAAAATTTTTAAGTTCCATTTTATTTTTGATAATAGGGGGGTATTATAAAATTTTAATCTCTTTTAATATAGTACAACAAAATAGAAAATAAATAATCCATCCAATTTGTATACTAAACATCTTCCACTTATTCTTGATAACCATTCCAGAATTCTGGAACCCTGTACTCACTTGTGCTTACAAGTATATTGGATTGGTACCATATGTGTTTGGAGTCACTGAATAGTCCCCAAAAAGTGTTGCCGGCTACGATCTAGTGTCTCGTAGTCCTGCAAGATATGTCTCGACTGTTTTGGATTCTCTTCTACAGAGTCTACAGCTTAGGTCTCCACCACATAGCACCATTGAATGTAGGTGTCCTTCAATTGGCGCATGTCCTATATGATTTTGAGCTAATTTCTGCTTTTTTGAGCAATACTTTAGCCTTATTAGCGCATGTACGTCCAACATATATTTTGCCCTGTACTTAAACGGGTATATTTTTCAATGAGAGTTATATTGTATTCGGATTCAAATTTTATTCCGGTCGCGGATAGTGCTTTTTGGCACTCCTATGGTCGGTTCTGGAACGACGAAATATTTTGTAACTGATTCTCTCTCTCTCTCTCTCTCTCTCTCTCTCTCATCTCTCTCTCTCTCTCCTCTATATATATATATATATATATATATATATATATATATATATATATATATATATAATCAGTTTATAACGTTCTTCGCCGTTTTCTGATTTCCAGTGTCCATTGGCCACGGTCATTGGTCATTCAGAAGGTACCCTTCTATTCCTCTCGCTTTTATATCCTTGTGGACTTCTTCTCTCCAACTTAGTCTCGGTCTGCCCTTCTTTCTTCTTTCATGTGATGTCCAGTTTAATATTTTTTTTTTGGGATTCTGCTATCATCCATTCTTTGCACGTACCATCTTAGTTGGTTGATTCTGATCTCCTCTGTTTCTCCTTCAATAATTCATTTCTGTTGCTTCCAAAAATCTTTATGACTTTCTCCTTCAGTGGCTATATTTTGCTTCTTGCTTTGAATTTTAATTCTGTGTTTATTTTCGCTCGAAATTGTTTTTTTCTCACATTATGCTAATGAATTGCTGAATGACTTGTCTTCCCTGGTTATTTCTGTGTTTAATCTCTTCATCCAAATTGCCATCATTGGTTATGTGTATGCCTAGATATTTATATATTTTATAGTGATTTACTTGTTGCTGTTGCTCTTCCATAATTAAATTTTGTTGTTCTATACAGATGTATTCTGTTTTTTTGACATTTACTTCTAAGCCCCATTTCTGATATTCCTGAATAAGTTTGCGTATCATATATTCTAGATCTTCATAGTCCTGAGCCAAGACTATTTGGTCGTCTGCAAAGCATAGTGTGTACAATGTAGTACAGTTCAGAGCGATTCCATACCATTACATTTTCTTTTCCACATTTTCCAGCGTTTGCTCCAAGTAGATATTAAACAAAGTCGGGGACAGACAGCACCCTTATTGAGAGTCCTTTGCCTACCAGAAACCTTTTGGATATCTCTTGGTATATCTTTATTTTGTTCGTGTTGTTTTTATGGAGTTTTTGCACTGCCTTGATTAAAGTTACGTTGATGTTTGTTTTTTCTAAAGCTTCCAAATTGTTGTTGTGGTATACTGTATGCTTTTTAAATATCTACGTATAGGAGGTGTATTGCTTGTATAGGTCTTTTTTTCTATAAGTTGGGTAATCGTAAAGAAATGGTCAATAGTCGATCTACCTGCTCCGAAGCCAGCCTGTTCTTCGCCCTCCATATTAATTAGTGTTCTCTCTTTGATTAATTTTACATAAAATCTCGAGATAGTGCCTAACACTGCTATTCCTAAGTAGTTGTCACAGTTTTTAGTTGCCTAAGTTTTTAGCTCCCTTTTTATGTATGGTTAATATAACCTATGTTCTCCATCCCACTCTTCCGGTATATTCTCCCCATTTATATATATATATATATATATATATATATATATATATATATATATATATATATATATATATTGATACATTCTGGTTAGCTGCCTGTAAAGTTTGTCGGTTCCGTATTTTAGTAGTTCGGGTGGGATATTACCTGGACCTGACAATTTTTCGTTTTTCAACATTTGACAAACTTGTTTTATTTCTCTGCTGTCTACTTGTATTTACTTATAAATCTAGTGCAAACACTTCTGACTATGGAGCTGCGAGAAGGCCGAGTCAAAATTCACGTAAAGGCAGAAAAGTTCTATTTTAAGTGGAATTATACAGTGCATAGTACAATGCGATTCGCATGGAGGTGGGGACTAATCCAAATTTCGTCTACTACGTCATGGTCACGAGTGCTTGCTCTATCTCTACATAAGAGCGTGTTTGTGGTGTTTGTAGATACTCTGTTCTTTCTTCCGTCAATAGTTTTTCAAAGTATTCGTCCCATTCACTTAAGTTAATAGGAAGGATCTCTAGTGTTTTCATTTTAAAGAGATTTAAATACTTTCCAGCTTTTGGTATTTCTGCTACCTCCCAGGTAAGTGTTAATTCCGGAGCAGTTTTGCTCCCAGCATTCGTTTTTATTTTTGGTTATTGCCCTTCGTACCTCTCTTTTAGCTGTTTGGATCCGTTTTTACGTTCAGAAATATGTTGAATTTATCACGTTTGATCTTTATTTTCTCTTCGATTTCTTTAACCTACCAATAGGACTTACTTTGTGCTGTATTTTCATACTTGCCCAACACTTCTTCTGCTGCCCCATTAAACATTATTTTATATAGTTGTATTGGTCCTCTACACTATTAAAGTTTTCGAATATGAGTTTTTCATCAAGTCATTTTTGTACAGTACTTTTGAGCTTTCTTTGTTAAAAGTTTCCAAGCTGTACTTAATTTCCAGAGTTGATTTGTTTTGCTCCTGCGCATGTTCTTTTTTCTTGGATATATTATTACAACAGCGCATATTTTTATAAATAAATCACGAAATACAATCCATCCGTGTGATTTTTAGTCAAATGAATTGCAAGATAATTTGTTTTATTGACAAAGTGGATTAAAGAATAGCTGTGAAATGCTATCGATTAGTCAAAAAATAGGTTAAAGTACAAAGACATTTCCATATAAAAAATTAAATAAAAAAGAAGTATACCATTTATGATATTAAAATAATTTCGCACAGTTACATGCTAGTTGTAAGTCCCTGGTCTTGGGAGAGAGCATATATCTCCACTAGATAAGCGATATTATGATCTCTCACACTTCTACCAATAAATATATTATGTAGCACTCATATCAAATATTTCCAATTACCAGAAATATATAGTCCCACTAAAATTATTTGTCTTTTTGATAATGTGTTTTTTTATTTATAAATACTGACGTTCCAAATCTTAACTTGCCGCAAATATATTTTTTTAAAAACACCAATATGTTTTGAAATCATCTGGCAAAATGTTAGATCCGCTAAAAAGATTTGGCTTATTTATTTTCTCCTTATATCGATGGAATGACAACTGTTCTTGTATGAGCTCATTCTTAATTGACGTACTGGCGCAATTGCCGATGTAAAATATGATGTCTGTCTCTCCCACTACATTAAATCCAATATGACCCAATTTCAAAAAATATAAATCAAAATGAAATGAAAAGATAAGGATTCTTTAAATTTATATCACTCTAAGTATATTAGAAAAAAAAATAAATACCCTCTGAGCATCTATAAAGAACATAAGATCTCGAACTTGTTCTTTTAAATCAGTAATTTCTGTTTCTTTGTGCGATCTCAGCTCGTTAAAGTTCTCTTCCAGCTTATTAATTTTTGTCTGCCATTGTTGCTGATTATTCCTTAAAGCTTTGCCTAATTGTCGCTCTTCACTTAGATCGTTTAGGGTAGAAGTTAACCTAAAAAAGATAAATAAAATGTTTGCAAAGGATATCAAGAAAAAAAATATCGACGTCCGCTTTTCCTTGTAAATAATTGTAATCTGTAAATATTACCGTATAATATAAAAGAAAACATGGATAATACAACGCTTAAACTGTAGGAATGAGAAATGCGCATGAACCACCTGACTAAGTAAGAAAAATGCGCAGTTGGATGAGTAAACCTCTGCATGGGCAACATCCCAATGAGATCAATCAAGAATATGTCGACAATACAGCGTCGAACTATTGGTTGACATCAGGAAGGATGTTTACCGAGACACAGGGTTTTCTACTTGCCATTCAGAATCATGCTATTCCAACTAAAAAATACCTGAAATATATTGTTAAAGATCCTCAAGTAAAACATAACAAATGCCGATATGAATGCCAAGCCCAAGAAACCATCCAACATCTTACCGGAGGCTGCCAGGCGTTTGTCGATACTTATTATAAAGAACGTCACGACTGTACGGACTTCTTTCCTACGAAATCCTTTGTGGGACTTCTCCAAACCGACCATCTTCCTAGTTATCAATACGTCCCTGATATAATGCTTGAAAACGACAACTACAAGCTATTTCTGGGACCAACCAGTGGCACATAATAGACCGGATCTCATACTACTTATTAAACTTACTAGGCAAACAACACTAATTGATGTGGCGATACCTAACAACAATAATCTGCGTATAATCGCCAAGTACAGAGATTTAAAAATACAAACAAGCAGACAATGGAGAATGGAAAGTACCCAGACAGTACCTATTATTCTATCTACTACTGGTATTATTCCGAAAAACCCTCTAGAAAACATAAAACAGCTGGGTCTTAATAAACATCTCCATAAGACCATGGAAAAAGCTGTACTCTTCGCGATGTCCAGATGTGTACAAAAATTTTTGGGAGATACTCCAATACCAAGTCACCTACAGCTCGATAACACGGAAAGAGTCCCACCAGAGCTCAATCCTTTTGATACCATAGGTATCTGGGTTGAGTGAATTTTCCCCGTAGTGGGAGTATGCGCTTTATGGCTAAATCTGGAATAAATTTTCAAAACATCCACAATAAACTACAATGGTTTCCTTGTTTAAAAAATATATACTTATACACGGAAAACGGACTTTGCAATCAAATCGAAGACCCTGGTACTTTAATGTGAAAAATTCTTTTCAACATAAAATAAAAAAAAACAAATTTCCTGATGAAATCAGTTAATGTCTGGCCTCTCATAAATAAACAAATTATAGCCTCCAGATTCTCGCAAATGAAATGCCCCTAAACTTACGTCGTCACTGGTTTTATTAAACTTTGCACACTTAACATAATTTAAAAATATCTACTAAGACAAACCTGTTAAACAAGTCTCTTTTCATGATAAAATAAGCGCCGTTAAAACCAAAACGGCACTTGCAGCAATATAAATCCATACATAACAATAGAAAATATACAATAAGGCTTCCATACACTAGCAGCATCTTTACATGCGAAGATTGGCCGTTATTCGAGAATTTAAATCCTTTTTAGAAACCTCTAAATTTCATTGGCATGAAGAGCTAGGTACATCAAGCGAGAGTATTTCTATTTTCGACAAAATACACTGAGATGATCCCAAAAATTCCATCAAGCACCCATGTTCTTAATTTATGGCAAATACGATGGGAAAAAACGAAAAACAAACTGAAGGAAATTCTAGAATCTGTTACGAGCCAACTGCCTCGACCTGGTGCAAGACATCATATTAGGCATTCAGCACAATAAAACTTTTATAATATTCATATTTTATTTAAAAGAGGATTTGTTAAAAATCTGTGCGGCTTAATGAAAATCAACGCCACTAAAGTGTCGTTGTATTGTAAGTAAATATAGACGATGATATGAACACTTTTTTATACTGATATAAATTTTACTAACTTTGAATGCTGTTGTTGAACCTTTTTCTCCAGTGCCTGTTTTTCTTTTGTAACATTCGCAAGTTTAGTTCTCAGCTGTTTATTTTCTTCAGATACAGCTGCCATATTTTCTCTTAACATTTTTGTTTCTTCTGATAATTGACTTTCCAATCTAAAATATAAAATAATAATTTGTGTTTTTAGTTACTTACGAATTAACAAACGTATTAATAGCAAATAGAGCATACTATCAATTAAAGAAACTTTTAACATCAAACATACCTATTCATAAAAAGAACGAAAATATTCAAAATAGTCAAATGGTCATATTTTTTAATGAAAAATTAAGTAATGGTTTGGGGAGAAATAAATATGAAATTTTAATTGTCTATCTGTCTAATTTGTGAAATTCTTATTAGACTTTTCAAAAACCATATGATTTCACCCGTAGGGTGAAATTTTTTCTATGAACAAAACGAATTATTTTTTAAAATCGGACCAGATTTTTTTCTAGTTTGAATAAATCAGTTGAGTAGTAGTGTAAGATATTGGAAGTAGTAGAGATAACAAGGGAAAATTATATTAGATGATTATTGTTAATATCATCAGCATCATCATCAACTAGCCTCTAACGTCCACTGCTGAACTTAGGCCTCCCGTATGCTTTTCCACTTAGTCCGATTTTGCGCCATCTGAATCCAATTTGTAGTCACTCTTTTTATGTCATCTGTCCATCTCGTTTGGGGTCGACCTCTATTTCTGTTAGCTTGTATTCGGGGTCTCCATTCCAAAATTCTTTTTGTCCACCGGTAATCAACTAATCTTGCTACAGGATCTGCTCAGTTCCACTTTAGTGTTGTTATCCTTTCAATAACGTCTGCTACTCCTGATCTTTTGCGTATGATAGCATTGGGTATTCTATCACGTAGAGAAATCCCTAACATTATTCTCTCCATTGCCCTTTCCGCAACTTGTAATTTACTCACTGTTGTTCTTGTGAGTGTTAGGGTTTCTGCGCCGTAGGTCATCACAGGCAAAATACACTGATTAAATACTTTTCTTTTCAGAAACATTGGAATCTTAGACCTAAAAATATCCTTCATTTTTCCAAATGCAGCCCAAGTGAGGTTTATTCTTCTTTTTAGCTCGATTGTTTGGTTGTCTCGACTTATTCTGATCTCATGGCCCAAGTCGATTCATAGGAGTCAACTGGCTCAATATCTTTGTCTTCTACTGAGATGTTTTTGTTGTGGACTAAATTTGTCATAAAAAGTGTTTTTGAAAAATTTGTTGTAAGACATACTCTTTTTGTGGCAGAATGGAGTTCTTGGAGCATTATCTGTGCCTGATCAAAGCTGTCTGCAATAAGAACGATATCATCTGCAAATCTAAGGTTATTTACAAATTTTCCATCTACATTGATACCCTTTTCGTTCCAATCTATTGTTTTACAAGCGCATTCTAGCAAAGTTGTAAATAATTTAGGAGACATGTTGTCTCCTTGCCGAACGCCCTTTTTAATACGAAAGGTCCCAGTATCTTTCTTAAGTCTTACACAGGCTGTAGCATGCTGATAGATGTATCTGATGAGGGATATGTATCGGTGATCTATTCTACATTGTGTTAGAGCTTGGAGCACTTCACTTTGATTGACCGTATAAAATGCTCAAATTGTTCCGTATCCAGCTCTAAATCCTGCTTGCTCGCAAAGTTGATAGAAGTCTAGTTTTGATGTAAACCTATTAGTTATTATCTTCATAAACAACTTATAAACGTGAGATAACAAGCTAATAGGTATATAGTTCTTTAGCTCTGTTATATCTCCCTTTTTGTGCATGACTACTATAACAGCTTTAGTCCACTGAGATGGTGTAACCTCTTTTGAAAGGCATAAGTTATACAATTGTGTCAATGCTTTCAATACTGTATTTCCTCCTGCTTAAACTGCCTCAATAACGATTTGGTCATCACCAGCTGATTTATTGTTTTTCATTCGATTTAATGACTTTGAGACTTCTTCGATTGTTATTTCTGGGATATCCTCTGAACCCACATTCTGGACTTTTCTCAACTTGGTGCCGTCTTTCTTACCCTTTTCTCTATATAATTCTGTATAAAATTCTTCCACTACCTTAATTATCTTATCTTTATCTGTTACCACTTTTCCATTTCGATCTGCGACCTTAACAATATTTTTCTTACCTAGAGCTTGACTCTTCAACACCTTTAAACTTTTATTTTCCTCGACATCCGTTGTAATCTTTTTTGTGTTATATTGCCGTACGTCCTTTCTCACTGCTTTATTAATATCTTTATTAAGTTGTTGTAGTACGCTTGCATTCATATCGTTTTGTTCTCGATCGTTTTGACACGAAGTTTTCTTCGTGTCTCCATAAGTCTTTTTGTCTCTTGACTGATTTTTTCCTCCTAATCTCTCTTAGGATTTTTATTGCACTTTTTCTCTGCGTTCTTAATAGATTTTATTAAGTTATCATTTAAGGTTTCGACATCCATAACGTCTATATTTGTTGTCTCTAGACATCTCAGCATTTCCTCTTCGAAGGATATGGTGTTTTCGATTGGATTTGGGTGTGTTTTTGTTATCATTTTGTATCTTTGTTTTTGGAGATTTAGCACGATCTTCGCTCTTACCATTCTATGATCACTTCCCACTGAACAGCTATTAAGAACTGTTACATCATGGGCCATGTCTTTGTTGTTGGTTAAGACAAAATCGATTTCATTTTTGGTGACTCCATCTGGACTTGCCCAGGTCCATTTTCTTTGGGGACTTTTTTTGAAAAAGCTATTCATTGCAAAGAGGCCATTTCGTACCAAAAAAAAAACCCAAAAATATTTCGCCTCTTTCATTTCTTTGTCCGAATCCGTAGGGACCTATTGCAACTTCGGTCCCGTCCAGTTTACATCCCAACTTAGCATTAAAGTCACCCATTACTAGGTTGTGTGTAGTAGGCGCCAGTTTTACTACATTTTCTAGGTCTTCATAAAAGGTTTCCACTTTCTTGTCCGAGTGTGTAGATGTAGATGCATAGGCTTGAATTATTTTAAGGCTGTTTTTTTGTTAAGCTTAAGTATGCAGAGTATTATTCTTGGGTTGATACCTTTAAGTTGTTGGATATTTTGAGTGTGTCTCTTATGTATAAAAAGTCCAACTCCTCCTATTTTTTCTTTGTTTCCCATATAGAAAAGTTGATGCCCTGATTTAAGAGTTATACAGTCTTCTTCTTGGCGTCTTTCTCCACAGAGACCCACAACGTCCCAATTTATGTGTTTTAACTCTTCTTCTAATTCCAGTAATTTTTCTTCAGATGACAGTGTTCTTACATTGTACGTGGCGATATGCATTCGTCGTCGTCCGTGGTAGCCTGATCTGACCCGGGGATTCTTCGCACCCTCTGTTTGCTGTCTTTCTTGATCGCTACCTTGACCAAGGATCAGTTCACTGCCGGAGACTGAGGGCCGTGTTGTTGTCGTGTCAAGCATGCTTGGATTTTAGCAATATTCTACCGCGCTGACCAGTGCGAGTTGGTAGAGATTGTTAATATAATTGATATATAATACCAAATTTATCCATTAAATTAGACACTGAACTATATATTCTAGTAAAAAAATAGTTGTATAGTTTGTTGAAAATACTGATTTAAAATAATACTTACAAAGACATTTTATCTTCAAAATACATTCGTTGTTCCTCTAATTGTGAAGTAAGAAGATAGGTAAATTCAAGTTGTACGGAATCAACTTTTTCTTGAGCTCCTTCAGCTTCTGTAGGAGGACTTTCTGATGGTACAAGCTTTCCATCAGCTTTATTCTGAAGAAGTCGATGTACAAAATTATCACCTAAAAATAAAAAGTTCACAAAAATTTTTATGATGTTCTAAATGAGATGCACACTGTATAAGTAAGTAGCAAATTACAATGGAAAACAATGGAATAGAAAATAAAAGTCCTACGGTTGGATACAAAGTACCATCAACGAATATAGACACATTTAGTGGTTATACGCATAGATCTTGACATCAAGACGAGAGAGTAGGTACAATAAAATAACAAGATATAGAGAGATAGAAACATAGACATACATAAAACCCCTCACTATACACATATACATATAGGTCTATAAAATCCACAAGGAAAAATTCCTGTAGCTGGCTGTATACCACGTATAACAAAAAGAGGTTAATCTTTGTAAATGGGTATATTTATTTAAAATTTTTTTTTTTTTTTATATAGGTCTATGGCCCCACGTTACTACTCCCACTTAACATCAAGACGAGAGAGATAGAGGGGGTAAAATAAAATTCCGAGCTAGAGAGAGATACAGGAAATTAGTTGAGAGATCTTGTTGACATTGGAAACTGCCGACCTGCTCAATCTTTTTTATATATAAGTATACGATATAAAAGCACATTTCAAAATACTCCTGTAAATGGCCACCGCATAAATTTTTTTATATTATTTGTAGATTTCTGCACATTTAAATTAAAAATTTGAATCCCAATATTGTTTAGAGTTTTAAAAAGATTCAGTTTTCATATTTCAAAAGCAGCAGTCGTTTCTGGACGAGGAACAGTGCGATGGTGAAGGGAGATCACATGAGCGCTCCCTGGTGTTAAGGGGAATACAAGTAAAAACATCAAATGTTCTCTCAGCATATACCAAAAAATTAGGTTGTAGTGTGCTATATTCGCTATTCCTATAGTATAATTAAAGATAAAGTATAAGAGATTTCTGAGCAATACAACAGAGAAAGAAAATAAATGCAAAGATGGAAACAAACGTGAGAAAGGAGAAATCTGAAATATAGAAAGAACATTACTCAAAAAAGTTTAGAGAAAAAATACAGATAAAAAATGTATAAAATAAAGTAATAGTTGCAGAAAAACCTGATATAACAATGAAAGAATAACAAGAGGTCTTGCAAAAGCTTAGACTGAGAAATCATGTGGAGAAACGTGGGAAATATGTGGAGAAGAATTAGATAAAGGAGGTCCTAAATCCTAATCCAAAGCCTGAAACTACCATAAACATATGAGAAAAAGGAGAGTAATACAATAGAGTATAATAACATATAATCCAAGAGTATATTTACACGTAAGACGTCGAAAAACTAAAATAATTATTGTAACTATACCTTTGTAATCCCACACACGATGGGACCCTAGTTGTAGGGCATAACAATGACCAGTTTCTCTATAATGTGAAGCTGCGTGTCCTCCTTGGTACCTACAATTAATTTCACCTTTAAAAAACATTCTCGTAAATAAATGCTTAGACATTATAAGATTGTATATGCAGTATGTCCAATGTCCAAATACATACGGCACAAATGTTATAGCGCCACCAAATAAATTAGGACAAAAGTAGCAAAATACTGGCAGCTACAAACTAAATTGAGTTAGACATATACAGGGTCTATATAATAGGTCTCAACTTGGAAAAAATTTGAATTTATATGAACTCACCGGAAAATTTAAAGGAATAGAGATAAATATATGTATTTTATATTTCTATCTTGCAATGGCTTTGAAAAATAAATTTTTATAAGAAAACATTAAAAGTTGTATCTGATTCCGTTGCGTTTTGATACATTTTATGCCGTTTTGCACCTGATTTATTAAAAAATGCACGAGACAAAAACAGTGTATTTGAAACAAAAAAACTCTTAACGAGCATTTATATTATATATTTGATGGTCAACTGCCGCACATGTATTCTTCTGTTTTGTGCAGTCACTTTTGTGTTGTGTGACCCTTGGTTTTAGCCATTGAGAAGTTTGGCCAACATAACAGCTCTGGCAATCCAAACAAGGCAGTTTGTAGATAACATGAGTTTTATTTACAGTTGGTGTCTTGTCTTTTACTTTAGAAAACAGTTGTCGGATCTGGTCAGTAATATAATATTGAAAAAACAGAGCTTATTAAATAATAAAATTACATATCTTCAGCTAAAAAGAGATCCAACTATTACGATACAATTTTCTTATAATGAACTTATTAAAACTATGAGGAATAACTTAGAAATAAATCAAGAATGTGTCAAAAAACTGACTGTATATAATCCATCTTGTCCAAAACTTTACTGCTTACCAAAAATCCATAAAGAAGGTCCACTTAGACCTATTGTAAGCTCTATAAATTCAGTAACTTATGACTTATCCAAATTTCTTGCTAACATTCTTAAATATGCTTTTGACGAAGTGAACAACTATAATGCAAGGGATACATTTTCATTTGTTAATGATATCAGAGAGTTGATTTTACCGAAAGATTATGTTTTAATTTCGTTAGATGTCATATCGTTATTTACTAACATACCAATAGATCTGGTCAGTAATATAATACAGTCAAAATGGAATCTCATCCAAAATTATACAACAATTTCAAAGGATAGTTTTTTAACACTTCTGAACTATGTTTTTGAGAACACCTATTTTAGCTTTAATGATAAATTGTATCGACAAATATTTGGAGCACCTATGGGTAGTCCACTCAGCCCCATAATAGCAACCATCATTTTGGACCATTTGCTGGATGTCATTATTCCACAATTACCTTTCCCTTTCATCATCATCAGTGGTGCTACAGCTCTAGTTGAGCCTTGACCTTCCCCAGTCTATTTCGCCAGTCGTTTCTGTTCATCGCCAACCGTTGCCAATTTGCCGCGCCGATTTTCCTTGCGTCCTCGTCCACACCGTCCCTCCATCTCAGTCGTGGTCTGCCTCTACTCCTATTTCCCACTGGGACCGATAATAGAGTTCGTCTGGGTGGGTAATTTTCATTTGCTCTTGACACATGTCCAGCCCATCTAAGCCTACCTATTTTTATGAAGGATATTACATCTCTACCATTTACTATTTTTTTATACTTCTCGTACAATTCGAAATGATAAATTTGTCCATATAGACCATCCAATAGATGGTCCATGTTTCTGACCCATATGACCTTTCCCTTTACCCTTCATTAAAAAATTTGTAGACGATCTTATATGTTCTGTTCCTACTTCACAAATTCAAAATACCTTGAACATTTTCAATAACTTTAACAAACATATCCAATTTACTTTAGAGATTGAAAATGATTGTTCGATATCATTTCTGGACACCAAATTAATAAGAACTGAACAAAACAAAATATTGATAGATTGGTATCAAAAGCCAACACACTCTGGAAGATATTTAAACTTTTTTTCAAATCATCCTACTTATCAAAAGTTTAATACAGTGATTGCAATGAAGAATAGGGTAAGGCATATTAATGATAAATTAATAAACAGGAACTTAAATTTGCTGTTAAACATATTTCAAAATAATGGATACCCAAAACATATCCTTAAAAAATTGATATTGAACTCAGAAATTTTTGACGGTCCCACTGATATCGGAGCAGTACAAACAATACAATATAAAAAACTACCATTAATAAAACAGTTAACACCTTCTGTGTACAGAAGGTGTTAACCTTTATTGTATTGGTGTATCGGGTGTACCCGATACACCAATACAATAAATTGTTATAATATATATATATATATATATATATATATATATATATATATATATATATATATATAAATTAACACCTACCTCCCACATCCTACATGACCACAGATCAAACATATCCAGAGAGAATCAGGGGAAGGTACAGAACTGCCGCATTCTTCACATTCTGAACTTTCAGCTTGCTCTGGACTTTGTACACATCTACAAACTGGGCAGGTGGAATCGCCCCACTGTTCCAAACAACTAGCGTGAAATGCGTGATTACAAAGAATCGTCAAAACACCATCCACCGATTCATCCATGCGTTCTAAAAATTATACAACAATGTAAACAATAGTATATTGTACAGCCATGGAATGTTTGTTAAAATATCTTGACATTTCGATGTCCATTTCCCGAGAGTCTATTTGAACCAATGTTGAGCAGTATTAAGAAATTCAATGCTTGCACCTTAATGCTTGCTTTAATTTTGCATACTTAAAAAATATAACATTTAGATATCTGATGGCAATAATCAATTCCACGTGGGTTATAATCCCTCTCAAACGAAAAGAATTATCTCAAAGATGACAGCAACTATACAGTGTTCAGTCATGCAATGTTTACAATTGTTGTTGCATTTTCGTATATATTGTGAATAATATTCACATAACTGTGGTCTATTCTAGACTCTGATAGTCCATTTAAGATAGCGACTGTTTCCGCTGTGTCAAATGATTTGTGGAAGTACAAGTACCAGTGGTCTATTAGATTCGATATTTTCGAATAGAATTTAAGGCACTACAGATGGTCATTTGTTCTGTGGCTTGATCGAAAACCTGCTTGTTCTTCTGACTGGTAGAAATTGAGTTTTACTTCCAATCTATTTGCCAGTATTCAAGTAAAGAGCTTATATGGGTGGTTTGGTAAGCTATTGGGCCTATAGTTTTCAAGATCTAATTAATCTCATTTTTTATGAAGGAGGACTGTAACCAAATTTTTCCATTTATTTGGAATGTTTTCGTTATGGAGATATAGATTAAAAAGCGTTTGGATTTGTGACATCAAAAGTGGACCTCCTAGTTTAATTGTCTCAATGACTACACCATCTTCCTCCAGAGCTCTATCATTTTTTATGTTTTTGAAAGCATGTTGAATTTCCTGCCATGATACATCTCATATTCTCCGATCCTACATTCTGAACCTTTCGTATTGGCTGTTCGATGAGCTCTGGAATAACTTGATTTTGGTATAATGTTTCATAGAAACTTTCCACTATATGTAATATGTCTGGCGTAACTGAGACTATATTCCCATTTTTGTAGAAAGTTAAAAGATTTCCTTTCTGCCATTTTCCATTTTTTCCCTAAATGCTTTCATTCTTTTGTTTTATTCTATAGTTTTTATAATTTTCTTCGTATTCAGAAAATCCATATTCTTAATTTTTGTTGATGTTTTGTCAATATATTACCCTCCTTATCTTCACTTCTTTTTGTTCAGTTTCTGGTAAAATTTTCTCGTCTCTATTCACTACTTTGTAGTTCTTGAAATTCTTTGTTTATCTCTTGTTTCTGCGGTGGATTTTTTTCCTTACGTAGTTATTTATATTCCTCCTCTGCTTGTCGGGTCTTGTGCCCTGTTACATCAGTAAATATGCTGTTTTTTCTTTCTGTTATAATCTAACATTCTTCGTGAAAACATTTGTTGTTATTCTTCTTTGTTTAACTTCCATTCTTCAGCTGCTTTTTTATGATGTTTCTGCACCCTTCCCACTCTTCATTTATGTTTAAGTCTGTTTTCTAGTTTGATGGTTATATTTTGTTTATATTCTCTATTTTTGTTTGAATTTTTGAGTCCTACGTTGTATTGTTCATGTTTAGAACTTATTTAATTTTTTAAATGTTTAAATTTCTGGCTCTTACCCTACTTTCGACTCAGTAGTGATCAGAATCTGCATCTGCCCTCTTCCTGTGCGGACGTAGACCAAAATTGCATATGTCAGATGAGAGTGTCCGATGCTAGATTTCTGAGCACATATAAGTTCTTTGATAGGTTTTTACATAGTCAATATGTTGACCCCATTGAAGATAGCGGTCCAGATGTACTCCAAGGAACTTCATACTTAGGACATCTGCGTTTTCAGCCTGGATGTCCCTAAGAGCAAAAATGACCCTGTTGGTCTTTGCTTCATTAACCAGGAGCCTGTTAACACAGAGCCACTCTTTGGTGTCTGACAGTGCAGACCTGGAATCTCTAAGGAAGTCCTTAAGTGTATCAGCTGCAAAGGAGACAGTGGTGTCATCAGCGAAGAGTGTGTATGCAGCATTTGATTAAATGCTTGTAAGATCATTAATACATATATATATATATATATATATATATATATATATATATATATATATATATATATATATATATATGCTATGGTTGCTATGCTTTAAAAAAAAAATCAGTCACTTTGGCCTGTGTTAAGAGTTTTCGAAAAACTTTGTTGTAATTTACCCAAATTTACAATATCGAAAAAGTCTGAAGATTCTTGTTGCTCAAAATAGTTTATTACAACATTGACAGCTTCCTCAGACTTTTGGTTAGTTATTCTGTTGATTAATAACGTTCCATCCTCTTGACTCTCATTTTCTGATGAATCAGGTTGTGACGTACCGGGCTGATGGATAACCAGTTCGACAATTTCGTCGTTGCTGAAGAGCTGATAGCCTGACTCATTTTTATCACACTCTGTCCATCTCTCAACTTCGGTTTCATCAATACTTCAAACACATCGGCGTTGCGCACTAGTGCAGTTAGTTCAGCTATGGTAGTGTCTTTATCATCATATTCCATGATACTTTCATCTTCCTTATTTTTTCATTAATATCGCGTATTGTTTGCTTACCAACGTCGTAGCTCCGTGATAAAGATGTGACACTTTCACCCTTCTCACTTCTGTTTAAAATCTCTAGTTTTTGTTCAATCGTTAAAACACTTCTCTTTCGTTTAACACTGGTGGTTGACATTTTGAAAATAAAAACACGTTATAAAAATAATCAGAGTAGCGACTGATTTCTAGCTTCCAACTATCTAAATACTAAATCTCACATATTCGACGTAACATGCAGCGGCATATTATAAGTACGGGTTTCCAGGAATTTCCCGAGCACTGACGATATGGATATTACATTATTCGTCTTTCCCACGGCGTAGTAATTTGCCGTGAAATAATTCTAATAAAACGCCAATTCAATGTTAAGTAGCACGGATAATCCGCAGCCTGGATAATCCACACATGGATAATCGAGGTTCTACTGTATATTGGAATAAAACTATTGTAAACATTGTTAATCTTATTGGGCAACAGTCAGTTGAAAATAAATAAATAAACAAATAAATAAATAAATAATTGTTCATGTAGTTTTATTAAGAAACCTGAATTTATACATACCTAGACATACTGGACATATTGGAAGTTCGGTGTGGCCTGGTGGTGGGACCCCATCATGGGCCCATTCTACCTTAGAAACCCATACTATGCGGCAAATACTGTCAGGTTCAAGACTACTAAACGGAGTGCCATTGAATGTTAAATAAAACTCAACTGCAGCATCATGGTTTCTAAATCTTAAAACAGAAAAAATGAGATATTAAAAATCTATAAATCAGAATGATTTTTACAGTTTCATATTGTACAGTTTTATTCACATAAAACAAATGTTTTGTTGAGTATCATTTTTTGCTCTTTAACTTTTTTCTAATACTTATAAAAAATAATTTTTTCAATATAAGGCTACAGTAAAATAATAATTGACTAAACAAACACTTGACACACAAAATTTGCATTATTGCGTTACCTATCAAAGATTTTGCTAATAGATCCCTTGAGAACAGCTGTTTTGGCAGAGTGTCTTTCTCCAGTTATCTAATAGATCACATGAGAATGGCACTCTGCTGAAACAGCTGTAGTTATAAGATTTTATAATCAATTTTTGTGGAAGTTCACAACAGATGGAGACATGCAGTCACAACAAGAAGGAGACATGTTAATAGCAAAAGTATTATGAATGTCCAATATAAATTATAAAAGCCAAACAGCTTTAAACTTCTGCAAAATCAAACATTTATTAGCTTTATTCACTCTTTTAGTCGTTAATACCACATCTGCAATGTTTAACATTGGGAAGAAGAAATTCATGTCATTTGTTTGAAAAATATATAATTATTGCAGAAAAATATTTAAATATTTTTTAAGACAATGTGAATTCTGATAGTTAAATAGCAAGTATCCCGATCTTAGGTAAAAGGAAAATAAATACAGAAAAAAAAATTACTCTGAAGGAAGCATTGGACAGTGGAAAAGTCCAAGAACACAATATATATGTTTACAGATTGATAGGAGAAAATTGCACTTCCTTGTCAAAAATGTGTTTAAAAAAATATATTACTATTTTGGAACACCAAGATAATTCACTTAACCAATACAAAATATTCATTTACTTAAATATATACTTACGTTAACAGAGCCATGTATTGGTTGGGCATAGAATCTCTTAAAACCCTTATATGAGAAATATCATCATGGCATGGTGCTGTAAATGACAGCAGATCATGACAGGCCATAGTAGTAGGTACTCCTAACATACACAATGTAAGGGCATCTTTTCTGCTTGTAAGGACACTAAAATAACATGTTTAACAAGTATATGATAAAATATAACATTTAAAATATCATGTTAATTCAAACAAAATTCATAGAAATCTGTTATATCAACATTCAGTTTTCCAAAGTTGGAACATTAAACACAAATAATTTATTTGTAACATCTATCATGGTTTTCTATACTCATGCACTACTTTTTTCCAATAATTAGACTTAATTTACATGAATAAATAAACATAAAATTATATTTTATCTGATATAGATGTTCAGATATGTAATAATCAGTATTACTATAAACATGAGTTAATTATGAAAGCAATAAGACTAAAACAAAGAAAAACAACAGTGATTTCCTTATCTATTATTTGAATTTTTATTTACAGGAATGTGTATTTGTTTCATTCAATATATTTGTATACCATGTAATAGGATTAACAATATATTTATTGTATTTTCAATGCTTGTGAAATCATAGAAACACAAAACTGAGTATTATGACAAGAAAGAAATAGTGACTTTACTACAACAGAAATTTATCAAATTTGAATCTCTCATATATCTGGACTATTTTGTATTGTAGTTTCCATGCCTTCTAGGATATTGAGAGGCAGAAGAAACATAACATTCAAATGATAGATGTTAGAGTAAAACATTGTGAATTTTTTAACCTTTTAGAAGCATAAATTTTAATCTCTTATCTTATCCTCTGAATTATACAGATTATGAAGAACAATAACATTATTCAAAGTTTTAACGATTTTAAATAAAATAACAACTACTTACTCCTCTTTATAAAGATGAAGGATACCTTTGGTAATTTCAACAAAGGGATTACCACTGAAAAATCCAATTTCATTGTCCTTTTCTACAGTATCTTTTGGTGACTCACTAACAGGAGTAACTTCTCTAGAATATTTTGGTAATAGTCCCCAGTCATCTCTGGGACTTTCGAGGCGACTGGGAAATGTTTCAACACTAATATCCCTCGCTCTTCTTTGTCCCCGATTTTTCAGTCTACTCTCAGTGTTCACTACAGCTTCTGCACCTCTTAAATCTATATAAAAATAACAATTTTTTTTATTTGAAAATATATTTGTCTTTTAAATTAAAAACATAAATTTTTATTGCATGGTATCGTAGTTATTATGCTTTAAAGGTTAATTATAAATCGATAGTACATAACAAATGGATCTTTTACCAATTAAAGGTTAATATTTGTTTTATAAAATTATTTTATCCAATATTACCTTGATTTTGACGCGATTCCTTTACTTCCACTCTTAGAACGCATTTTGATACTAAATCAGACATTTTCTTTACATCGAAAAAGTTTACTTGCAAAATAAGTGAAAAATAACAAATAATTATTGGCAATTTGACGTTGTGTATCTTCCAAATATCGCACTTGTATCTTGCATGAAGTTAGCAATGTTTACGAAATTTTTCTGACAGCTACCAGAGATTAAACGTCCGATTATTCCATAAGCGGGGCATGAATTATTTTGGTGGGTATATTTATTCCCAAATATGTACCATAAAAAACTGTAAGTTTAGATGCCGTATGATATTTGCAACTTCGACATGAGTAGTTTCAGATCACAACAAAAAATTTAAAAAACCAATCTGTTAGTTTTGTGCAGTTTGTCTGAATATATGTCTATACATCCAGGTGATACAGGAATTAGTACAGCCACAATTTGAACACATAAGGAAAACATTGATGACGGATTCAGATTCAACATTAAAAGTTATGTGAGGAAAAAATTTAAAACCGGAAATTTTTACTTCCTCTTACGATAAAAATAGAAAACGTTTAGCTACTCCAAGCGAGAAACAGGATTCTACAAGCATGTTCGATTTTGACGATGTTCACTTGTTTTTTTTTTAATTATTTTTAGAAGTAGATCTATATTTTTTTATCGGAAGGAAGTGGTAAATCTTCTAAATACCATGTCCCGTTAAGGATTACTCGGAGTGTGTTGAATTCGCGGTGGTAAGGCCCATCCACACGAAGCCCCCTAGAAGAATCGTGCTCACAGATACACCTATTGCTCCTTGTCTACTAACTAAAGTTCACTTCCTCATCCGGACTACTCATGCGGTAGGTCCTATCCAGATCGGTGCATCACATGGATAGCCCGGCTTCTCTATCTTTCCCTCTCTCTTTCTCTCTCTCTCTCTCTCTCTCTCTCTCATCTTTGCTGCAGACTTTGGACTTACCATACCTATTTTTCTGTATAATTCTATTTTTCTCGTCGAACATTCTGCACCCGAATACACAGTGCTCGACAGCGTCAGCCACTCTACACTCTCCGCAGTTTTCATCCGCAACCTTCCCTGTCCTTTCCAGGTAGGTCCTGAAGGAGTCGTGCTCTGGTAATAAATGGGTGGAAAAGTAATTAGTGTATGTGTCATCGCACTTCATCCATACTGCAATATTTTTAATTAATACTAGCTAATATTTTTTCCTGCTCATTCTTCCCATAGGTTACTGCCCTTTCCTTCATAATCAGATAAATGGGTAAAACAAACGCGATAACTTGTATGGCCACTGTTGATGCTGTTCTGTATGCATGTGCTAATATTAGTATATAGTACCTTTCTTTGGGCTTTCTCTAGCATCATCCTGTGTTTCGTGATGTTAACAACTTTTTGCCATACCGGTGCTGCGAAGAGTCAGTACAATAGAGTAAACGAATTCCAATAAAATTCTCCTTTTGTCAGTCCCTGGTCATCCCACGTTAGGCATAATCCTTAACAGGACTGTAATTCTCGTATCTAGGACTACTCGCAGGTACTTTACTTCTTTGGCAGGTAAGATCCTTCTCTCTCCAGGACAATGGTCTGAGGCCCTCGAACGAGTTACTTGCCGAAACTTGCGAAACTTTTAAAAAGTTGCCTTCCCACTGTCTTTGTGTTAGCTAAACTCGGTAAACAATAATGTAAAATAGAAAATAATATATAGTATACCTATCCAATTTTAAAAGACCTTATATTTTTGTATTCAAAAAGCAGAATCGATAAACCTAATTTTGAATAGAAAGGCAATTTGAAAAATTTTGACTATAAGGAGCCTAAAAGTTAAAATGATCTATTGCAGATATAATCGAGTATAAGTATAGACTCGCTGACACTGCATATCGAGAGATTGTAAATTAAAAATATGTAAGGAGAATTGCTCTAGAAGGTTGCTTTGGACTAACACAGGGTCAGTATCTACTCGGAAACCAGACAGGAAATCTGTAGATTCTAATAATTAAAAACGCTATGTATGAATATGTTCATATGGTTGCAGAACAAAATTTTAAAATCTCACTCAATGTAAATGTAAACGATGGTAAGATTTTTCTTCTAAGAGTGTTTGAGAAAACGCATCAATTAAGCCAAAATATTTATTGCCTCTAGTATAATAAGTCTACAACTTGTGAATCTGTAACAGTGAACTGCAACAGTTCTTTAAGCAACTAGCAAAACATAACAAAGAAGAGTGGAACAACAAATGTTGCCCAATGGACTAAGATGCTGATCCCGAGCTTAAGGGACTAGGTAAATTGTTCGTTTTATGGCGTACCTTCATAAGTACGGATGAATGGAATAGTGTTCACTATTACATTCGAGCAGTCATTAAAAAGAAAGAAGAAGAGAAACACCAACCGGGCCAACGACAGAAATAATATCTAATTACAATTTTAATGATAATAAGTCGCAATTGAAGGTTAAAATAAGTTTATTGACGTTTGAATTTTTGATCTTTGATCTTGCCCTGATAACTTGTTTATATTTTAACAATTAATACCAAAAAGAATAGCGGTTGGTACCGAAGTACATCTAGCCTTCATCCACTTAGAAAAGGCGTATGATACAGTTCCAAGACTTAAATTGTGGCAAGCTATCAGGAATAATCACAGAAGTATACAGTATACACACTACTTACCGAAAAATCGGAAATAGACTATCAGAGCCAATAAAAGTAAGTTAAGGACTAAAACAAGTAGGCAGCATGTCACCCTTACTTACTTACAATTTATATAATAAGGCAGCCCTCCAAAATTGGAAAAACCACTGCCAGAGAATGGGAATCCCTATAAGAAATGACTGTACTGTTCCCCCTGAACTTTGCTTATGACTAAGTCGTCCTAGCTCAAGATTCTTATGATCTAGAATTTATGATAAAGTGTCTATACAGAAAATATTTAAAATTTGAAAATGGGGGTTATAAGTCAGCAAGAAGAAAACAGAATATTAAGTTATCAATCCAGATTCAAGGTTTGAAGTGTTAATAGACGAGAACGTGGAAATCAAACAAGTGGAAAAATTTAAATATTTAGGTGCACTCATTGCTAAGAATGGTTTGGAAGAAACCAAAATTAAACACCGAATTAATCAGACGTAAAATTGTAGGATGTCTGAACTTTTTATGGTGGGATCGCAACATTTACAAAAGGAACAAAAAAATAATAGCGTAATAGCCATGGTTGAATTAGTTCTTTGTTATGGCTCTGGAATATGAACAATTAATGCAGACCTGAAGAGAAGATTGTTGGCAGTTGAAATGGATTATTTCAGAAGAAGTGCTAGAACATCAAGACAGGAAAGGAAGACCAACGAATCTATAAGAAATAACATGAATGCTACAGAAATGGTCATTGACAGAATAGAAAGAAGAGGTTCAAAATGATTTTGACACCTCTTGAGAATGTCTAACGAAAGTTGGCTCCAAAAACTTCACAAATGGAAGCACCCTGGAAGAAGAAAAAGACGTAGACCTCGACGCTCATGGAATGAAGGAATTAGAAGAGCGACGGAATCGAGAGTTTTGGAGGAGGAGCATGCCTTGGACTGGGAAGATTTGCGGAGGAGAACGGGAATATGGCGATAGCCGTCTCCAAAATGTATTGTATTAATTTATTATTAAGTTGGATTAATGTCAAACGTCAATAAACTTATTTTAACTTCAATTGTAGGTTTTCTCCATTAAAATAGTAATTATTTTAAAATGCCACAAGAAAATAGCTTCAGAACAATAGGTAAAATCTATATAAGGGAGTGTTCCAAAAATGTCGTCAGCCTTACAGCGGCCACCCCACTTTCGGAGTACGGTACGTGCGACAGTCAACTGCACACAACTAAGAGAGAGTGGTTTTAGTTGGTAGACAGGATAATAGATACCTGAATCTTTGGCACTCTTATCTTTAGTACTTTAAATTAAACTAAAACCCAAATTTTAGGGACTCAAAATGGAGAAAGCTTTAAAAAATTTCAAAACTTATCGTTTTCATACGATATAGTATAGGCTGTTTGTGTTTGTGTTCCATTACTTTGTCTGTTGTAGGGCTCCTCATTATTTTATTTTCAAGTTGTAGTAGTTTTATTCATAGCGGTGCTTAAATAAAGTAAAATGAGCAATTTGGAAGAAAATAAAAGACTGTCGAAACGTAGAGTGTTATCTCCAGAAGAACGGCTTTTAGTGCTTAAAGTGGAAAGTTATTTTAATTTGGAAAAAAATAACATGGCTGATGCTTGTGGTATCTCAGACAGGACATTCCGGAGAACTAACAGCATAAGTAAGGATGTAAATAAGTAAAGTAAATAAGAAAAATCGTCGACATCCGAGAACTTTAGATTTGTCCCAGTCAATTAAGTTAGCAATTAAAAGTATTATATATGATATAAATAAAGCTAAAGAACATGTAACAAAGAGTACTGTGTTGTAAAAATTAAAGGACAAGGAACTGTGTCATATTAGTTTAACCAGTTTATCGAGAGTACTGAAACATTAAGGTTTTCGATACAAAAAGACAAATAATAGACAAGTATTGTGTGAACTCTCTAATATTGTATCAAAACGGTGGTATTTTTTTAAGAAAATATATCTACAATAAAATCTGTGACAATCAAAGGCAAGTTGGATTTTTAGAGGAAACTTAAATTTTCGCTAAAGAAAATATGTCAAAATCATCCTGGTAAGATGGCACCACGAAATGCTATTCATCTAGCCGTTCCAGTAATGGTAAAAGATTTATCATACTTCATGCCGAAAATAATGAGGGCTTTATTCTCAACGCAAGCTAATTTTTTTTGTCCACAAGGACTACAGATGATTACCACGGAAATATGGATGCAAAAATTTTTGAAGAATCGTTTGAAGAGAATTAGTTAAAAAAATTAGAGCGACTGTCCATTATAGTGCTGGATAATGCATGCAATCACTAAAAAGTAGAAAAGAAAATTCCTTCAAGCGGCTGGACAAAAGAAGAACTAAAGGGGTGGTTAACAAAAAAAAAAAAATTAATCACAGTGACATATGCTCTTTTTGCACCCACTAGGTATATATATATATATATATATATATTATATATATATATATATATATATATATATATATATATATATATATATATATATATTTATTCTTTGCAGATAAGTTAAATGGTAAACTCTTAAATATTGGGGAAATCTGCAATAAAAACTCGAAAAACTCTGAGTATCAATTGTTTCGCCGAACGTTTTCGCCAAAGAGAATTAATTTGGCTTCTTCAGGGCTAAAAGAGAATAAATTATAATTAGCTACCATATATTATCTATTAAAAAACATTATTGGTCTTACCGTAACTAGAATTTTCGGGTTAGGATGTTATAAAACTTAGCTAGTAACAACATAGTGGTGTTTTCTGTTACTATGTGCAAAAAAAGTTTTCTTATCGTAGGAAATTTATGGTAGCTTTGAATTTAAAACGCAAAGGTTAATCGAAAAACCCAATGCAACTACATTTAAAGGAAGTAATTCTTTGAATTGTCGGCAATAACTAAATTTTTGATTGTTATAAAGTTTAAATGTGAGATTCTGTTTTCTCAGAACACATGTGCTGACAAATCAAGTAGTACTTTTGAATATTTATGTCGTTAAGGTTCATTGGTAAAACCGAATGAAGTTAAATCGCAGTTTGGGGAAATATTATTTTAGAATTTTCTTAATTGAAATTCTTTTTTAATTCTAGTATATTGTTCATGTATTATTATAATAATATCTTATTGAGATGTATTTAAGAAAAGCAACTTCTTTTTTAGTTAATGAAAATTATTATTAAAGTAGGTTAGTTGTTAATGGATATATCAGTCAAGTTGGTTATCTGTGATGTTGTATTGTTCTTGGTATCTGATTTAAGTAAGAAGTGGTATATATCCCTTAGATTCTTAATGTCACTCTTAACATTGAGGGAGAAATCGTTAAGGAAAATATAAGACATTTCAATGAACTCTCTTTTAGATTTATTGATCTCACAGTGGAGAATTGTAGTGTTGGTATAGTCCATGAGATGACCAGTGGAATGGACATGTTTGGCTAATGCACAGCGGTCAGGGTGAAGTCGAGAATCACTTTTGTGTAGTGTAATACGTGATTTCAATAATTGAGATGTTTGGCCGATGTAGGAATTGCTGCAAGAGAGGCATGGAATGTTGTAGACAATGTTACTAAGCCTATCTATGGGAGTCTTATCTTTTATCTTAGAATAAAGATTATTAATTGTTAGGGCTGATCTACAAGCCACATTAAGTTTAATGTTGTTGTTATTATTACCAAAGCTATTTTCAACACTTTTCAGAATCCTGGTTAACCCCGGAGTGATATCTCTGAAACATGGTAATGAAAAATATTTGTTGATAGGAGTATCCGAGACTGGGTTCCCACTTAAGACATCAGGATCAGCATTGTTAGTCACGATGGAAGGTGAAGTATCTTCGTATCACTAATGGTGTTGGATAAGCTTTTGAAATAAAAAGTTTCTGTAGGATTTGTAGGTTTTTTGTATGAAACGAAGGATCTGATAGTTTTATTACTCTATTTTTCATCTGTTTGATTAAGTTGACTTTGGTAGAATTATTATGGTAAGAGTGGTAGTTAAGGTATCTACCAGAATGTGTCGGTTTTTGATACCAATTTATTTCAATGTTGTTGTTATCCCTGATCATCCTTATGTCGAGAAAGGGGACGGACCAATTACCATCTTCCTTCTCTATAGTGAACTGGATGTAGAGGTCATAACTATTAAAAGTATCTAATAGTTCATCTACCTTGTCATTGGGTATGACCAAAATGATATCATCAACATATTTTTTAATAAATGGAATTTGAAAGCATAGTAAAGGAATGGCTGAGTCTAACACATAATCCATAACGTAAGTTGCAATGAAAGGAGAAATATTTGCTCCCATACTGGCACCGAAAGTACAGAACCTCACATTTAAACTTTATAACAATCAAAAATTTAGTTATTGCCGACAATTCAAAGAATTACTTCCTTTAAATGTAGTTACATTGGGTTTTTCGATTAACCTTGGGTAAACCTTTGCGTTTTAAGTTCAAAGCTACCATACATTTACTACGTTAAAAAAACGTTTTATGCACATAGTAACAAAAAACACCACTATGTGGTTACTAGCTAAGTTTTATAACATCCTAACTCGACAATTCTAGTTACGGTAAGACCAATAATGTTTTTTAATAGATAATATATGAAGGGTACAGGCAAAGAAGATGTTATGTCAATTTTTGCAGAAAATGAGTTTCTGGTCCCCTCTGTTAGCCAGTGACCTAAACTACCATTCTATAAATCAATCACCGCTGTAAACGTGTTCAGTCATGAATAATAACATATTTTAATTTCTCTAGTCAGGCTAAGAAGGTGGCAAGTCCGCGCGGTCCCGGCGAACAAAGTGCTTTGTCAGGATGTACACGTAAGCGTCGGCTGATGCTATTACATCGGCAAATTCCAGCAAATTTAGTAAACAAACGTGTTTTCCTCAGTGAACTTGTGTTTATTACAAAAACTAAGTAATGGAGATAATTGACCCTGAAATCGTTGATAACCACATTTCGCCTTCAAATAGAAATAGTAAAAAAAATAAATAAGTTATTAAATTTGAGAAGCCATACTATGGGCGAGGACTGTAGGTGTAAGAGATTAAAGTGTTTTGAGCGTGTACCAGAAAATGCTAGAAACAAAATCATCCAGAGTTTTAATCTACTCAACTCAGTTGATGAGCAGAATATATATCTGTGTGGTTTGATAACGACCCTTCCAATCAAACAACGAAGACCAAGGCAACAAGAACGCGATGCTCTTCTTCACGATGCTTCCTTCCGGTACCGTGTAAGAGTTGTAGACGATATAAATGGTCATGCTGAAGATGTTGAAATATGTAAAAAGGCATTTATATCTATACATGGAATAGGCCGAAGAAAGTTAGCCGTGCTGCAGCAATCATTAAAACTAACAGGAGATGCATCGTAGAGGTAAGCACACTAATCGGCCACACAAGCTCTCTATTGAAGCAAAAAGTACGATAAAAAGTCATATTGGATCGTTTAGAGGTCGTAAAAGTCATTACAGTATGCATGATACGGCTAAGGTATACCTACCAGAAGAACTGAATATTAAAAAAATGTTTAATATGTTCTGTGAAAAGTTTCCAAATGAGAATGTGTCATATGAAACTTATAGGACCATTTTTTTTGACCTCAACATATCATTTGGATACCCTAGATCTGACACATGTAGTCAATGCGACGAATATTTAGCTAAGATTAAAAGTCTAGAAGCTGAAAAACTCAATTTATCGCAAACAGAAAATCTGAGGCAAAAACTAGAGGCAGATATAAACCGGTTAAATATAGAGAATAAATTACACAAAACGAAAGCAGAACAATTTTATAAAAGAAAGAGGGACGCAAGAACACGTAGCCAGAAGTTGATTTCCACGGAAGCAATCTGCATCGATTTTGCAAAAAATCTTCCGGTTCCGAATATTAGTACGAGTGACGTCTATTATAAAAGGCAGTTGTCTACATATGCATTCAATATCCATGTTTTGTCTACATCACAAAGCATATTTTACATTTATCCCGAAACAGTTGGAAAAAAAGGGAGTGATGATGTCTGCTCTTTGCTACATCATTTTGTATATAATTATCTTAACCCTGAAGTTCGTGAACTAGAAATATTCTGCGATTCCTGTGGAGGACACAACAAAAATTACACTATGTTTCGTTTTCTACACTATGTAGTGCATGTAGAAAAAAGACTAGATTTGATTAAGGTTACTTTTCCAATTAGAGGCCATTCGTACATGGAGTGTGATAAAGATTTTGGATTAATAAATCAAAAAACACGAGTGGAACTCCCAGAACAATGGCAGGAAGAATTCCGAATGGCCGAATAGCTAGAAAGAAACCCTCTCCTTTTCAAGTAGAAAACGTTAACCAAACGTACTTCAGAACCTGGACAACATTCTTGAGTAGACGTTATAGAGGAACATGTCCATTTCCTTCTAGGCCGATTAGGGAAATGAAAATAGAAAAAGAACATCCAAGGATGATACTTCACCGAGACAGCTACAATGGTGCGTGGGAAACTACTGTTGTTACTGATCCCAAATTTAAAACTAAAATCAAATTAGAAGGCAACCAGTTTGAACTGCCTGATCACTTGTATAAAAGTAAGATACATATTTTTACCTTTGAAATATTTCTGTAACAGGAAAATTTCTTTTAGCGCTTTTACCCATTAGTAAGATGAAATGGAAAAATCTCCAAGAGCTGAAGATATTTTGTGGCTCAGCGGCTCAAGACTACTTTAACCAGTTGCCATATTTGTAGAAGACAAACTGATGACCTTTGAGCTTTATGATTATTGCGGTAAGCTAGACAACCTCATCTATATACGAATTGACCCTAATTTTTTTTGTTCTAGGATGAATAAAGCACTCAATACCTGAAAAATTTTACCACATCCTCTTTTTCATAAGGACGCCTTTAGTTTTATTTACCTACATTTTAAGTTTACTGTTACAATAAAAATATTATGTTTAGTAAGTAGTCTATAATATTAAGTTATTTGACAAAACACCTTTTTGCCCTGTAAAAATTGCAATTTTCTACAAAATGTTTTATTACTTTTTATGCATTTGTATTTTGGCTATTCACATTTAACTGTCTAATAGGTAACATTCCAATACATTATTAAAAAATTTGTCACTTTTTATTTTCCTCTAATAAACAAACACCAGAGAGTCCAAACCTTTAAAACCGTTTTTCTCGAAACTTGTTTTTTTGACATATCACCTTCTTTGCCTGTACCCTTCATATGGTAGCTAATTATAATTTATTCTCTTTCAGTCCCGAAGAAGCCAAATTAATTCTCTTTGGCGAAAACGTTATTCTAAACAAGAAATAATGGTGGGACGTTTTTACTGTTAAAGCCCTAAAAGAGGTAAGTTTAAAATTTAGAATATATAATTTTGTATTAAAATGTTTTCTTATGTATTTTAGTCTATTGCAGTAGTATTAAAACTAAGTGTATTTACTGTTAATATAATAGTTTGACAAATAGATGACATTTTAAAAATTACTTCACCTCACTTACTAACTGTTCTAATGTTTTGGCAACGCTGTGGGGTTCTGACGTCGTAAATCTTGAATGACGTGCAAGCATTTTTATATGAAAAATGCTAAATATTGTCATTTTTAAATACTTATGAATATTGCATTTTAATTTGTATTATTTTATTCAATTATAATTATATTAAATTATGTTGCAGTGTATTGTGTTGTATTTTTATATTAATAACAAAATATACAATGAATTTTACTTTATGAATATTTATGTGTAAATTTTTTTTTGCATTCAACTCCTTTCATACGTATATGAAAATAAAAATTTAAATTTTCATCAAAATATTGATTCAATCCTTCATTTTAGATACTCCTATTACAAGTCAAATGTTGTTTATATACAGCAAACGATGCACCATAGACCTATATACCTAATTCTATTTCTCTTTCTGCTCTCTCTTACCTATAGCATTACATATGTAATGATTGTTCAGATTGACTCCCATATAAATTTGTAGCGGCGAACGCGTGTATAGAAGTATAACTTTTTTTCGGCAGTTGCCACACCCGTTTTTTGTTATTAAATTGCAAATAGACAGCTCGGACTGAGATCAGTGAATCGAGTAATACATTAATCATAATAAGTGACCAATATAAATAATAAATAAAATCAGTCACATGTATATATTTGCGTCACGTATAAGTTTTCTCAAAAGGTATCCTACAGCTCTCTATATGATTTGAGATGGTCCCTATCATGTACCAAAAAAATTATGGTGAATAGTTCTATAAAGGTTTCAATAGAAAAGTATGAGATACTCTATAGTTGCTTTATTTATCCATTAATGATAATACATCTTTCAGTCAAAAATAAATACAAAAAAAACCCTATTTTAACAGTAGGTACCATAAGTATGATATAAATAATATATAACTGGAACACAATAGTATACAATAAAGTAGTAAATAATATAAGTTACATTTTCTATACAAATTCTAACATATCTTCTTGATATTTCCTTTCATTTTTCTATTGATATACTCAACCCCAAAATATCACAAATATATAGCATTAAACTAATCTATATTATATAACGGTAACTAGAGTAAAACTGCCTCTTGATTTACAAACAATTTATCACTTTTTCCCTTCAATTGCAACTTTTTCCTTTTCTTTTTCTTTATTTCCATCTCCTTTTACTACTTGCACCATTCTCAAGGTTAAGCCAGCTAATATTGCATCCAGTGGATCCATGAAACCTCTTTGCATCCACTTTGGAATCGTAGTTCTTGCATGAGAAAATCCCAATTTTTGTAGAATATAATCAATACCATAAGGTTCTATGTATTTTCCGGCTACACTTAACAGCCGTACTGTTGGTTCTAGATGCCACGTTTTACAGTTGTAATTACGCCAATCTTTAGCGAAAATGTCCACGTCGATAGAGCCTTTCTTTGGAGTTTCACTTAAAGATTTTGGTTTTTCTTGGTCGATGGCAGAACGTCTATCTACACCACCCAGCTAAAAATAAGAAAGCAAATTTAATACATAATATTTAGAACCCTAAACTATAATAAAAAATTACTAGAACTAGCTAAAATAAACCACGTTGTTAAATATGCAGATAATAGTAAGTAGTTACAATCAGGTGCATCAACATAACCGAATTTGTACATGTTATACGAATAAATACAAAATTACGATTCAATAATCTAGTTTTAAGACACCCCATTAATCAGGTTACTACGATGTTATATCATTCCTATACTGTTGTACGGAGGGGAGTCCTGGCATGTCACAAACGCTCCCTGCAAGAAAATTGGCTTTATTGTCGAATCCTGAAGATATCCTATACCGACCACGTTACTAACCAGGACGTTTTTATTAAGAATTCAAAAAGGAAAAGAGTTCTTAACCACAATAAAAACAGCCAAAATCGAATACCTCGGTCGCATCATGCGGAACAGCGAAAGGGTACATATGGGTTGCTGCAATTAATTCTAAAAGGAAAAGTAAAAGGAAAGCGGGGACCAGAAAGGCGAAAGATTTCCTGGGTGAAAAATCTGCGTACGTGGTTCAATACAACAAGAACAAATCTTTTCAGAGCCGCAGTTTGCAAAATAAAGATTGTCATGAGGGTCGCCAACATTGTAGCATTTGCAATTCATTGATTCTTTAAAATATATTGAAATCCCCTCGTATATGTAATATATTGAAATCCCCTCATATATGTTTGAAAAATCTTTTAATGTATCTTTCGTTCGTATCGTTCAATTTGAAACCCAAATAATATTTCGTTCTTTTCAGCGTCGCCAAGTATTGAAAACCATTTTAGAGTTGTTTATTATTTTAAAGATGTGTAAGTACTTTCTCGGCATTTTCTTTTAATGTTTTATTCGAAGTCGCCTTATAATTTTTATACGTCGTAGAAATGGAATCTTTTACGTTTTAATTTTCGTTGTGTTTTGTTATTTCAGCGTTTGTTTATTTTCAAGTTAGTGAACGAATTCTTAAGAGAATTTCGTTATTCTTACTTGGGTCGTCATAGTCTCAGGTATGGATCTAAATTCTCACTTGGGTCGCGGTAAGCTCAGGTGTGGATCAATTCTTACTTGGGTCGCTGTAGGCTCAGTATGAATCCAAATTCACCGTCGTATTTGTAGTTTTCTGTTTTGGCCCCTTTTTGTGGTGGCAGTGGAAAATAAATTGTGTAGTATACCAGAACATGGTAGAATTTTGAAGCAGTTTGTGAATTAAAAGGTAGCATTATGTGTTCATAGTAAAATAGCTTTTATTTTAAATAACAATAATTGCTTTCAATGAAATTTAAAGGATTTATAATAATTAATAAATTATAAAATTTTAGAGTTTGACTTTAGCTGTCAATTTGTGTGTTTAGTTTTTTTTTTAATTTATTGTGAACTTATGACAGCACGTTTTATTATTTTTTGATTTTAGTTTATTTTATTTTAAAGGAGGTTAACCTCTATGCCATTTTGAAAGATTTTGTAGCAATCTTCTTTGTAAACAGATGAACATGTAAGTTTTTTTTGTATTTTGCGACTATTGAGATAATATTTTTGTATTGTCTTTTTTTTGAGTATTCGTGTATTCTCTATGTGTTGTAACTGTTTGTGGTAAGACACAATAAATGTTAAATTTTGTTTTCGTAACATTTTGTTTAATTTTTTTAACTAACCCTTTTTTGAGTTTTATTTGAAAAAGATATGTTTTTTATGTTTAATAATTATTTCCCTAGTTAAAACTAGAGGTTGTAGTAGGTATAATTAGGCACCTCAAAGTGGCGCCCTATATTAAATTACTTGAAGTGTTTCCTGTTTCTTTTTGCTTTGTTTGTTCCAAGATATTAATGACCCCTTTATTTCATTTTTTATGGTTGCCCCAATCCAAACCCCTTTATCTTTTAATTTATCCACGACCCCAGTTCTCCTAACAAACCCTGAGTGCCGTTCGCACAAGTAGCGATTATTTTGCTTGCCTTATCTCCACCCCCTTAGTTTCAGTCTCCAATTTTCTACCCCTTGTAATAATACCCCATGTGGTAGGCAAAATATTTTCGTTACAACATCCGAAACGAATAGGAACTACAAGAAGAAAAAATATTTTAAACTTGCATTTCGCGAGCTTCGCGTTTAACAGAGATTTGTTTCGATCGTGGTTGATCCGTTGGACGGCATTTTATACAGGTATTTATGCAACCTTTCACCACCACAGCTAAAAATCAAATAGATAGACCATAAACCTGTTGTACAGATAAGCACCGCCTATTCTTTTGAGGAGAAATCATGCACTAGTAGAGGGGCACACCGTTTATACTATCTGTATGTCTACTGAATAGCGTTATTTATTTAGCTCACGCTGTTGTCATATATCAATTTATAAATTCAGTGTTCTTTCTTAATTAATTAAGTAATGATATAATCGTTTAAAAAATAAAAATTAAATGATTACTTCATGTACGTATTGTTCGGGAAATATTAATTTTTACTCTACAATAAACTGTAGTGGATTTAAATATTGTTACACTCATGTATCCGAGTATGTTACACTCATGATATTTTAGAAGGAACGATGTAACAGAAATTTTGCAACACTGTTTAAAATTTAGACTCGTTACTCCAACATGCGTGGATTGTCTCACTCGTTTTCAAACAATTAAGTTCTATCTTTGTTCCACATACTGAATAAAGTATACGACCGTTGTAAAATTGCCATATCGGTATATATATATATATATATATATATATATATATATATATATATATATATAAGAATTTTTCGTTCAAATCGAGAACATAGATTCCCATCATGTCCTTGTATATGGTTCTTTCTTTAATCCAGACAGAAAGCCTATGACTTGTTCATATAATTGGCAATTTGTAATTTTCCTAATAAACTTCAATCCACAGTTAAAAAATACTAGTTTCAACCTGTCCATATCAAATTTCTACTAACATTCACCTTAGAAAAAAAAACTAATACTAATGCCTACCCTTACATACTACTCTGTGTTATGAATTCGACTTACCACCCTTTCCTTCTCTTTAACATACGAGGTTATTAAATCGTGCAAAAAGAAAAATGCTTCAGCGTCAACAGTAACAAAAATATGATCTTCAAATTCCGTTATAAAACTGCAGTCGACCGTTGGTTTATCACCTAAAAATAAAAGAATCGATTAATATATATCACGTACGGAATATTAAGCACCTAGCTCATTTTTTAGTTTGGAAGATGTTTACGATGATTAAGTTAAAGATAAAAAAGTTGGAGTTTAAAGTTTTTAGAATCTGTGTTATTTTGTCTTCAGCCCAACATGCAATTTTGAAATTACGGTAAAAAATCATTTATAATAACGATATATACAACGAAACTGACCGGTTTTTCAAAATCACAATCCAAGAGTATTAACGACGTATTAGATCTGGTCTTTTCTTTAATTCTGTAGTAGCAGAACACTGCCAAGAAACTGGACATTTCATAGTGTTTGATAAAACCCATATTCTTTCCAAAAATATCTGCTTGCATTAAAAAAAAATCGTAAAACGTAATCGTAATACGAAACCATACAAGATGGAAGACAGAAAGCAAGTGGCTCTTGAAAACGTTAAATATAAGTGTAGCGCAAAGTTGAGATAAAACACGCTTCATCCGAAAAAGTCATGATCCAAACCAGAAAGATACCTTCAGTTTTATTAAATATCTAATAGAAAAACATCTTATTGCGTTCTTTTGTAACGTTTAAAACGTTACATTTTTGTTCTTATTAATTTCAAAGTACTTTCCACTATTTTCTGCGCATACTATTTTATTTTCATTGATAATAAGTTCTTTTTCCTTTGTTTGTATTCCTATATTTTATTTCAATATTTTCCTATTACAAATAAATCTGCTGATTAATTTCTTAAGTCGCCTCGTAGTCCTACCTTCGCTTGCTTTATCGTACAAGAAACAGAAACCCTACTTCTAAATAATTTACTTCTATCAATCTGATCCGACTTAATTGCTTTTTAAAATAAACCAGCAAACGAGAAGGTATTATTAAAAAAATAAGTCCTCGTGGTCAGAAACTTCCAACGGTCTGGCCACCTTGGTTTTTATTCAAGAGAATCCACCTTAATTTTTATTCTCGAAAATCCACCTTGATTTTTATTCAAGAAAATGATATAAGAAAATTTACGTTGACATGGATTTTTTGGGTCGAAGAATACGAAAATGGAATTGTTTTTTTTTTGAATAAGAAATCCATCTCGATTTTGAAAGTCCGCATGGCTTTGGATTGGAGAGGGGATCCACATGGTTTCGGCTTAGCGGCATGGTTTTTGCAGACATTGTATGGTCCGAGTTGAGAAGAAAACAGCAGGAGGATTTTTCATAGAGTAGAGCTAAGTTTCTTTATTTCTTGAGATTTTGTATATAGATGCTTAATTCCCTGTTGTTAGAACCTCAATTTAATTGTTATTACATTTTGATTTATTAAAATAAAAATAAATAAAGATATGTGTTAAAGAAATTATTTTATTAATAATTCCCGATTTCTCAAATTAAGTTAGTTTATGCCGAACATCACCCCTGAGGGGTTTCAATGTGCAATGGGTGAGCTAGCCGTTACACTTTCTGAAATAAATGTCATTTTTTTGGTTAGGGTGCATATCCACACAGCCAGAAACTAACTTGTTTTACATAGACATTAGACTTTTCTCGTCCAGGTAGACTCCGACAAAGTTTAGTTTGGGAATATGACTCATAAATCGATGCGCAGTGGTTCTTGTTTACTAGTGTTGCCATAGAAACGACCAGTTTGCTGTTTTCCAGTGTCGTAGTTATGTATCGCAGAGTGTTGATTTTATTGTTTTGGATATTTTATTATTTTATTTTAGATTAGTGCTTAGTATAATATTGGTATTAGTAATTAGTGAATTATTAAGCCATTTAGTGTATTTATAGTGTTTTAACTTAAGTTATTAATAATAGTTATTTAACAATATGGCTTCTAAAAAGATAGGAACAAAAGGGCTGGGATTAAATAGCCAAGCAAAGGCAATCATTTCTGATAATGAAGATAGTGATTCAAATTCCGGAATAGACGTGTTTTTGCGTAATATTGCTTTGCCATATAACAAAACATAAAAGTCTTTACAATCATTACTGTTTAGAAAATAAATACAGTATTTAATTAGTTAAAATAAATTACTTATTTTTTTTGTGTTGTTGAAACCCTTCCCTCCTTCCTGGCAATGTTAATAAATTCTAAGTATTGAGGAATTTGTTATTTATTAAAGTACTCCTAATACTTACTCATTATTTTATCGAATGCCTGACTATAAATATTAAAAACTATAAAAATAAAAATTGACAAATTCATTCTCACATTAATTGAATATATTAATCTATACAAATTTATTTTAAAGCTACCGGTTTCCATTTGCCAGTGGTAGAAAGGGTCCGCCGTCTGCGCGAAACACTACGTCACATTCCCAAACTTAAGTTTGTCGGACTCTATTTCCAGGTGGAAATAAATGTCCACACATTTCAAACGTATACTTTTTTATCAGTTAAAATAAGAGAATACTTTACCTAAAATATCCGGAATATCAGCAGTTTGTAAATGTTCAGTTTTAAGATGAAACTGTAAACTGGGAAGAGCAAAAATAACCTCTCTGGTATGATTGTGATCTGCCAACTTAGGAGAAGACGTAGCTCCTCTTGCTCTCTCCATCGAACCGTCCATTTTTTCTTTCTCCAACGAAGGAAACCTGTCGACTTCTGTCAACAAAAATAATAATAACTAAGCTAGTTCATAATGTGTTGCATATGTGTTAATTAAAAATTATGTGTATATTCTACGAATAATCAAGAGTTGTTTTACAGATTATGATTCGCGCAAACAATAAAAAATCTTCCGCTACCATATAATTATGCAAATGTTTACTTTTGCTATAATTATGACTATAACTATTTTCCAAGGAAGAGAATAATAAGAATAACCTAGAAGTAATGGACTTTTACAAGAAGAAATACAAAGCATAATGTGGCCAAATTAACGTAGAATTACTGAAGATTGAAGGAAAATAAATACATTACATTGCTAAACTTTGACGAAGGATATGGACATAAGAACAAATATGGACATTACTACAATAATTATAGAGGGATCTTTATGCCTAATGTGGCGTACAAGGTATAACTACTATATTGAGAGAAAGAACACACCCAAATATTTCGGCACAAGGATAAACAAAAAATATAGAAGTAAAAAAAAGAGTAATACAATATTAATTAAAAATATGAAGGATATTGGATAACTAAATAAAAATATGACGCAATGTTTCACGTATGCTAAGTGCCAAAAAGATGAAATAGTTGCCGTTTTATTATATATCACAATTATTATAAAAAAAGCGAATCACAACAGATTAAAAATAATTGTAGAGGAAACAAAATATATGTATCAAAACAGAGGTAAAAGGTATAAGTACAAAATATAAGTACAAAATGCGGAACCCATACTGAACTGGAGCGACCACGTTAAAATTCCCAATACCAGCGGAAAATAGTTGACTATTGTGATGCTTCATTCCCAAACACAGAAAAAATTCAGCGAGACATTGCTGTTGGGATAATCCTCGCCGACAACTGTAAAAAATTATTGCTCAAAAATATTCTAGTCTAAGATCCATTTTTCGATCGACTTGCTAATTTCAAAAATTCACTGTATCTACACGACTTGTTATATCTCAATAAAACTCTCCATTTATGTCCAAAAATTTAGGTTACATTTGTGTCGGAAGGTTTTATTGGTCACCCTCTAAGCAGCGAATGCAAAACTAAAAAGACAAACCTCATACTATATAGGAAAGGGTGAGATAAGATTGTAAGAACACAGAGTGGATTCCTATCTAAGAAAACAAGAGCGAACCAAAGAAGAAATAGTGAATTAAGAATAATAACTGGAAGAAGATAATAGGACGTAGAAAAAAAATGGAGAAGTATATACTATCTGGTGAAAAAACAACAAATATTGTGAAGGTACAAGAAAGTAAGGATAATTCACCTTGTTAAATTTAATAATACAGTTTTAGCTTAGAACAGCCGTAATTTAGAAAGATTTATAAATAAAATATATAAATGTTTTCATCTGTAATTTTAATTTAAATATAGGGGCTTAACGAAGAGTTCTAACTGATTTCCCACACATCCAACATCGACCAGCAATAATAGAAGTAGGGACGCAAATCCCTTTAATTAGTTCTATCCCACGTCCAAGATGGGATTTTAAAAAGGCCAACTGGATTGACTTCTCTGCGGATCTGGATAAATGCCTAGGGTGGATTAAACCGAATATCAAAAACTGCCACAGATTTGTTGGTGCCGTGCTAAGTGCAGCTAAAAAACACATACCAAGAGGACATCGCAAATAATATATTCCTGGCTGGTCGGAAAATAGCGAGGAACTATATCAGAGCTTTGTTGAAACTGGCAACCAAGAAATAGCGGATGAACTACTGTACAGCCTAGACGCCGATAGAAGCCAAAAGTGGACCAAAACAGTAGAAAGTCTAAACTTCCAGAAATCAAGCAGACAGGCATGGTCGTTACTAAGAAAATTAGGGAGTGGTGTCAGTACGAAACGCCGAGAGGCAGTCGTAAAGCCAGATGCCGTAGCATCACATATAGTAAACACATGCTGGGCACCAAAGGATAAAGCACACACCATCTACGTAAAAACAGAACTTAAAACTTCAAAACATGTAGTCACAGAAACGGAGCATTCTCTCCCATTCACCAGCGAAGTCATATAAGAGGCTCTTAAAGACGTTAAGCTAGCAAAAGCACCAGGATTTGATAATATTTACCCTGAATTCCTACTAAATTGTGGCAAGTATACAAAAGTTTGGCTGGCTCGATTTTTCACAGACATCATGGAAACTGGAAATATTCCACAAGAACTAAAGCACTCTAAGAAAATAGCCATACTAAAGCCAGGCAAACCCGCTGACAACCCAAAACTACAGACAAATTGCGCTTCTCTCTGCCATCTACAAACTATTAGAGATACTTATATATAATAGAATCAGTACAGAACTGTTCCAGGTGATCCCAGTCGAACAAGCGGGTTTTCGACCAGAACGAAGCTGCGCGGACCAGGTAATGTCACTCATTACCTACATCGAAGCGGGTTTCCAAAGAAGACTTAAAACTTCAGCGGCATTTATTGATCTCTCGGCAGCTTACGATACAGTATGGAGAGAGGGCCTTATATACAAAATTCTCCGTGCAATCCCCTGTAAACAAATAGCAGGTTTAGCATGCTCAACGACCGAACGTTTCAAGTAGTGATGGGCACAGATATCAGCCCACCAAAGAAACTTAAGAATGGCCCACCACAGGGGTGAGTGCTCTCTCCATTACTATTTAGCTTATATTTAGCAGATATGCCGGAAACGCAATCAAGAAAGTTCGGATACACCGATGCTGGGCCCTCACTACACGATGCAGAACACTAGAAACGTCTGAAGAAGTTCTGACGGCAGACATATATATTTTGCAAATATTTTCGCAAGTGGCGACTTCAACCAAATGCATCCAAAACAGAAGTTAGTTGCTTTCACCTGAACAATAAACTTGCTGGAAAGGAACTCAACATACG